>CM054164.1:20967777-20972777 GCA_028751875.1 Rapana venosa
ATGGTCATCAAATGAGGATCGCTTGTGTTCCTACAGTGTTGACCACGCGCATGCATAACGTGGTGAGGTAGTTAGCAGACAGCAAAGGATTGAGAAAGTCCAGTGTTCGCTGACAAAAAAATTTAAGTTCAAACCTACCAAATGTGTTCCTATTGTCCTGAGTTTTGAATCAGGGGCTAGTCTTTCTCAAAAAGTGGTTTTTATTTTTGTGGATGCCTTAGTACTGCAGTAGGAATGCAAGAGTGATACATGAAAATAGAAGAAAAGGGGCGAGAGTCTAATGGTAATGTGTAACCTTTAGGAGAAGTTTTGGCAGATTGTAAAGAGACCAACTATCAAACAATAACGTTCCACTTCATGGGCAGCCCCAAACTATGAAAAGAGTTTGTGTTGGGAGCAACACTGAATGGATTATTACAATACAATCAATGACGGGCTGTATGATATTGCTTGGCTTACAGCAGCTGCACATGTTTTTACCCAAGTTCTGCTAACAGTGATGATGATGATGATGATGAGTGGCGCTGCTCTTGTGGCGACATGCTCTCTCCAGAGAGAGTAGCCCGAATCTCACGCAGAGAAATCTGTGGTGTTAAAATAATTTTTGTGGTATTTTAAATTAGTGGTATAAAAATTATTTTTAAAATGATGAGGAGGATGGTTGTGGTGGTAGTGAAGAAGAGGAGGAGGATGGTGATGATGATAATGATACCTGACAAAGTTAATGACAAGTGACTAAGACAACTACGAGATGATGAACTGACAACTGAGATGCTGACTAGGGCAGGAGAGGAAAAAAAGAAGGATGTGATTTTTTGCTCTCTCTCTCTCTCTCTCTCTCTCTCTCAGAGTTCAGAGTTCAGAGTTCTCTCTCTCTCTCTCTCTCTTTCTCTCTGTATGTGTGTGTGTGTTCGGAATGAGCCTCCTTCACCCAAAATTACATAATTATGGTCTATTGTGGAATATCCCTTTTTAAACCCTGCTTAATGCTCACCAGTAGTGATTATTTGCCTCAACCCATTCCTGTAGTCTTCTATTATATAACCCACTAGGCTATCCTGCCCTGCCCATGTTTATTTCAGGTTATGAACAATGACACATTTTTATAACTGTATCAGTAATCATTTCTATTCATATACATGATTCGTGATTTTTTAATAATATCTCTTGCCCTTGTGACAAAAGGTCGCACGCACTAGGAGGGTTCTTGATGGAAATTGTTCTTATAAAACAATGGAAGTTATCAGTGGTGGAGATAACTTTAGAGATTGAAGATAAATCGGTGTCTGTGCTGTTATCTGTAATTTGAGGTTATCAGGGAAACCAGGCCATTGTCATTTTCAACCAAAGTCCAGCCAGAGTGCTTATGCTCAGTGGGTGTGTGGGGGTGTGTATGTGTGTGTGTGTGTGTGTGTATGAAGTCAAGTCAATTCAAGTCAGTTCAAAATGATTGTTATTGAGGGTTAAAGGTTAAGTTAAAACACCTTATTTTCATCCTGCCCTTACCACACAAAAAATCAAGAGACTTGACTTATAAAAGCATTCAAAAGACAAGCTGTGTGTTGTGTGTGTGTGTGTGTGGAGGGGGGGGGGCGGCTCTTTTGTATTTAACACCTATTCTCTATAAGTGACATTAGACGGAAAATGTGTGTATGTGTTTACATGACTGATATTTTATGCTGACTGATTGATGACGGTGTTGTTATCTATATTAATACCAAAGTCAACTCTAGTATAGCCACCTCTTTTATCATCTCTTTTGCTACATGCTGAGTTTTCTTTTTTATATAATTATTTTAAGTCTAGGGGACGGGATAGCTCAGTGGTCGGAGCACTCGCTCTCCCCCAGCCAAGTTAGGCAGCGTCAAGCGTGGTTACCAGTTGGATGGGTGACCGTTTCCGCGCCTTGGCTTCAGTACAGTTCCCCCAGTTCACCCAGCTGTAAATGGGTACCTGCCCTCTTTAGGGTCAGGGAAGGTAAAGCAGCGAGGGAGAGGAGATGGGCGCCGCCCTCAATATGCTGGCTTCAAGAGAAGTTGAGGTCTCTGATGCCTCGCTCCCCTATGACCACATAGGTTATGAGACACCTTTATCTTTTACCTTTTTAAGTCTGCTGTTTACAGTGCATCAGCTGACAGCAAGGATGATAGACTGCCACAGCAGTCACCACTGTTATCGCGCAGATAACGATGTTGATTTGGCCCACTGCACGTAAGATAACGGCAGACAGTGGCCAGTGCCAGCAGGCATGCACATACACTACAGCACACACCTGCTGGCTGTACCCACCTGCGTGTGACAGCACACATGGGCATGCGCGCACACACACACACACACACACACACACATACACGCGCGCGTGCACGTATGCATACACACACATATACACACGCGCGCGTGCACACATACACACAGAACACACCCCCCCCCCACTCACACACACACACACACACACACACTACACAGTACTCGACATTGATCTCCCCCTTCCACATGTGCATGCAAGCGCGTGCACACACACACACACACACAAAACACACACACACACACGTAACATACACACACAGAAACACACACACACACACACAAAACACTCACACACACACACACAAGACGCAGACAGCACGCCCAAGCAAGCAGGACACGCACGCACGCGCGCGCACGACCACACACACACACACACACACACACACACACACACACACACACATACATACATACACACAAACACACAGATGTTGACAAGATTCGCAAAAATGTATGCTAATCTTCATGTCCATAACATGAAATGACCTTGACACACTCCAGACCTCCGACAAACTAATTATGGTGATGATGACTTTTGACCTCTCACCTACACCTTGCTCATTAGTTGTATAATGAATGACCTCTGTACGTACAGTCCTGGACTAGAAAAACAGGATGATACACGAATTTAACCACTGACCTTTCCGAACTTTCGACAAAACCATAGACACTCTGACCCTTTTTTTTAAAAAACTTTGACCTAAGGTGATGCTTTGACCGTTGACCTTTGACCTGTGGCAGACGATGCGTGTGTTGCTGTTGGTGCTTGCTGTCGGTCTGACCTTCGGCCTTGACCTTGATGCCGAGTGGGTGACCTTCAAGAAAACCTACAACAAACTGTACAGGGGTGTTGAAGAGGAGTTTTACAGGTATGATGCTGAGCTGGCTTCTTGTTGTTGTATTGTTATTGGATAGCTCAGTGGTCGGAGCACTCGCTTTCTCCCAGCCAAGTTAAGCAGCGTAGAGCGTGGTTACCAGTTGGATGGATGACCATTTGTGCGCCTTGGCTTCAATACAGTCCCCCAGTTCACCCAGATGTAAATGGGTACCTGCCTCTTTAGGGTCAGGGAAGGGAAAGCAGCGAGGGAGAGGAGATGGGCGCCGCCCTCAATATGCTGGCCCCTAGAGAAGCTGAGGGCTCTGACGCCTTGCTCCCCTATGGAACACCTTTACCTTTCAATATTATTGCTGCTGGTGTAGCAGGTGTTGTTGGAGTTGTTTGGTTGTGATTGGGCGGGATAGCCTAGTGGTTAGAGCATTCTCCTTGCAATGTGAGTTTGGGTTCAAGCCCATTTATGGGAATTTTGAGCTGACATCAGTACTGACTCCACTTCCTCCCCAAAGTCTTTCCGATGAGATAGTCTATAAACTGAGGTTAGGTGTGCATCTTGCGCAAAGGTTAAAACCCCTTTTGCTTTTCAGCAGAGCAAGCCATTGGCGCTGTAAGAAGAGATGACTGAACAGTTTTTAACACCGCATGTACACTGGTGTCCTGTTTAGACATAGTCCCCGAAGTCGGAATGCGGCTACTTTAATGGCGGACAAAAATGCAAAAAATATATGGTGACAATGGATGTTATGGTGAGGATGGTTGCTATGGTAATGATGATTGTTCTGGTGGCAACGGTTAAGATGATGACCGTGGTTAAGATGGTGACAATGGTTGCTATAGTGACAGTGGTTGTGGTAACAATGCTTGCTATGGTGTTGATGGTTGCTGTGGTGATGATGGTTGCTGTGGTGATGATGGTTGCTGTGGTGACAAAGGTTGCTTATGGTGACGATGGTGGCTATGGTGACGATGGTTGCTGTGGTGACAAAGGTTGCTTATGGTGACCATGGTGGCTATGGTGATGATGGCTGCTATAGTGATGATGGTTGCTGTGGTGACGATGGTTGCTATGGTGATGATGGTTGCTATGGTGACGATGGTTGCTATGGTGATGACGGCTGCTATGGTGATGATGGTTGCTGTGGTGACGATGGCTGCTATGGTGATGATGGTTGCTATGGTGACGATGGTTGCTATGGTGACAGGCGGAAGGTATGGGAGTACCACCTGGATTACATCCAGAGGCACAATCTGGAGGCTGACAGGGGAGTGCACTCTTACTTCCTTGGTGTCAACGAGTATGCTGACATGGTTAGTGGACATTTCTTTCTTCTTTTTTTAATGTTGGTTTCTTTCTTTTCTTCTTTTTTTTTTTTTCTTTCTGTGGTGTTGGGGTGTGTTTTTTCTTTCTTTTTCTGTGTTTTGTCTTTCTTATCATTTATTTGGTTTTCTTCTGTTATTCTTTTCTTGTTTTTTTTTTTATATCTCTTTCCTTCTATCCTTTTTTCTTTTTCTTTCTTCTTTTTTCTTTCTTTACTTCTCCTTTTATTTCATTCATGTTTGCTTTCCTTCCTTCGTTCCTTCGATTTTCTTCCTTCTTTTATTCATTCTTTTCTCTTTTTTTTCTTTCTTTCACTCTTTCATGCTCATTTCTTTTTCTTTTCTTACATTTTATTTTCTTCGTTTCTGTTTGTTTCTTGTTTATTCTTTTAATTTTTCTTTCGTTCTTAATTTACTTTGTTTCCTCTTTTGTTTTCTTTCTTATTTTCACTATCATTATATTTTAGTGTAATCAGTTTTTCAATTACACCTATTCAATGACATGTTAATTATTCAGTCCTTTATTTGTCATGTCATTTAT
>CM054164.1:20975277-21167777 GCA_028751875.1 Rapana venosa
CCCCACCCCACCTACCCCTAGCTACCCCACCCCCATCTATCCCCTACTACCCCCCACCTACCTACATATCTCCCTCACCCCTTCCCCTATCACCTACCACCTCTCTATCCCACCCCACCCCTTATCCCCCTTCCCCACAAACCATTCCTAAAACTCTGCACTCTCACCCCCCCAACCGAGCTATCTCCCTCTACCTTACCTTACTCCCTAGCTTACTAATCACATAACATAAATAAGTTTAAACAAAAGCCCCAAACATTAGAAGATAACCCACATTCCTCCAAACTTCGGAGATTAGAATTATGAGTGATCCCCCGTAGAGATCTAGATAACAACTCCGTAAGTTACCTCATCAATTTTATACAAAACCAAACTAACTAACTCCACACTTTAAAGTACCTTCCTTGTTGGTTGTAATCAAAATAGTCATATTAACAAATAATAATTTCACACACAACTTGATCAGAAGGGAACCACAATGTGTACAATACATGAAAATTAGCTTAGGTATTCCATGATTGAGTTCTGGATACTAAACTACGATTAACAATAAAAGGGGATGTAATTTTAAATACATAATGGACCAGCTTAATACTTGCACAGGTGTTTAAATACAAACAGTGTTATGCAAATTAACTATCATCCATCACTTGATCCAGACAGGTAAACAGCAATGTGTACAATGTCACATAAAAATTCTTGCTTCATTTCCATGAATTGGAAGCTTTTATCTGGACTACTAAGCAACTTCAACAAATAAAAAGGGGATGTAACTGTTTAAGATATCTATGAATGGAGCAGTAATATTGACATTAAATAGCACACACAGTGTGTTTGCAAAGTAAACAAGGTTCATATATACATAAAACAATTCACTGCTTGAAAACAGTGCAATTTTTTTGTAGACTGTACCCCTCTTAAAGGGAAACAGTTACACATGCAGGTGCAAACTAGCTAAATGAAAATAGAATAAAAACAAACATTTGGGTCACACTGCATTTGTGGTAGCATGCTCATTTCACTTCATGTTGGCTTGACAGAATTTGTTCTTTTCAGAAGTGGGGGAAGGAAAGGGGATTTGTTTTGTCCCAAAATTGACATGGCCTAAATAAAATATTAAGTGAGAACTGTCTTTAAGGTGTAAGTTATTTTATGTATGCTGCATATAAACGTTGCCCAACTGTTTTTTAGCGTTTTTTTGACACATTCTATGTGCTGATAACACTTTCATTCTATTTTATGGCAATATTAGCTCCCCTTCATAAGCTATCATAAAGTTATTTTCCTTTTCATTGTTTGAAATCGCTCAGAAGTCCACATAAAAATTTGTATCTGATGGAAATGATAAAGAATTTTTACATAAAATTGTAGACTCTACACTGTTTACCTGTCTGAAACAAGGACAGGGTGAAACTGAAAGATTTAGAATAAGGGTTTTTCTCTTGATTTCTGAGCAGATACAGGAAAAGACACCCTTAATGTTTGGAATTGTTAGTTTAATGATATGTTGTAAAACTAGGAACATGGCAACTTTGACTGTGAGTTAAGTATTTGTGATCCGTACAGGGATTACTCTCCTAACTTCTAATCCTCTGAAGTTTGGAGGAGATGTGTTGTCTATCTTCTCATGTCAGTGTTAGGATATATATGTTGGTGTTGTTTTTTCTTCTTAATTTAGAGCTAGGAGGATAGGTTAAGGAGAAGATGGGTGGTTAAGATGGGGCAGTATTTGTTTGGCGTTTTTTTGGTGGGGTTAGGTATGGGAAAAGGGGGGGGGGACAGCTGAGGGTAGGTAGGGAGTGGGGGGACAGGAAAGGGTGGTAGCTGGGGGGGACAGGGGGGGGGGGGATAGGTGAGGGTAGCTGCGGATAGGTAAGGGAATAGGGTAGCTTGGGAGATAGGCAAGAAGTGAGGGAAGGATAGCAAAGGGGGAGGGTGGGTCTGTATAAATAGCATTCTGTGCTAGGAATTCCCTCGTTTCTATTCCTCTCTTTGTGTTTTGTGTTTTTTTTGCCTTGTTCCTTTTCTTCCTGTGGACTCCCTCTTGTCTATTTAATGCATTCTTAGTCCATTCTCCTACCTTTTATCCAGAAAGATTTACAAAATGATAATGCTCTCCCATGCCCAAATCAGATGTGTTGGGCTTGAATTGTCAGGCGCTTAACGGCAGCACAACGCATTTTCCCTCATATGACAGACAACAATAGTTACTGTCTGAGCTTTTGGCGAGGAGGAAAAAGAAGAGGAGCAGGTGGAGGAAAAAGAAGAAGATGATGATGATGACGACGGTAATGGTGATGGTTATGATGATGAGGAGTAGGATGCTGAAGAAGAAGAAGAAGAAGAAGAAGGAAAAACAAAAGAAGAAAAAGAAGAGGAGTGAAAAGAAGGAGGAAGGAAGGAAAGAAGGAAGGAAGGAAGGAAGGTAAAAATACGGTGAATGGATAGGACAAAAAGGTAGTCAGTGTACATAATGATGACTTATCACTGCACAGGTAACATGGGGTGTGAGGGGGGACTGATGGACCAGGCCTTTACCTACATCAAAGTCAACAAAGGAATCGACACCGAATCCTCCTACCCTTATGAGGCTAAGGTAGGCTTTGGGTCTGTGCGTGTGTGTGTGTGTGTGTGTGTGTGTGTGTGTGTGTGTGTGTGTGTGTGTGTGTGTGTGTCCGCGTAGATGTGTGTGTGTGCGTACGCGCGCGCGCGTGTGTGTATGCATGTGTGCGTGTGTGTGTGTGTGTGTGTGTGTGTGTGTGTGTGTGTGTGTGTGTGTGTGTGTTGTGTGTGTGTGTGTGTGTGTGTTTGCTCGTGTGGGTATATGTGCGCGTGCATGCATGTGTATGCATGTGTATATAAGTGAGTGAGCGCACGTGCTTTTATTAACCGCGTTTATATTGTACGTCCATTCCTCAACTCAATGTGCTCCTCTCTCTCTCTCTCTCTCTCTCTCTCTCTCTCTCTCTCTCTCTCTCTCTCTCTCTCTCTCTCTCTCTCTCTCTCTCTCTCTCCCTCCCCCCCACTCTCTCTCTCTCTCCCTCCCCTCCCCCCCTCTCTCTCTCTCCTCCCTCCCCACCCCCCCCCTCTCTCTCTCTCTCTATCTCCTCTCCAGCTCTCCAGTCAGGTTCTTAAAGTTATATGCTTACAATGATTATGTACTTCACATTTTGGTTTTTAAAAATATCTATCCCCTATTTCTTTGAACAAAATTGTGTTCTTTGTTGTTTGGTTGAGATTTGTTTTGTTGTTGGAGTTTTTTTCTTGTGTTCTTTTTGGCCAGAGGACTGATTGTTAAAAAAAAAACACAGCAAAAAACACATGTTTGCGTATGCCATAACCCTCTTTAAAAAATTCATTCCATTCAATTCATTTTATTTCAATTCATTTCCATTCATTTCAATTTCAATTCAATTCAATTCATTTCAATTCAGTTCAATTCGATTCGATTCGATTCAATTAATTTCAATTCATTTTGATTCGATTCAAATCGTTTCAATTTCAATTCATTTCATGCATTTCAATTCAATTCAGTTCATTTCAATTCAATTCGATTCAATTAATTTCAATTCAATTCATTTCAATTCATTTCAATTCCTTTCAATTTCAATTCATTTCATGCATTTCAATTCAATTCCTTTCAATTTCAATTCATTTTATGCATTTCAATTCAATTCCTTTCATGCATTTCAATTCAATTCCTTTCAATTCAATTCATTTCAATTCAATTCCTTTCAATTCAATTCATTTCATGCATTTCAATTCAATTTAATTCCATTCCATTCCATTCCACAGAACGGAAAGTGCCGCTTCAACCCCGCCAACGTAGGCGCCAATGACACAGGCTACGTGGACATCAAGTCCAGAAGCGAACCCGACCTCCAGAGTGCTGTAGCCACAGTGGGCCCCATCTCTGTGGCTATCGATGCCTCCCACATCTCCTTCCAGGTCAGAGAACACACACGCAAGCACGCACACACACGCAAGCACGCAGGCACACACACATGCACAAACACACACACACTCACATTTTCTTGATTTTGTGTGTGTGTGTGAGGGCAGGATGGGAAAAAAGATGTGTAAACTTAATCTTTTACCCTCAATAAAGATCATTTTGACTTGACTTGACATAGAGAGAGAGAAACAGAGACATAGACAGAGAACGATAACGATAACGAAATTTCATTTTCTGAGGGTAACAGAATAAGTACCAGAGAGAGAGAGAAAGAGAGAGAGAGAGGGAGGGGGGGAGGGAGAGAGAGAGAGAGAAAGTTCTTGTTGCTGTCAGTCATTTGGTAGAAGGCACAAAAAGTTCTTATGATTGACACTCAGAAAAGTTCAAAACACACAGACACAGACATATACAGACACAGACACAGATACACAACAAACACACACACACACACACACACACACACACACACACACACACACACACACACACACACACACACACACACACATACACACACACACACACACACACACACACACACACACACACACAGGGGGAAGTTCTTATAATAACAATTCTAAAAAAATGATTAAGAGTCATAGAAAAGTCTTTTGCCCGAACGGGGAATCAAGCCACCACACATTTCGAACCCGGACTTTTCGCTTTCTAGGCAGGTGCGTTACCTATAGACCACCGATCCAGTACTACAATAAGTAAGGTAAAGATGTCCCATAACCTATGTGGTCATAGGGGAGCAAAGGTGTCAGAGACTTCATCTTCTCCAAGGGCCAGCATATTGAGGACGGCGCCCATGTCCTCTCCCTCGCTGCTTTACCTTCCCTGTCCCTAAAGAGGGCAGGTACCCATTTACAGCTAGGGTGAACTTTGGAACTGTACTGAAGCCAAAGCGCCCAAACGGTCGCCCATCCATTAAGTTCCCAGCCTCGCCCTTTCTTCCCAGTTTGACCCCCAAAAAATCGAACTGAATGGCAAAGTCCTTCGGATGAGACTATAAACCCAGGCCCCGTGTTCGAACGCAATCAGAACATCTTGCGCACACGTTAAATCCTGTTCCGCTTTTCGAAAGAGTAGGCCATTGTGTGCCGGTGGAAACAGATGACAAAATTTACAAAACCGCATACACACGGGAACTGGATGTAAAAAAGCACATGAGTGTTTATTCCATTATCCTCGATATAAAAGAATAAATGAATAAGCAACCACGCTCGACGCTGCTTAATCTTAGCTGGGGGAAAGTGAGTGCTCTGACCACTGGGCTATCCCGTCCCAATACTAGTCAGTGCCTGGGCTTTATCACAGTTCTTGATTAAACCATTGACGCTGGGGGCAACAGCAAAGTGAGAGGCTGTATGATCAGTGGCTTTCCCACTCATGGAATTCCACTTTACAGCTTAGTCTTTAGTGATCGACTATGACTCTCTGACTAGGAGGCTTGATTTGCACAGTCCTTAATGTGCTGCAGCCCTAGGGGCTGGTTGGCCTTTGGAGAACATCTCCAACGCTGACTGTCCTTATGTCCACTTGGCCGAGAGAGTGGGGATGTACTGTGGGCAAGGCATCTCCACTATAATCAAATTTATGCCCAGTTTCCGAAACAGCAGCTGCCCCCTCTGCTGTTTTGGAGGTCATCGTCGGACACGACAGACTAACATACTACTACAGTAGGCTACACGGGGTGTGACTGTGTGTGTGACTGTGTGTGTTTCAGCTGTACTCTCACGGGGTGTACCATCAGTTCCTGTGCTCTCAAACCAGGCTGGATCACGGGGTGCTGGCGGTGGGCTATGGCAAATATGAAAACAAGGACTACTGGATGGTCAAAAACAGGTAGGTGACTGTCTGTGTCTGTCTGTCTCTGTCTGTCTGTCTGTTTCTCTGTGTGTGTGTGTGTGTGTGTGTGTGTGTGTGTGTGTCTCTCTCTCTCTCTCTCTCTCTCTCTCTCTCTCTCTCTCTCTCTCTCTTTTCTCTCTCTCTCTCTCTCTCTCTCTTTGTGTTTCTCTCTTGCTCTCCGTCTGTCTCTATCTGTCTGTCTGTTTCTGTGTGTGTGTCTCTCTCTTTGTGTGTTTTCTGTCTGTCTGTCTGTCTGCCTCTCTGTCTGTCTGTTTCTCTGTTTCTGTCTCTCTCTATCTATCTATATTTCTCTCCTAGCCTCACTTTATATTTGTGTAAAGCTTTCAGAATAAGACATATATTGTTATCTTAAGTCATATTTTTGTAACTGACTTTTTTTTTGGGGGGGGAGGGGGGTGTTATACAATAACATTTTGTCGTTGTTGCTGTTGCTTTTTCCCCCCACCTCAAAATACTTAGCACTTTAGCAACCCTCTTCATGTATGCGCCAATGGCCTTTTTGTGAATACATCTTTGGAGTTCCAGTCTCTCTCTCTCTCTCTCTCTCTCTCTCTCTCTCTCTCTCTCTCTCTCTCTCTCACATAACATTTTTGCACACTTTATTTTTAGTTTCTCAGCTGGAGTTTGGAGGTTAAGCAATAGCCAGAGATGTTTGCATATGGGACCATTCTTTCCCCACCAGTAAGGTAGCCGTATTCTGACTTTGGGGATGCTGCCTTAACGCGAAACCAGTGCGCGTGCATTTTAAAATATTTTTTATTCGTCAACCGTTTTTACTGGCTCGAAATGGCTTTCTGTTCCGAAAAGGTAGAACCGGTTAAAACATACGTAAGATGTTCTGCGTGTATGCACAAGACTATAAAGAAAGGTGTTCCCCTAACCTATGTGGTCATAGGGGAGCGAGGCGTCAGAGACCTCAACTTCTCCAGGGGCCAGCATATTGAGGACGGCGCCCATCTCCTCTCCCTCGATGCTTTACCTTCCCTGACCCTGTATAGTCTCGCTTTATAGTCTCATCCGAAGGACTATGGGGGAAGAGGAGTCAGCACTGATGTTAACTCCGGGGGAAAAAATCCCCTTGAATGGACGTCTCGGTGGTGACTCGAACTCAGACTGGATCCCGGGCTTTCAAATCGCGAGCACAATGTTCTAACCATCCAGCTCCCCCCCCCCCCCCCCCCCCCCCCCCCCCCCCCCCCCCCCCCCCCCCCCTCTCTGAACCCCTAAAAAAACACCTGCCCATTTCTTGTAGAAGAGTACACCAGTTGTGGTCAGTGGTGTGGTTGATTAGATCATACCCAGCATGCATCGTGTAGGGAGTCAACCCGACCCAGAAAGTGTGGAGAGGGATGGGCTCCGCTAGATTTGATTTGCCCGGGATATACATGGCAGCTTCTGCAAAATTGCTCCCGTAGATTTCCAAGGTTTGAAGTGAAGAAAGAAAGAAGATTGTTATTATGTTGGCACTTACTTCATGTTTTAAAGAGAAGATTACTATTATGCTGACATTTCTTTTTCTAAAGAGGAGATTGTTATAATGGTAGCATTCATGTTGTAAAGAGAGTGTTATTATGTTGGCACTGACCTCATTTTCTAAAGATTCTTATGTTGGCACTGACCTCATTTTCTGAAGAGAGAGATTGTCATTATGTTGGTACTTAACTCATCTTCCAAAATCTCCCATGCCACCCCCCCCCCCCCCCCCCTCCCCTAATAAAGTCAGATGGTGATAACATGTTGTTGGTTGTGTTGACAGTTGGGGAACCACCTGGGGCATCAAGGGATACATCATGATGTCAAGAAACCGCGACAACAACTGCGGCATCGCCACCCAGGCCTCTTACCCTACCGTGTAGATTAATATCTAATTACCAGTATCTGCCTCCACAGGCCTCTGATTCACCACATAGTCTGTCTGTCTGTCTGCCTATTGACAGAATGGAAGCTACCATCTTCAACCTTTAGTTTGGGCTTTGTTCAGTTTCAGTACATTAGACCTGCAGCTGCTTTATTTTTCTTCTTTCAATTTTGAAGCAGTTTCAGTGTTTGTGATTCTTCGTAGAGAGTAAACTCAAGCAAAACTGGTTTTAAAATCTTCTGATACAGCCATGAGTATAATCACACCTTGCAGGCTCTGCTGTAATTTCTGGCTTTCTTGCAATAATGATAAAACATCTGGCACCTTGCTTTATTATAGATGTTGCCATAGCCAGTATCTCTGTTTATGTATTTATTTAGCTCCTATTTGTTCAACAGATTGTGGACATTGTTACAGCTTTTATGTGTGTACATTCCTAATCCATCGAAGGGTTTTTTACCAACGATTCATTATCATGTGTGCTGTGGTGATGAAGAGGGGGCTGTGTGATGAAGAAGGTGTTCTGTCCTGTGTTTCTCTGTTAGCAGTCACCCGGGAAAGTTTGGTTTGGTTTTTGGCAGTGATTATTTTTTTCAGCACAATAAATGTTTAAATTATCTGATTTTTGTTGTTGTAAATGTGTGTGTGTCAGACAACACACACACACACAGAGTGAGAGAGCAAGAGAGAATGCGTGTGTGTGTGTGTGTGTGTGTGTGTGTGTGTGTGTGCGTGCGCGCGCGCGCGCGCGCACGCGGGGCGCATGCTCCCATGTGTGCGTGGTGTGAAAATGTAGTGGTGGAAGAGATTGTCGGCTACATAGATTTGGTTCAGTCCTGGAAGGATATGTTTCCATAAACATATTTCATGATTTTCTTCTTTTCCCTGAACTAAATGATAAGACTCACTACTGCACAGCATTTTAAAGATGATCTCATAACCCAGGTTCAAACTATCACCGAGAAACCTGTTCAGGAGAATTTGTCCCCTAGATTTAACATCATTAGCAACTCCTCTCCACAGATCCTTCAGATGAGACTGTAAACTGAGGCCAACGCATGCAGAACATGGTGCACACATGTTAAAACCCATTCTGCCTTTCAGCAGAGTAGGCCATTTCATACCAGTGGCAACAGATGACAAAGTGTTCAAAAAATGCATGCACATTGATGTCGTGTTTAGACCTCATCCCCGAAGTCAGAATGCGGTTACCTTGATGGTGGGCAAACGGTCATACACAAAATCTCACCACTGAAACACAGAGCTCTAACCAAGAAACAAAACACACACAAAAAGTATTACTTATACACAATTGGATTCAAACATGTCTGGACGAACCAAAGTACTCTTTATGTTCATCGGTTGAGTTATGCTGTTCAAAGAAAGCTTGAGGACATGTATAAAACATTTTGGATCTACCAGAAGAAAGAGTTTGCAAAAACGAAAGTTTTACGATTTTGCTACTAAAGAATACAGACTGGAACCATACTTAATAAACTATGAAAACAAAACTCATAAGAAGACATATTGTAAATTTCACACAAGCTGTCACATTTTAATGATAGAGAAAGGGAGGCACCAAAATATATCTAGAGAGGACAGAAAATGTAGATATTGTAACAAGATAGAAGATGAATTTCATTTACTGGATGAGTGTATCTCATATGATGAACTCAGAAACAATTTGTTATTAAAAATTACAACCAAAGATAAAAAAACGTAACATTTGTATAGATAAATTAAGTGACATAATCACAGTTGATATCTATCAAGCAGATATCATCAAATATGTGTATGAATGTTTTAAGAAAAGAGAAAATGAGAAGTAAAATGCAACATGCTTTAGTGTACATCAATTTGAGCCAAAGAGATGATTATAACTGATGTTTGCTTGTTTTGTTGTTGTGTCAAATAAGTCTATTTGACTTAAATGGCAATAAAATATTCTGATTCTGAATCTGTTAAGATAGTTTTTGCTGTTTGTCATTTTATAAACTTTCAGTAACAGATGTGGAATTGAGAAAAGTGCTCAAATTGTACACACATACATGCACGCACACACACAAAAGCACACACACACAAGCGCGCACACACATCCTATTATGCGGAATTACCAACAAAACACATCAATCAAAAGCCAGGCACTTTTCGTTCCACTTTTATTGACGACATACACAGTTAAAAACCAAAAAGCCACAATAAGATACACACCAACCAAACACGGTTCTTTGGGCTGAACATCCACATCTCGTTTCAACACTCCAAGTCCGACCTTTGTTCACATATCTTTGTTCGTTTTAACGTACACGTTCAGTGACAGCAGCTGGATAACGCTGCTCTCTGCAGACAACACTGACACACAGGAATGCCGTATTCTACACAACCTCTATCACAAAGGGAGAATAAAATCACTGACCGGTCTCTTTCCTAAGAATCTACTCTAATCCCTCATTCATCAACAGCATCCCGACATACACTGATACTTACACCTGCACGCATGCAGGCCTGCACGCACACACACGCGCATGCACACACACTTACACATTCACACACAGAGTTTAAAGATAAGAGACAAAAGTAATTCTTAGAAAGAACTAGACAGTAGGCCTTCTCTCCTTTAAACTTTCCTTCTTCCGTTCTTAGTCAAAACCGTTGTTTCATAAGCTTGAGGTAAAATTTCCAGCAGTTTCGTACATGCGTGCCATGATATAACTATGCAATGCACACATACACATCAAAACAGGCGCACTCACTCACACACCTTTGTACAGATATAAATACATAGCGAACAAATAGACAAGTAGTTAGGGTACTTTTTCCCCTCTACAGGTTCATATAAAGTACACACAGCTGTAACAATGGTATTCAAGTACACAAACATAATGACTACAGTTTCGCTTTAACTAAGCAGCTTTTATTATGAACACTCCTGGTGGTCGTCTACATATAAAGACATACAAGCAGTGAGAAACAGAGCGGGGGGAGGGGGGGATTATTATTTCAAGGAAAATGGAATAGCAGGCATGTACTTTTTTACATCCAGTCCCCGTGTGTATGCAGTTTTGTAAATTTTGTCATCCATGAGAGAGAGAGAGAGAGAGAGAGAGAGAGAGAGGAGAGAGAGAGAGAGAGGAGAGAAGGTATCTTAGACACAGACACGCACAGAGTTTTTGAAAGAGGAAGACCAGTTCATAATCATAACAGGAGGGTGGGACAGCCTAGTGGTGTTGGATGATCTGACGGCCCAGGTTCCAGCCACCACCAAGGTACCTGGTTGAGGGGATTTTCCCCCTGGAGTTAAGGTCCGGTCTGACCCCACTGCCCTACAAGTCCTTCATATGAGACTTTAAAGTGAGGACCTGCGTGCAAACACAAGCAGAACATCTTGCACACATGACTGAAACGTTTCTGAAGAGTAGGCCATTACGTTCCAGTAGGAACAGATACCAAATATTACTTCAGTTCGTGTTTAGACATCGTCCCCAAAGACAGAGTGCAGCTACCTTAATGGTGGCCCAAAAAAACCAGTCACATCTGCAGAACGTGTCGTCACTGCTGGCGAACCCTGGAGCTGTAGCAGAGGAAGGGAAAAGAAGCCAAACCCATAACAGAGAGACGCACATACAGGCACGAGGAGTTCTTGGAAGAGAAAGCCCAGTTCATAATCTTCATCATAACAGTTTAATATCAGGTGACAAAAACACACACACGCACATGCACGCATACACACACACCAGAACAGTCTCATGTCACGTACAACCAGTTACATTCATAGATCATACTTGTCAAACACTACTCTCTCCCCAACACTACTTTCGTTCCAAAAATCTGCACACACACACACACACACTCTCCTCCCCCCTTCTCTCTCTCAACCAAAGCACCATTACTGAAAAAATACCAGTACCCTGTATTGCAAAAACATACAATGCGAGTCACACTTTACGAACACACGACAAGTAATAATGCATAGATATGTCAGTTATAACACGGGTAATGCCTAACAATACTGACACTACAGTCAGCACTTCGAAGAAAAAAAAAAAAAACCCTGGCACTGTCGTTTTGATCAAAGTGACACAAAATTATTCAGGCTAAATTTGTTCTAAGCTTCGCTAATAGTCTGATTCGAAGCACATGAGGTATGATTTAAAATTTCGTAAGTTAAGTTTTCTTTCAATAAGATTACATTAGCTGTATTAAGTACATATGATTCAGGGTGACAGGTTATTCATATACCTCCTCTAATAATATCACGTTGTGCTGGATAGACATCAAAATGAAGAACAACAATGCCTGCATGTATCATCACCAGCCTGGAAAAACAGCACAAGTGGATTATGACTTGTATCAAGATTTATGCCAGTTTTCCACATCGCTGGTGATACAATACATGAAAAGGACAAGGCAGCTAAACGCTGGTGTCGTGTTTAAACGTCATCTCTGAAGTTGGAATGCGGCTACCGTTACTGGTGTTGGCAAAATGGTCGTGTACGCAAAAATCTCATCATAGGCGAGCCTCTGAGCTCGAGCTGAGGAACAAAAGAATAAACAGATAAAAGATAAAAACGACATCAGTTTGTGTGACCTCTGACACGTTTTCCGCTCTACAACCATAAAGTCAGCATAGCACGGTCACTGGGTAGCAAGACCTGGGCTGCCTGTATTGCAGATGATCTAAGAGAAAGGGGCATAAATAAGGAGGAAGCTCAAGACAGAGAGAGATGGAGAAGGCTCATCAATGTCAAACCACCCTGGGAGAAACATGACAAAAAAAGGAAGAAGCACGGTCACTGGGAGCCTCAGAATCATCACACTGCAGCTCATGCACCTCCAGTCCCCAAGAACCCAGGCTTTTCATTTTGTCTCTGTCTGTTTTTGGCTAGATCTTCACGGTTGGCCAATGGGCGAGATTTTTGCGTATGCAAATGGTTTTTCTCCTCCAGGCAGCCGCATTCTGACTTCTGAAATATTTTGCATCATGACGTAGCAAGTTACAGGAATGATGAAAGGTTTGTTCTTAAACACAGGCAAGTTAGATTAGTGTTCATGGTAAAATACAGAGAAAAAATTCATATTATTCAACCTGAAAGAGCACACTGGAGACGGCAAAATCATCTCTATATATATATATATATGTACATACAGCGCAATGCATCAGAACAACACCCGCCTGTTAGGATAACAGAACTTTCATAGGAAGTGAAGGACGCTGAAAAACGTCCTGACTGGATCATTTTATGGGCAAACACACACACACACACAATCATCAGCACACACAAAACATGCAAGCAACACACACATGTACATCTGACCTAACTTTCACATCAGTAATGCTCTGTTCACCGAGAATCAGGGCTATGCCTCTTAAGACATTTTTTTTTTTTAAAGACTGAAATACTGAAGAAAGGTACTTGTACACTGCAAAAAGTAAGATAGACTCCACATATTTTATATTATGAAAAAAAATGAAAAAAACTTTTCTTTTTTTTCCAGACCCTGCTGACATAAGTTTTATTGATGAAGGCATACATCACCATCCACACTTCCTAGCCTTCACTATTTCTCCACATTGAGTGGGAAGTTTGAACTTCAAAAGCCAGTCCACATATTGCATTGCACGCATTTGTATTGTATTGTATACCACTTAAAGTCATGGCAGATTTCTCTGCGTCAAATTTGGGCTGCTCTCCCCGGAGAGAACACATCGCCACAAGAGAAGCACCACCCATAATTTTTTTTGTCTGTAACTGTATTTTTTTCCTAACAGAGTGGCTTTTTCTACAGAATTTTGCCTGGGACAACTCTCTTGTTGCCATGGGTTCTTTTGTGTGCGCTAAATAATTATCTGTACACACAAGACCTTGGTTTATGATTATCGTCTCAACCTAAAGACTACCACCCAGACCCCCACTCATGGTCAAGTGGATGGGGGAAAAGTTTTGGGCCCAAACGGGGATCGAACCACCACACACTTTGAACCTGGACTTTTTGCTTTCTAGGCAGGTGCTTAACCTTGAGACCACCGATCCACCTTCGCATTGTATTGTATACAACTTTCAGTGTCGCCACAAGAGCAGTGCCACCTTTTTTATTCTTCTTTCTTTTTTGTGTTCTTCCTGTCTGTATGTGTTATTTCTTTCCATATCAGAGTGGCTCTTTTCCACAGAATTTTGCCAAGGACAACTCTCTTGTTACCATGGACTTCTTTTTAAAAGTGTTGCACATGGGATTTTGGTTTACTGTCTCATCTGAAAGACTGGCACCCAGACCACCACTCAAGGTCTAGTGGACGGGAGAACAGTTCTGGCTAAAAGGGGTGGGACCTGGGCATCTTGAGTTCTGGGATGGTGCGTAGAAAAAAACCTCTTTTCTTCTCCATTTCTTTCTTCTTCTTTTCTTTTGGTACAGAAACCACTAAACTGAAAAAAGCTTGTCCATGTTTTAAAACCTGCTTGTGCAAGTTAAAACCTGTTCTGCCTTTTGGAAGAGTAGGCTAATTGTGACGATAAAGAACAGATGATTCCCCCCAAAAAAATTTTTAACACACACTTTTCCTCTGTTTCCTTGTTTAAAAAAAAAAAGGTAACACACAAATGATAAAGATGAAAATAACAAAAAATGCAAAAGCTAGTCAAAGATTTACATGTTCGATACTTTTCTTCACCACTTTCTTGTTAAAACTAACAAACAAAGCTTAAAAAAACCCAAAAAAACCCCTTTATTTCAGAAATGGTTCTAGTACAACACCTTTCTGCTCTGTCTGTTAATGGCTTTAATTTCTGGGGGAGGGGTGGTAAAAACTAACAAAATCAATAAACTGAAAAAGCTCATCCAAGCCGTTCCACGCTTTTCTTCTGCTTCATTTATTACAAATTAACCTAAAAAAATGGGGGAAAAAATCATCCACATTTCAGAAGCTGTATAACACTCCTATTCTGTTTCCTTTGAAAAACTAAAAAAACAAAAAAGACTGAAAAATTTGCCCACATTTTCATAACATTTTCAACACTTTTCTTTTGCATTTTTTGCTTATGTTTTAAACAACAAAAAAGAAAGAAAAATGGAAAAATTAGACCACATTTTATAAGCAGTTCAACGCTTTTTGTTCCTTTAAAAAAACAAAACAAAAAAACCCCAAATAAATGCCCCCTCCCCCCAAAACACTTTTAAAAAAGAAAAGAAAAATCTAGACCTTTCCCAATTCAGTATTCCCCAAAACAACACATGTTGATTCTATCACATCGTAGTTGCTGACAGGAAAAACTGAAAATCTGATCTAAAGAAATAACCAAAAGATCTAGACCTCATTTTACAAGCTACACGACACTTCTCTCTACTTTCCTTTTCGATAAGAAAGAAACAAACCAAACAAGCAAACAAAAAAACAGAAAAAAAAGTGTCCTCGTTTTAGAAGCTGTTTGACAATTATCTTCTGTTTCTTTTCGTAAGCAAACAAAAATACTGAAAGAGCAGTCCACATTTTAGAAGAAAACATTCCAACAAGCCACAGAGAGAGAAAAACACACACGCAGACAGAGTGTGAGAGACGCAAACACAGAGACAGACAAACATACAGACAGATAGAGACAAACACACAGACATATAAAAGAATAAAACAAAACAAAAACACAGAGAACAAGCAAAGAGAGGATTTTTGTTCATGGCATGACAGAAAGCTTTCTGCTTCTTCATTATCATTAGAAGTGTCCGCTGCACCCAATAAAACACAGTATTTACAACAGCAACAACAAACCCACTTCTCTTTCAGTGTCCTCATCTTTACCGTCAACCTACCCACTCTCCCTTCTTCAACACTCTGCAGCACCGGTCTGTCTCTCTCTCCCCCACCCCCCCTCTCTCTCAGTAGTCACACAGTATAGAGACTAACCAAATCAATTCATTTCAAACATCATCATCATTACTTTTCTGTAATGCCGACTCAAAAAAAAAACCATGCACACACGCAAACCAAACAAACAAACCCATCACTGCCAATATCTATTGGACTCAAGTCCTTTCAAACATCATCATCACTGTCATCATCCCAACTACACAAAAAATAAAAGGAAAAGAAATGCCACTGCAGATGTCTCATTCCATCTTGCCACAAATATGACAATCATTTTTTCAAAGACAAATCCTTTCACGCAATGAATGAGGACAGAAGTGGTTGATGAGACCTCTCTCATACAACTGCTTGCCTTTATATAGAAAAAAGAAGAGAGAGATAGACAGAGACAAAGATAAGACAGACAGACAGACAGATTGCGATAGAGAGAGAGAAAAAACAAACACACACACAAACAAACTCACTCTCTCAAACACACACTCACACAGTGACAAAGCAGCCATGCTTCCATCATCACTACAGTCTGGATTCTGTCACAAGAAAGAAGGTGAGGAAGGGGGAATAACCACAATGAAACGTGTGGTCACTTGCAGCGGCGAACCAGCATCCACGGTTAGTTAACTGACACAAGGCACCGACACCACTGTGGACCACTACACATTCACCCCTTGTCTCTGTCGTCTGCACACAGAAAAGTAAAGCACTGTCAGCATGGTGTTTATGCTACTACTAAATTACTCATAAAACGAAAAAAAAAAATCCTTAGACAAAAAATGTCAATGGCAGAAAACAGCGTTGAAACAGAAGAAGAGGACGTGAGAGAACGGGAGAGTGGCGGTGTTTGGTTTTCCGGCAGCTGAACGCAGTACAAAGCCAAAGTGCTTTTAAATCCGGCCTCAAGACACATTTATTTCAAAGCTACGATTCTCCCCTCTTGTTCCATTTCATTTTTGTCTCTGCCCTCAACAGCCAAAACCCCATCACCCTGCCGGAGTGTACAACCTTTATGTGTGTGTGTGCGTGTGTGTGTGTGTGTGTGTGCGTGTGCGTGTGTGTGCGTGCGAGCATGTGTGTATACATTTGAATTTATTTGTAACTGGCTGCATGTGAATGAGTAGGATGAATGAAAGCGCTCTGATTTGTTTTTGCAAGATATAGCGCTATATAAATTCCATTTATTATTATTATAAGTAGCAGGCCTAGAGAATAACCTTAGCAATATCAACAATGTCTGGTTAACCATTTTTGCCCACCATTAAGGTAGCCACAATTCAACTTTGAGGAAAAGCAAGTAATGGAAGATATTTTCATAACAAAAAACTACTATAGTCTATTTTCCAAATAAATTGTTTAACCTTTTCCCTACCGATAACTCACTACAGGGTAACCAACCATCTACTAACCCTTCCCTCCGTATCACCCACTACTGGGTTACCCTTGCATACAAACGCGCACAGTGCACGTGTACTGGAGAAAGAGGGATTCTCTCCCTTAACGTAGGCATCTATCTATCTATCTATTTATCTGTCCCGTAGTCTGACGACCGTGGGGGCACCCTCAAAGACTCAGCAACCAGTTCCCTCCATTCCTCTCTCTGTTCTGCCTTTCTCAGGGTTTTGTTGAGTTCTAGGCCTGTCCATTCACTGATGTTATCCTCCCAGCTCTTCCTTGGTCTGCCTCTTCTTCTTCCTCCTTGGACAGTGCCTTGCAAAACTGTCTTTGTAATTCCTTGGGACCTTGTGACATGCCCATACCACTTAAGTTTACGCTTTTTCACGATCGTTAGAAGGTTCTCATAGGGTCCAATGGTTTGCTGGATTCTGTGATGCACGCTTTCGTTGCTTATGTGGTCTTTGTAGGAGATGCCAAGGAGTCTCCGAAAGCATCTCATCTCCACTGCCTGTACTCTTCTCTCCAAATCTGCAGTCAGGGTCCATGATTCACAGGCATACAGAAATATGGATATGACAAGGGAGCGCATTAGTCTGATCTTGGAGATAAGTGAGATATTCTTGTCTCTCCAGATGGTGTTTAGTTTTGACAAAGCTGTTATTGTCTGTGCAGTCCTGCATACTACTTCTGGCTTGGATCCCTGGTCGGATACAATGGCTCCCAGGTACTTGAAGCTTTGAACTGTTTCCAGCTTCTGGTCATTAACCCTGATATCAGTGCTAATGCCGTTGGTGTTATTAGTCATCAGTTTGGTCTTCTCTGCACTGATTTCCATGCCGTATGTTTTGGAGGCCTTATCCAAGTGTTCTGTTAGGCTGACAAGCTCTTTTTCTGATCCTGCTATTCCATCAATGTCATCTGCGAAGCGGAGGTTTGTGATCGTTCTGCCACCAATGCTGACTGATCCTTCATGATGTTCCAGTGCATCAGCCATGATTCTCTCAAGGAAGATGTTGAAAAGAGTGGGTGAGAGTAGACAGCCCTGCCTTACTCCAACTGTTGTTCGAAACCATTCTCCAATGTTGTTGTTGTAGTACACTGCACTGGTGGCCTCGCTGTACAGCTGTTTGATGACTCTGATCAGGTTTGCATTGATGCTGTACAAATTCATGGTTGCCCACAAAGCTGCATGCCACACCCTGTCAAATGCCTTCTTAAAATCGATAAATACGTGGTAAAGGTCTTGTTGATGTTGAAGGTACCGCTCACATAGTATTCTGAGGTTGAATATCTGTTCTGTTGTGCTGCGCCCTGCTCTGAAACCTGCTTGTTCCTCAGCAATGATGGTCTCTGCTTGTGGCTTCAGTCTATTCAATATTATCTGCAGCATGACCTTGCTTGGGTGACATATGAGGCTGATTGTGCGGTAATTATGGCATTGTTGTAGATTTCCTTTCTTGGGGAGGGTGATGATGAGTGACTGCGTCCATGGTGTTGGCCATTTTCCTGTCTGCCAGATCTTGTTGCAGATTCTTAGTAGGGCGCTGATCATGGCTTCCCCTCCAGCTTGGACCAACTCAGCTGGAATGTTGTCAGCCCCTGCTGACTTCCCCTTTTTCAGCGATCTGACTGCTGTTTCCACTTCTTCTCGGAGGATAGGGTGACTGTCTGTGTCTTTGCTTTCGGGTACATTAAGGACTTCTGGATCTCCTGCGGTTCTATAGTTATACAGGTCGGAGCAGTATTCTGTCCATCTGTTCAGAATATCCTGGTCGTCATTGAGACATTTCCCATTTTTGTCTTGGATTGTTAAACCTTTTCTCTGTTTCGTGCTAGTCAGGTCTTTCACCAGCTGATATGCTTTCTTGCTATTGTTTTTCTTGATGTTCTCTTCAATGTCTTGGCACTGTTCACCGATCCAATTCTCTTTTGCCTCCGTCATGATCTTCCTGATTCTTTTGTTGACTGCCCTATATTGTTCTGCTCTTTCTTTTGTTTCATTTTTCTTTTTCTTCAGCTCTCTACGCTTGTCGCATAGTTGTAGGATGTTAGGTGTGACCCATGGTTTTTTGACTGGTCGGCGTTTGCCGAGAAGCTCGTTTGCTGTTTCAGTCACCGCTGTATTGAAACTATTCGTCAGTGTATCTATGTCTGAGTCTATCACAGTGAGTGCTGCAAACTTTCCACCTATCCTTGCTTGAAAAATTTCTAATACCTCTGGGTCCTTCAGCTTCTTGAGGTCAAATTTGATCCTGATGTTGTTCCGCTTGTGGATTTTCTTTAGACGTAGTCGGAAAGTCATCATCACAAGATCATGATCACTCCCTATGTCTGCTCCTGGAAAACTTCGTGTCTGTGCGATGTTAACGCTAGACTGAAACCGTCTTTTCACCATGATGTAATCTATTTGGTTGTGGTGTTCTCCATTTGGGCTATGCCATGTCCATTTTCTGGATTTCTTGTGTGGGTCAGGTCAGAGACTCCCTCTGCTACTGGTAACCATGTAACCCAGTACCACCTGCCACATGTGGGGAGTAAACCCAACCCAACCCAAAAATCCGACCTGGAGAGGGAAGGGCTCCGCCAGGTTTGATTTGCCCAAGATACACCAATGACAAAGACAGCCAGAATCTCCATACCGGATCGGTGTCGCCCGGGTTACCAAGGACCGCGCCTTCTGTTGCTCATCAGGACAGATGTCGAAAGTATGCTACTGATGTAAAACGCAGCAAAATTCGTGCCAGAAACACCACCATCATTGGCACGTGGAATGTACGGACACTAAGAGCTGCAGGCAAAGTGGAAGAACTGACACATGAGATGTCCAGATATCAATGGCACATCCTTGGGCTCTGCGAAGTCAGGTGGAAAAACATGGGAGAAACAACGACCCAGGAAGACCACAAATTATACTACAGTCGAAAACAGGATAAACATGAACACGGCGTGGGGTTTCTCGTTCACAAAGACACCGTGAACACCGTCATGAGCTGTCAGCCTGTGTCCAGCAGACTTATTACCATCCGCCTGAGAGCAATTCCCTTTAACATAACTGTAGTACAGGCATACGCCCCTACATCAGACTACACAGATGAAGCCGTAGAAGAATTTTATGACCAGCTACAAGAGGTTCTGAATCAAACACCCAAGAAAGACATCCTCGTTGTGCAAGGCGACTGGAACGCCAAGGTAGGAGAAGATGCATGGAAAGACTGGGAGGGCGTTTGTGGGCCACATTGTAATAACCAATCAAATGAAAGAGGCTTGAGACTCCTGGAGTTTGCCAGCAACAACCACCTCCAGCTAGTGAATACACTTGGCCCACACAAGAAATCCAAGAAGAAGAACAACGTAGGCATAGTGTTAATAAAACACTCAAAGGAAATCACAAGTACTTCTTTCAACAACAAAAAGCGGGGCATGAAGCAGACTCACTTGGAGTGACCCTCGATGCCGATGTGGCAGCGCGTCTCTGTGTCGGTCCACTCGCCAGCGCCGTCGTCAGGCGTGGGGGTGGGGTTGGAGGGGGAGCGCCGCTTGCGTGATCCAGGGGAGACCTGCTTCAGTTCCTCCACGTCGTTGAACACCACCGCTGCCCCTCCCCCGGCCGTGGGGATGACGTCGCCCTGCACAGCCACACCTCGTCACTCTTTTCGCCCCACGCCTTCTTCCTCTTCTTCATCATCACTGAACGCTCAGACAGCAATTGCTGTTGTTGTCTGTTATATGAGCGAAAATGTGTCACCGCTGCCGTTAAGCGCCTGACAAGTCAGGCCCGGCACATCACACTTCAGTGTAAGAGAGAATTGTTATCTTTTAAGTCTTTCTGGGGAAAAAGGCAGGAGATTTGTTTTTTTATTTTATATTCTTTTATATCGAGGATAATGGAATAAGCACTTATGCGCTTTTTTTACATCCAGTCCCCGTGTGTATGGACCAAGATGGCAGAAAATAGATAAGAAGGAGGTGACAGGAAGAAAAGGAACATGGCAGAAACAAAGAGAGGGATAGAAAAGAGGAATTTCCTAGCACGGAATTTCCAGAAGGTGGGGATGCTGTTTATACTGACAGTTCCCTGGCATCTCCACAGGGGGATGGCCCAGGCCTAAAGCTGTGTCAGTCATTGATGTCAGCTAAGTGCCAAGGTAAAGGTAAAGGTGTTCCCATAACCTGTGTCATTGGGAAGTGAGGTGTCAGAGACCTCAGCTTCTCTAGGGGCCAGCATATTGAGGATGGCGCCCATCTCCTCTTCTTTGCTGCTTTACCATCCCTGACCCTAAAGAGGGCAGTTCAATTTCAAGAAGTTTTCAAAAACTCTCTATATATATATTTTTTTAATTAAGCATCTCCTGGCTTTACAAAACAAAACACCCAAAAAGCAGGAAAATATGACAGTGTGTATGGTAAGGCTAAAGAGCAGCCATTTTAGTTGCCGTGTCCATTTTAAAATCAATGTGATTATCATGAGTACACATGCTCAGAATACTGCACACCCCCCCCCCCCCCCCCCCCCCCATTTTTTTTTCTTCTTCATACTCTTTCTTATTTTTCGTTCCTCAGCTAGAGCACCCAGTTTCACCAATAACGAGATTTTGCGTATATATGCCAGCATTTTAACCCACCATTAAAGCAGCCACATTCCAATTCTGGAGATAGTTTCTAAACACACACCACCAGTGTACATGTGATTTTTTTAACAAAAAACAAATTTTGTCATCCCTTCCTACCAGCATATAAACTGGCCTACTCTTCTGAAAGGCAGAAGGGATTTTGACATATGCGCAAGATGTTTTGTGTGCGTTTGCACATGGGCCCTCAAGTTTATAGTCTCCTCCAAAGGATTCTTGAGGGAGTGAATGACGTCAGTGCTGATGTTAACTCCAGGGCAAAAATCCCCTCAAGTGGGTGTGCCTTGGTGGTGGCTTGAACCCAGGCCATCAGATCACAAGCTCAACAACCTAACCACTAGGCTATCCTGCCCCCCTCCCTTATAACGGGGATGAAAAAGATCAAGGTTTTAATGCCAACTTTGTTCAGAACTGAGATCGTAGCCCTTCTCTCCGGGTAGCAGGGTGCATGCTGGGTATGTTCATGACATCCACAGCACTGGCCATAGCTGTCATACTCTATAATGAAATGCAGACAATGTTCTTGTAGCATATAAGCAAAACATATCACACCTGCCTTCCCACACATCGACCCATCCAAGGAACTGTCAGGGAGTTGTTGTGCGTTCCCCAGCTTAACACTCTGGGGGTCAACAAGAACATGCACTCTGACTCACTCATCCCACCTGGGAATCACTGTGAGATTGAAACTGCACACTGAATGAGAGTGGCGGGGGGGGGGGATAGCCTAGTGGTTAGAACATTGCGCTTGCAATCTGACGACCCGGGTTCAATTCCCGTTCAAGGGGATATTTTCCCCGAGTTAACATCAGTGCAGACTCCACTCTCCCCAAAAGTCCTTTGGATGAGACTATAAACCGAGGTCCTGTGTGCGAATGCACGCAGAACATCTTGCGCACACGTTAAATCCTGCTCCACTATGTGCCGGTGGGAACAGATGACAGAATTTACAAAACAACATACACACAGGAACTAGATGTAAAAAAGCATGTGAGTGCTTATTCCATTATCCTCGATATAAAAAATAATTTTTAAAAAAAGAAGAAGTTTGTGTGTATGTTTTAAAGTACCTCGGTCAGGGGAGTAAAATCAGTACCAATGTCGATTCCAGGAGGAAAGATCTTTTCAAGCAGACGCCTCAGCATAGATGCCAATCCGTGCACTTGGTAACAACAGTCAAATCAGGGAGTCACACAATCTAACCACCACACTATCGAGCCCCCCAGAGGATGTCAAAGGAGACAGAGACAGAGACAGAGAGAGAGAGAGAGAGAGAGAGAGAGAGACTGACCTTGATGAGTTTGGTGATCACCCCAGCCTGGGAGTCTGTCTCCTGGTGGGTGAGGATGTACTTGGACACGTCCTTGGTGTCCTTGACGTCCAGCTTGCTCACTGACCGCTTCTTGGTCATCTTGGGCTGGAACACCGTGTCTGCACACCACCACGCATAGCAATGACATGCACAACTGCTGTTGCTTCTCACTCCCTGGTCCTCTCACTCGGGGCATGCTTTTTCATGGGGAAGGGATAGCTCAGTGGTCAGAGCAACTCGCTTTCCCCCAGCCAAGGTTAAGCAGCATCGAGCGTGGTTACCACTTGGATGGGTGACCGTTTGCATGCCTTGGCTTCAGTACAGTCCCCCAGATGTAAATGGGTACCTGCCCTCTTTAGGGTCAGGGAAGGTAAAGCAGCGAGGGAGAGGAGATGGGCGCTGCCCTCAATATGCTGGCCCCTAGAGAAGTGAGGTCTCTGATGCCTCGCTCCCCTTCAACCTTATAGGTTACCTTTTTTAGTCTTCAGCTAGAGCTCCCAGGTTTGCCAATGGTGAAATGTTTGTGAATGCGACTAGCTGCCTACCATTAAGGTTTCTGACTTCAGGAATGATCTCTAAACATGACACCAGTGTGCATGCTTTGTTTAAACTTTGGTCATCCGTTCCTACCGGTACCCAATGGCCTACACTCCCGAAAGGCAGAACAGGTTTTAACATGAGTGCAAGATGTTCTGTGTGCATTCATACATGGAACCTCAGTTTGTAGTCTGAGTCAAAGGACTTTTAGGGTTGTGGAGTTGATACTGATGTCAACTCTGGGAGAAAATTCCCCTTGAACAGGTGTCTTGACGGTGGCTTGAACGTGGGCCACCAGACTACAAGCTCAATGCTCTAACCACTAGGCTATCTGCCAATGCAGAATTATAACACCACACACACAGACATCAACAATTCATGCTTATCACACAGACACATATCTACAACATACACAGTCGAGGCCTCTTTACCCAGGATTTTTTTTTTAATCAGAGCACAGCTGACGAAAACATACGTGCACTATTCCTCAAAACCGTGTAATCCCCATACCCCATTCACCCTCTGAAGTCAGAGTATGGCTGCCTAGGTGGTAAGGTACTCCAAAACTGCAGTCTACACAAACTTCTCATCCAGCGTGTACCTATGGTCTTAAGAGTGATTTCCAGAATGATGACTGAGACAAAAGTCTCACGGTGATTCCAAGGTGAGACAAAAGCGGATATTCTGGGTGGGTGGACCCCCAGGATGTTAAGCTGGGGAATGGCCAACTACTTACTGGTGCCGATGTTGCCGCGAGGCCGGTGGTCCAACCAGACATCAGCCGCGTTGCCGGAAGACTTGGACCGGCGGTGGTGTCGCGGGTTGTAGACTGGAGCTGATTTCTGAAACATGACAACAATCTCTTATCAGCAACAAAAAAGTTCCAGTACTGAACTTTAAAAGTCATTTTCCCCCATATTCTGCATCCTAGTTTTTGCCAACTAATCACAGCAGATATCCCATGCCGAAGTCGGATGCACTGGGCCTGACTTGTCAGGCGCTTAATGGCCGCGCAATGCTTTTTCAGACAGACAATAGTTGCTGTTTAAGCGTTCAAAGAAAAAGATAGCAGCCAAGGATGTCTTAGGCAATAAGTGAACACCCTGTGCACACACTACATGAATAACAGAGATCGATGTTCCCCATGGGGATGCCAGGGGCCTATCAGTATAAATAGAATCACCACATTCTGGAAATTCTGTGCTAGAAATTTCCTCTTTTCTATCACTCTCTTTGTTTCTGCCTTGTTCCTTTTCTTCCTGTCACCTCCTCCATGTCTATTTTAGCATGACTGTGTAAGATTAGGTTGAATGCATGCGCTTTGATTTGTCTTTTCAAGATATAGCGCTATATAAGTTCCATGTATTATTATTATTATTTTCTGCCTTCTTGGTCCATTCTCTGCCTTTTTTCATGAAAGACTTTAAAAAATACTAACAATTCTCTCTTATGCTGAAGTTGGTTGCCGTCTGAGCGTTCGACAAAGAAGAAAGTGATTCCAGATCGATGGACCAGAAATAGAGAAAGAGCAACAGCCAATGGTGGATTGGTTTAATCTAGTATTCATAAGCACAAGGCATCTGCAGCAGAGCGGAGGGAACATCAGACAATTGTCACTGACCTTAGCAGACACACATCAGACAATCATCACCGACCTTAGCAGACACACATCAGACAATTCAACTGTCACTGACCTTAGCAGACACACATCAGACAATCGTCACTGTCCTTAGCAGACACACATCAGACAATCATCACTGACCTTAGCAGACACAAACATCAGACAATTCAACTGTCACTGACCTTAGCAGACACACATCAGACAATCGTCACTGACCTTAGCAGACACACATCAGACAATCATCACTGACCTTAGCAGACACACATCAGACAATCATCACTGACCTTAGCAGACACACATCAGACAATCGTCACTGACCTTAGCAGACACACATCAGACAATCATCACTGACCTTAGCAGACACAACATCAGACAATCATCACTGACCTCAGCAGACACATCAGACAATCATCACTGACCTTAGCAGACACACACATTAGACAATCGTCACTGACCTTAGCAGACACACATCAGACAATGGTCACTGACCTTAGCAGACACACATCAGACAATCATCACTGACCTCAGCAGACACATCAGACAATCATCACTGACCTTAGCAGACACACATCAGACAATCATCACTGACCATAGCAGACACACATCAGACAATGGTCACTGACCTTAGCAGACACACACATCAGACAATGGTCACTGACCTTAGCAGACACACATCAGACAATCATCACTGACCTTAGCAAACACATCAGACAATGGTCACTGACCTTAGCAGACACACATCAGACAATGGTCACTGACCTTAGCAGACACACATCAGACAATCATCACTGACCTTAGCAGATACACATCAGACAATCATCACTGACCTTAGCAGACACACATCAGACAATCATCACTGACCTTAGCAGACACATCAGACAATCATCACTGACCTTAGCAGACACACATCAGACAATCGTCACTGACCTTAGCAGACACACACATCAGACAATCATCACTGACCTTAGCAGACACGCATCAGACAATTGACGTTGGCAGACAAACATCAGACAATCATCACTGACCTTAGCAGACACACACACATCAGACAATCATCACTGACCTTAGCAGGCACACACACACACACACATCAGACAATCGTCACTGACCTTAGCAGACACACACAACAATCATCACTGACCTTAGCAGACACACATAAGACAATCATCAATGACCTTAGCAGACACACATCAGACAATCATCACTGACCTTAGCAGACACAAACATCAGACAATCATCACTGACCTTAGCAGACACGTATCAGACAATGACGTTGGCAGACAAACATCAGACAATCATCACTGACCTTAGCAGACACACATCAGACAATTGACCTTAGCACACACATCAGACACACATCACTGACCTTAGCAGACACACATCAGACAATATCACTGACCTTAGCACACACATCAGACACACATTACTGACCTTAGCAGACATACATCAGACAATCATCACTGACCTTAGCAGACACACATAGACAATCATCACTGACCTTAGCAGACCCATACATCAGACAATCATCACTGACCTTAGCAGACACACATCAGACAATCGTCACTGACCTTAGCAGACAGCATCAGACAATTACGTTGCCAGCAACAACATCAGACAATCATCACTGACCTTAGCAGACACACATCAGACAATCATACTGACTTGCAGGCAACAACACATAAGACAATCATCACTGACCTTAGCAGACACACACATCAACAATCATCACTGACCTTAGCAGGACCACCACATAAGACAATCATCAATGACCTTAGCAGACACACATCAGACAATCATCACTGACCTTAGCAGACACACATCAGACAATTGACCTTAGCAGACACACATCAGACACACATTACTGACCTTAGCAGACCCACACATCAGACACACATCACTGACCCTAGCAGACACACATCAGACAATTGACCTTAGCAGGCACACATGAGACAATCATCACTGATCTTAGCAGACACACATCAGACAAATGACCTTAGCAGACACACACATCAGACAATCATCACTGACCTTAGCAGACACACACATCAGACAATCATCACTGACCTTAGCAGACACACACATCAGACAATCATCACTGACCTTAGCAGACACATCAGACAAATGACCTTAGCAGACACACATCAGACAATCATCACTGACCTTAGCAGACACACATCAGACAATCATCACTGACCTTAGCAGACACACACATCAGACAATCATCACTGACCTTAGCAGACACACATCAGACAATCATCACTGACCTTAGCAGACACACATCATTGACCTTAGCAGACACACACATCAGACACACATCAATGGCCTTAGCAGTCACAGATCACTGACCTTGGCAGGCACCCACACCACTGACCTTAGCAGACACATCATGCCTAGCAGACACCCATCCCTGACCTTAGCAGACACCACATACTACCTTAGCGACACCCATCCCTGACCTTAGCAGGCACACATCACTGACCTTAGCAGACACACACATCACTGACCTTAGCAGAGACACATCACTGACCTTAGCAGAGACACATCACTGACCTTAACAGACACACATCACTGACCTTAGCAGACACCCACATCACTGACCTCAGCAGACATCACTGACCTTAACAGACACACACATCACTGACCTCAGCAGAGACCCACATCACTGACCTCAGCAGAGACCCACATCACTGACCTCGGCAGACACACACATCACTGACCTTGGCAGACACACACATCACTGACCTTAGCAGACACCCACATCACTGACCTTAGCAGACACCCACACCACTGACCTTAGCAGACACCCACATCACTGACCTTAGCAGACACCCACACCACTGACCTTAGCAGACACCCACATCACTGACCTTAGCAGACACCCACATCACTGACCTTAGAACACAGCGCTGACCTTAGCAGACACACACACATCACTGACCTTGGCAGACACCCACATCACTGACCTTAACACACATCACTGACCTTATCACACACATCACTGACCTTAACACACATCACTGACCTTGGCGGAGACAGAGCCGATGGTGTTCAGGCCCTGCATGGACTTGGCGTTGGGGATGCGGGACACGGGCACCGGGGTGGTGGCCGTCTTGGACGAGCGCGTCCTCACCCCCACGGAGGACACGTCCGTTTCCGAGCGGGCCGGGGTGATGGGCATGGCCGGCGTGGTGTAGGTTCGAGGCTTGGGGCCGGCGAACCTGCGAGGTCTCGTTTATGAGTCTTCAGCATATCAGTTCGGTCCTTTTCTCGATTGGGCTCCAGGCTGAGCACTGTGCCTTCAGCCGCTCTTGGACAAGACAACAGTCACGTCACACAGATTTCTGTTTCCCCACTTTCAGCTGCTTTCAGCTGCTATCCTATCCATCCCAGCCCACCCTACCCCTGCCAGTCCCAACTATAGCAGGAACTGACTACCCTTGGACTTGGTTAAGAAGAGGAAGGGACGCACTACATCTAACATTCTGGACTGATTGATGTTGGATTTGCGTGCTGTGGGAGAACGGTGCACGTCACACAGCTGTCAAGTTTTCCCCACACTTTCAACTTCTCTCAGCCACTATCCATTCCATCCCCACCCCAGCTGCTGCTAATTATAGAAGGAACTGACTGACCTTGGACTTGGTCACAGGAAGGGGTGCAGTAATTATAGTGCTGGGCCCTGGACCGAGTTGTGCTGAATCTGCACGCTGTGTTCCATGTTGGCCCAGACCAAAAGCTGTGTCAGTTTTTGACAGAAGTTATTAAGTGCCCAGGTCTACATTAAAATGGTTTTACACTATAACGTGTTGAGATTGTCTTCAGCCATGACAAGCTCTTAGCGTAACAACCTGCACTCTCCTTTAAAGGAGAAACAAAATGCTCAGAAGTCAGAAAATGGCTGCCTTATTCCGATTTTGGGATGATGTATGAATACAACATCAGTGTGTATGCTTTTTGGGGGGGGTTGGTGGGGGAGGGGGGGGGGGGGGGGGGTAATTTTTAATTTTGTCATCCATTCTTACAAGCATGAATGGCCTACTCTTCCAAAAGGCAGAACAGGTTTTAACACATGCACAAGATGTTTTGTACACATTCACACTCTGGGACTAGGTATACAGTCTCATCTGAAGGACTTTCGGGGGGGTGATCTTGGCACTGATGTTAAGTGCAGAGGAAAAATCCCCTTGAACCAGTGTCTCGGTGGTGGCTCAAACCTGAGTTCAATCTCCGGCCATCATACTTTGTGTCCTTGAACTTCAAACACAATATGTGGCCGGTTCGTTGCTCACTTTGATAAATATTATTTGACTTTATCATGTGATATGAAAATGTGTACATCATGCCATTATACTTCAAACACAATATGTGGCTGCCAAACTGTTCACTTTTCAAGAGGGAAAGTGGCAGGATGGTTAAGACGGTCACCTACCTAACGAGTAAACTGTGAGGTTCTGGGTTTGATTCCCAGCCTTGCCCTTTCTTCCCAGTTTGACAGGTGTATCAAACTGAATGTCAAAGTCCTTTGCATGAGGCTATAAACTGAGACCATGCAGAACATCTTGTGTACCTTTTTTTTTTTTTTGAACCCTCTCAGAAAAGTAGGCCATTTTATGCCGGTAAGAACGGTTGACAAATTTTTTTCCTTCAAACATATGCACACAGGTGTTGAGTTTAGACACCATCCCTGAAGTCAGAATGCAGCTACCTAAATGTGGGGGGGACTGTCGCATATGCAAATCTCAACATTGGAGACCTTTTGGAGCTCTAGCTGATGACCAAAAAAACCAACAACAAACACTAACCAAAGCACCCCCCTCCCCAAACTATTTCCACGTTCAGTATTGCAGTCACCGTTATTTACATTTCTCCAACTATAAAAAAAAATTTTTAACCCAGCATCATATAAACAAATGAAAGACACGCACAAAAGAATATATAGTGGACCCAGGTAAGCACTCACACAATATTCTTACATCGCAATACCCATTCATGCATTCACTCATAGTAGTCACACATCTTAGTTCTATCGCCCTTGAATTATCTAGGACAAAGAGAAAGACATCTGCAGAGTGGACAGACAGAATCAACAGAGAAAGGCTTCTGTAGGGTGAACAGACACAGAGAGAGAGAGAGAGAACACAGAGTGAATCAACAGAGAAAGGCTTCTGTATGGTGAACAGACACAGAGAGAGAGAGAACACAGAGTGAATCAACAGAGAAAGGCTTCTGTATGGTGAACAGACACAGAGAGAGAGAGAGAGAACACAGAGTGAATCAACAGAGAAAGGCTTCTGTATGGTGAACAGACACAGAGAGAGAGAGAGAACACAGAATGAATCAACAGAGAAAGGCTTCTGTATGGTGAACAGACACAGAGAGAGAGAGAGAACACAGAGTGAATCAACAGAGAAAGGCTTATGTATGGTGAACAGAGAGAGAGAACACAGAGTGAATCAACAGAGAAAGGCTTATGTATGGTGAACAGAGAGAGAGAACACAGAGTGAATCAACAGAGAAAGGCTTCTGTATGGTGAACAGACACAGAGAGAGGGAACACAGAGTGAATCAACAGAGAAAGGCTTCTGTAGGGTGAACAGACAGAAAGAGAGAACACAGAGTGAATCAACAGAGAAAGGCTTCTGTAGGGTGAACAGACAGAATCAACAGAGAGAGAGACCTTTACAGGGTATACAAACAAGACAGAGTGGACAGACAGAATCAACAGAGAGAGAGAGACCTTTACAGGGTAAACAGAGTAGACAGACAGAATCAACAGAGAGAGAGAGACCTTTACAGAGTAAACAAACAAGACAGAGTGGACAGACAGAATCAACAGAGAGAGAGAGAGAGACCTTTACAGAGTAAACAAACAAGACAGAGTAGACAGACAGAATCAACAGAGAGAGAGAGACCTTTACAGGGTAAACAAACAAGACAGAATAGACAGACAGAATCAACAGAGAGAGAGGAGAGAGAGAGAGAGAGAGAGAGAGAGGAGAGAGAGAGAGACCTTTACAGGGTAAACAAACAAGACAGAGTAGACAGACAGAATCAACAGAGAGACCTTTACAGGGTATACAAACAAGACAGAGTAGACAGACAGAATCAACAGAGAGAGAGAGAGAGAGAGAGAGAGAGAGAGAGAGAGAGAGAGAGAGAGAGAGAGAGAGAGAGAGAGAGAGACCTTTACAGGGTAAACAAACAAGACAGAGTAGACAGACAGAATCAACAGAGAGACCTTTACAGGGTATACAAACAAGACAGAGTAGACAGACAGAATCAACAGAGAGAGAGAGACCTTTACAGGGTAAACAAACAAGACAGAGTAGACAGACAGAATCAACACAGAGAGAGACCTTTACAGGGTAAACAGACAGAGTGACAGACAGAATCAACACAGAGAGAGACCTTTACAGGGTAAACAGACAGAGAGTGACAGACAGCATCAACACAGAGAGAGACCTTTACAGGGTAAACAAACAGATAGAGAGTGACAGACAGCATCAACACAGAGAGAGACCTTTACAGGGTAAACAGAGTGACAGACAGAATCAACACAGAGAGAGACCTTTACAGGGTAAACAAACAGACAGAGAGTGACAGACAGAATCAACACAGAGAGAGACCTTTACAGGGTAAACAAACAGACAGAGAGTGACAGACAGCATCAACACAGAGAGAGACCTTTACAGGGTAAACAGACAGAGAGTGACAGACAGCATCAACACAGAGACCTTTACAGGGTAAACAAACAGAAAGAGAGTGACAGACAGCATCAACACAGAGAGAGACCTTTACAGGGTAAACAAACAGAGTGACAGGTAGAATCAACACAGAGAGAGACCTTTACAGGGTAAACAAACAGAGTGACAGGCAGAATCAACACAGAGAGAGACCTTTACAGGGTAAACAGAGTGACAGAATCAACACAGAGAGAGACCTTTACAGGGTAAACAAACACACAGAGTGGACAGACAGAATCAACAGAGAGAGAGAGACCTTTACAGGGTAAACAAACAGACAGAGTGGACAGAATCAACAGAGAGAGAGAGACCTTTACAGGGTAAACAAACAGAGTGGACAGACAGAATCAACAGAGAGAGAGAGACCTTTACAGGGTAAACAACCAGACAGAGTGGACAGAATCAACACAGAGAGAGACCTTTACAGGGTAAACAAACAAGACAGAATCAACAGAGAGAGAGAGACCTTTACAGGGTAAACAAACACAGAGAGTGACAGACAGAATCACCAGAGAGACCTTTACAGGGTAAACAGACAGAGTGACAGACAGAATCAACAGAGAGAGACCTTTACAGGGTAAACAAATGGAGAGTGGACAGACAGAGTCAACACAGAGAGAGACCTTTACAGGGTAAACAAACAGACAGTGACAGACAGAATCAACACAGAGACCTTTACAGGGTAAACTAACAAGACAGACTCAACACAGAGAGAGACCTTTACAGGGTAAACAAACAAGACAAAATCAACACAGAGAGAGAGATCTTTACAGGGTAGACAAACACACAGACACAGAGTGGACAGACAGAATCAACAGAGAGAGAGACCTTTACAGGGTACACAAACAAACAGAGTGGACAGACAGAATCAACAGAGAGAGACCTTTAAAGGGTAAACAAACAACAGAGTGGACAGAAAGAATCAACAGAGAAATGCATGTGATCAGACAGACAGAGGGTTGAACAAACGGACGGACGGACGGATGCACACACCAGGTTTTTCTCCCACTGTTTGTTGTTCATGACCAGGCGGGACTGGAAGTCAGACTTGAGGCGGTCCTTCTCCGACTTCTCCACCTGGATCTTCCAGTTCTTGTCCTGCAGCTGAAAGCAACGCCACCACCACCACTCTTACAACCATCGACACAATGTCCAATGATCTGGACTGACTGTGATGGGTTTCAAAGTATCAAATCAGTAGTAGTAGTAGTAGTAGTAGGAGTAGTAGGAGTAGTAGTAGTAGTAGTAGCAGCACCAGGAGTAGTAGAAGTAGTAGTAGTAGTAGCAGAAGCAGCAGCAGTAGTAGTAGTAGGAGGAGGAGGCGTAGCAGCAATAGTAGCAGTAGCAGCAATAGTAGTGATGGAGTTAGTAGTATAAGCAGCAGCAGCAGCAGCAGGAGTGGAGGTGGTGGAAGTGATGGTGGTGGTGGTAGGAGGAGGAGGAGGAGCAGTAGCAGCAATAATAGTGGTGGTGTTAGCAGCAGGAGCAGGAGCAGCAGCAGCAGGAGGAGCAGGAGAAGTAGCAGTAAGAGTAGGAGTAGCAGTAATAGTAGGACCACCACCACCACCGGTCTTACAATCAAACTAATTTCCACCTCCCAAAACCTCACTAAGCACAAAGTGTCTGGTCACTGGTGATGGAACAAGTCAAGTCATGTTTCCTTTCTTATCATCACGACAATGTCAACCTACACACAAAAAACCCCAAACTTGTGATAGAAAGTAGAACCCCTGTCCCTAACAAGTAAACAGTGAGGGTCTGGGTTTGATTCCCAGCCTTGCCCTTTCTTTCCAGTTTGACAGGAAAATTGAACTGAACGTCAACTCTTTCGGAGGAGTCTCTAAACCAGTCAGACCCATGTGCTCACAACCTTGTGTACTTCAAAAGAACCCACAACAGTTGAAAATCGGAGAGAGCAGGGAGGTACCTCCTGACTGTTCGGGCAAAATTGGTAGGTTCATTTCCCAAAATGTGACCCCAAAGACAGAATGCAGATACATTAATGGTGGGGGGGACAGGACGGTCATTTATGCAAAAATGTCACCATTGGTAAACCTCGGAACTGTAGCTAAGGAATGAGAGGGAAAAAAAAAGGAAAGAAAAAAGAAAGGGAAGGAGAATGGCAGACAGAAAGTGACAAAAGTACTCCATGTGGAAGAATAAGAATAATAATGTATGATATTTATATAGCGCTGAATCTTGTAAAGCAAACAAATCAAAGCGCTTGCATTCAAATCATACACACAGGCAACCACCCACAAAAAAATTAACATTTAACATTTATCAAATTTATACTCACACACACTTATGCGCGCAAACACACACGTATGCGCGCAAACACACACGTATGCACACACACACACACACATACACACGCGCACACACACACACACACACACATACACACGCACACACATACACACGCGCACACACACACACGCACACACACAAACACACACACACGTGTTCAACACCACGTTTAGGTAAGGTGGTGAAGAAGCGCGCCAGGACGAACCTTGAGGTTGAGGGTCTGGTTCTCCTTCTCCAGCTCCTTCATGCGGCGCGTGGTGTCGTCGCCCTTCTTCTCCACGGAGCGGAGGCGGGCCTCGGCGCGCTGGCGGGCGGCCTTCTCCTGAGCCAGGGCCGCCTCCAGCTCCGCCACTCGGCCCCCGATGCTGCTGTACCCTCTCTCCACCTCCACCAGCTGGCTGCGGAAGTGGGCCGCTGTGGGTCAAACAGCCACACAAGCCCGTCACCGCGGGCTACATCACCGCCTGCCTGGCCACACAACGGCTGAAACGCGTTCCTTCTCTCCTTGTGTGGCCCGAGTGTGTGGTAAAGAAAAGCAGACTGGCGTGCACGTGCTTCGGATGAGACTATAAACTGAGGTCCTCCGTGTGCAAACGCACGCAGAACATCTTGTGCATGCGTCAAATCCTGTTCCGCTTTTCGAAAGAGTAGGCCATTGTGTGCCGGTGGGAACAGATGACAGAATTTACAAAACCGCATACACACGGGGACTGGTTGTAAAAAAAGCACATGGGTGCTTATTCCATTATCCTCGATATAATAGAATAAAGAAAGAATAAAGAAAGAAAGAAAGAAAGAGGTGCACGCTATACAGCGACCTGAGGATTTTTCGGCCGACAGAGATAACCCTGCAAACTAAGCTGTACAGCCCACGAAAGGAGCTGGAAAGGACTTGCCACTTATTTCTCCCAAACACATCTGACAGTGTAAAATGCGAACAAGATAGATGGCTTGACGAAAAAAAGAAAATGCATCGCTTATTCAATGTACCATCTGGAAATAAAAAAATTGACTTGACTTGACTTGACTTGACAGGAGGACACGTACCTCTAAGCTGGAAGTCAGCCAGCAGAGTCTGTCGTCGCTTCATACGATCCTCCAGACAAGCAGAGATGTTGGACAGCGTCTTGTCGTCCGTCGGCAGCAGTAACTGTCATGCACACACAAAACAAAACATGCATACATGCGCAACACATACACATGTGCTCACACTACATTATGTTTAAGAATATAAGAAAAAGCAAATAACAAGAATGAAGGACACTATGGCACTAGTGGCTAAGACTGTTTGACTTCAGTCTTGTGGGTCCATGAAGTCGCCGGTTTGAATCATGGCCATGGCGTCTGGTGAATTACTGGTGGGGATTTTTATTATCTCCCAGGTCAAACTTAAGTGCAGACTTGCCAGTGCTTTGATTACTTTCATGTATATATATACACTTGCAGAAAATCAAACATGTTAACCCTAGTAGCGCTGAATATGCAGCAACAAGCCTCACTTCTATTGGCTGAATTAACATTGGCTAGCATTGTTTTGGAGGGTGGGCTCAAACAACCCTTGATATTGATATTTAAAACTGAATTAAATGTGTTAAGCTATATATCACTGGAAAGAACAGATAATATGCTTTTAAATGAGTGTAATTTTATAATAATGTGTAGTGATCATGATTATGTAAAAAAAATCCACAAAAAAAAATCGTGTGCACACTACTGATCACTGTTCCATCGTCAGGGCCCCAGATCGATTTTAACACGATAAGCAAAGTTCTTGCGGTGCATAAATGTCATGATTAGGTAAACACTATTTCTTGACATTAGTTTTCAAAAAATAAGGAGTTTGTATCGCTTTAACGGTCACCAAATACTCGGAAAAGTTCAGGGAAAGGATCGACGCCATCGTGACCGTCATGGCGGAATGTGCTAAGTGGTGGCTTTCTATGACGAAAATACAAAGATCGCTTGATTTCATGTGATGCAAAGTATCCAGCAGCATAGCGATTTGACTCAACAACAGTTATTTCGAAGCCTCGTTGCGTCAAAATAAAGTAAAACAATCTGTGACGTCGAAATCGCCGAGTAGCGAAGAAGTCCATCCAGCAAAAACTAGCACCGCTGGATTCAGTCTGATCGCGATCGATTTTTACCAAGTTTTTCAAAAATATTCCACAATCCTTACCTCATCATCTCTCTCATTGTTTATTTCAACCAAATCCAGCCTCTAAAACTCCTCCTCGCTGTCAATATTGTAAAAAAGCTTGAAAAACGCTTGAAGAAATTCTAGTGCAAACACTGGCCGCCATTTTTGTTGAAGACGATCTCGGCTGGTCTGAAAAAAAATAAAAATACACTCTTAACCAATCAGATTCTTCGTTGCTTGTGTGTGTCAAACGACCTTCACCCCTTTCTGCGGGCCTACAACGGCCTTAACATTCATTGGCTGACCTTTGAAAGCGAAAGTAAGCTTTCAACTATGACCACCCACGTCATCCCGGAATATTCTGGGATCCGCCACACAGCCTAGACCCGCCTTTACCGGAATATTCCGGGAACCGCGCTACTAGGGTTAATTAAAGATCCTGTCATTCTTGTCTGCATTCAGTGGGTCTACAAAACACAAACATACCCAAAATGTATCTTGCACACACACACACACACACACACACCCACACGCAGCTTCTCTAAAGTCAGAATAAGTCTGCTGAGGCTGGTAGGCAGACCTCCTGCACAGCCACAAGTACAGGAGACCAGGCACTTCGCATCCCCACCCAGTAACGTAACACAGTGAAGAATAAAAGAGAAGAGAGAATAAACCAAGACACCCACTGACCTCTAGAATAAACCAAGATCACCCACTGACCTCAGAATAAACCAAGACCACCCACTGACCTCAGAATAAACCCAGATTACCCACTGACCTCAGAATAAACCCAGACCACCCACTGACCTCTACAATAAACCCAGACCACCCACTGACCTCTAGAATGGGGAAGGGCGGTCCCATGGTGTAGGAGAGGGTGGAGCGGGGGGTGGCGGGGGGGGCCTGCACCACCTCCCCCACATCCACCTCCATCAGCTCCTGGTGGATGCGGCGACGGCCGGGCGTCAGGCCCGTGTTGAACTGCACCTGCTGCGACTTGGTCACCAGCACCTCTTGAGACAGCTCCGCAAACTTCATCACGTGCTGTCACAACACCAACAGCTATTCAGGGATGGGCGTGGTGGCCATTTTTTTGTGGTTTTTTTTTAAAACTTTTTTTATTCAGTTTTGGGTGGGGTTTTTTTTTTGGGGGGGGGGGGGCTTTATTGCACTGTTATAAAGATACAAAATATAAACAGATTTGAGAGAGAGAAAGAGAGAGAACTCTGAAATGGTTTAATGTACATCGGCCTTTTGGCCACAAAACACATTGAGGGGCAACAAAATTGAAGATGAAAAGTGGAAGATGAAAAAAACCCGACCGACAGAGACAGAAAGAGGGACAGCATGACAGGCAGACAGACTGACTGAGAAGTCCCAAATGGGCACAAAGCTCAATACAGGCATGACATGTATGGGTTGCTATACATTCTGTGCACTAAAACAGAAGCAGGTTTGTCTGTAGTAGTATGTTCTTTCGAGCCAGAAGGCCCATAGAGCCGGAGCTTATCCCGGTTTCTGTAGCGTTAAGCGAACTGATGGTTTTTCACCACCCCTGTGACAGGACGCTAGTCTGTCGCCAGATACTTCCCCAGCAGAGCTGGTACCCACTTGTACACCTGGGTGGAGTGAGGAAAATAGGAGTAAAGTGTCTTTCCCAAGGACACAACACCGAGCCGAGCGGGAATCGAACCCGCGACCTCTGGATCACGAGTTGACCGCCTGAACCACTCGACCACGGTGCCTCCCCAGGTTTGTCTGTGTTTTTACACATTTCGTACTAGTGTCAGGGGGTATTTTTGTTTCTTCAAACTTTATCATGTCACAACAGCAAATTTATAGGGGGGTGGGGGTGGGGGGAGATTTTTGTTTGTGTTTCTTCAAACTTCACTGCATGCTGTCACAACAGCAAATTTACTGAGGGATGGAGTGGATTTGTGTGTGTGTGTGTCTCTTCAAACTTCATCACATGTTGTCACAACAACAAATTTATTAGGGGAGGGGGTGGGTGGATTTTTTGTTTGTGTTTTCAAACTGTCATCATATGCTGCCAAAATGAAGAAAAAAAATTTTCATTCTATCTCAATGAGAACTGTGTGATGACAAATATCATGCAGTTGAACAGATGTGTGTTGTCAACTGGTGTATTCTATCCAAACTTGACATACTTCTTTTGGCTAAAACTCTGTGTGTGTGTGTGTTTTATTCATTAATTTATTCTTTTATATCAAGGATAATAGAATAAGCACTCATGTGCTTTTTTTACATCCTGTCTCCATGTGTATGCAGTTTTGTAAATTTTGTCATCTGTTCCCACCAGCACACAATGGCCTACTCTTCCGAAAAGCGGAACAGGTTTTAATGCGTGTGCATGCATGTGTGCTTGCAAGTGCAGGTGAGCAAGTATATAGGGTGTGTGTGTGTGTGTGGTGTGGTGTGGTGTGGTGTGGTGTGGTGTGGTGTGGTGTGGTGTGGTGTGGTGTGGTGTGGTGTGGTGTGGTGTGGTGTGGTGTGTGTGTGTGTATTTTATTGCCATTTAAGTCATGTAGACTTATTTCACACAACAAAAACATCAATTATAATTATCTATTTTGGCTAAAAGTGAAGTACACTAAAAACATGTTGCATTCTACATCTCTTTTTCTCTTTTTTCAAAATACTCATGCACATATCTGATGATATCTGCTTGATATATATCAACTGTGATTATGTCACTTAATTTATGTACACAGTTTTTGTGTTCTTTGTCTTTGGTGCACGCTCACACACAAACGTGTAAATCACAAAAACTTATTTTAATACAGAAAAAATAAAATCTTTAATTAAAAAAAACCATAACTGCACAATTCATGGGATCTAATCAGCCGTTATATACTCAAAACCACAGTTCACAGCCAGAAACATACGACAAGAAAGGTATGGACTTACAATGGTTTCATCGTATTCCTCTGCTTTGGGATTGACGCAGACGATCATGCGCACTTTGCCGTCTCCATCAAAATAGTTCTTGAACAGGTGTGTCAGGCGAGAGTCTCGGTACGGTACCAGCTGAAAGGATCACGCACACACATGAGCAATATTCCTTTCACCTCGTTTGAGGTATGGAGGAAGGGTGAATATCGGGTAAGAACAGGAAGAAGCTAAACTATAACAAACAGCAATTCAATGCAGTAGGCAAATCAACGAGTTTGCTCAACTAAACAATGTAAAATATTTCATTTCATTTATTTTCATTTACACCACTTTAAGTCACGAGATTTCTCTGCGTGAAATTCAGGCTGCTCCTCCCCGGGGAGAGCATGTCGCTGCAAGAGCAGCGCCACCTTTTTGTTGTTGTGTGCAACTGTATTTGTTTCCGTTTAAGAGTGGCTTTTTCCTAAAAAAATTTGCCAGGGACTCTATTGTTGCCGTGGGTTCTTTTATGTGTACGGAATAATTTTGTGTAACACACAGGACCTCGGTTTATCATCTCATCTGAAAGACTAGCGCCCAGACCACCACTCATGGTCTAATGGATAGGGGGAAGTTTCAGGCTCAAACGGGATTCGAACCATCGCACACTTCCAACCCGGACTTTTTCGCTTTCTAGACAGGCGCATTACCTCTAGACCACCGATCAACCTAATATTTTATTTATATTTTAAAAACTGAAGCATTCCTTTCCTACACATGTACCCATGCCCACGCACACACACATTCCCTCCTCAACACACCCACCCACATCCCTCCCCAACACACTACCCTCACTTTGTTGGATCCGTTTTTCTGGTTGTCTCGCAGCAGCTCCAGACAGGTCCTGAGGGTCATGAGGGACTGGTTGATGTTGCCCGCCTCCTTCAGCCGATCCCCGGCGTTGCGTGTGCGGTTGGTGCGTTCACTGCCAGCCAGGTCCACCAGGGACAACTGGCTGATGCACACTTTGTCCACCTCCTGACCCACACCACACCACACACATGCACGCGGGCACTTTGAGTGAAAAGACGCAAAATCGAAGTAACAACAACACACACACACAGAGTTTTAGCCAAACTAAGTATGTCAAAAACGATTGTACGTTTAACACAGCGCGCAAATCCAGCATAACTCAGTCAAGGGTCCAGGACCCAGTGCTAAAAATTAGCCCCCACCCCTTCCTTTTACCAAGTCCCAAGTGCGGTCAGTTTCTGCTGGGTTGGGACGGATAGCAGCTGAGAGGAGCTGAAAGTGGGGGAAACTGACAGCTGTGATTTACATTTGTTGTTCTTCTTCTTCAGCTTGAGCTCAGAGGTTCACCAATGGTGATACTTTTTGCATATGCAACTACCCCCCACCCACCCCCACAATTAAGGTAGCCACATTCCAACTTCAGGGATACAGTTGAGAATTGAACCTACCAATTTTGCCATAACAATCGGGAAGTGTTTCCTCTGATTTTCCACTGTCATGGGTTTTTTGGACGTGCACAATTCTGTAAGCACACGGGTCTGACTGGTTTAGAGTCTCCTCTTCTGAAAGACTTGACATTCAGTTTGATTGTCCTGTCAAACTGGGAAGGAAGGGCAAGGCTGGGAACTGAACCCAGAACCTCACAGTCTACTTGTTAGGCAGGTGAATGTCTAACCTGTCTTGCTACCTTCCTTCCTCTACATGTTTTACATGATATTCATGATTTCTTTCTCTCTCTTTTTTTGGGGGAGATGTGTTCCTAAACTTTCTGTAAGAAACCAACAGTACCTGGTAAGCTGACGTATTTAGTCCTGAAAACGCGATAATCTGGTAACTTATGCCAGCAATTCTGCATTTAGATTAAAACATCTTTTGTATACTTTGATTTTGATTAATTTGAATAGAAGACAATGTTATGAGTCAATGTTCTCGCTCCAAACTAAACAAGCAAAATATTCAAAGACAGATCCAATTTTAAGCGCAATATCACATGCTGACAAGTCAACTTTTAGATCCAGATCTTGAACCCACAAAACAGTGGTCACATGAATTACAGGAACATGCATATATATATATGATCTTCTGCATATATATACACAAAATGGATGTAAAGCACTGGCAGGTCTGCACTAAAAGTTTAAGATGGGAGGTGGTAAAAAATCCCCCACCTTAGATTCAGATGGCAAGATCTGAACCTGTAACAACCTGGCCCCCACAGGACAGACAGACAAACGTGTAACCCCCCCCCCCCACTGCTGCCCACCTGCAGAACCTCCTGGCCCTGCTGGTCCAGGGGCGCCTGCACCAGACGCACGTTAAAGACACTGTGACTGCGGCTGGACTCCGTGTTCAGCGAGGTGTGGGCCACTTTGCGCCGCTTCTGACCTGCAACATCACCGCAGCAGTCAGCCCCATTCATTTTCTCGATTTATTTCATTCTTTTATTTCTAAGGATAATGGAATAAGCACTCATGTGCTTTTTTTTTTTATACATCCAGTCACCATGTGTATGCAGTTGAATAAATAGTTATTCGTTCCAACCGGCACACAATGACCTACTCTTCTGAAAAACGAAACAGGTATTAGCGTGTGCGCAAGATGTTCTGTGTGCATTTGCACTCAGGGGCTTGGTTTATAGTCTCATCCGAAGGACTTACGGGGGAAAGGAGTTGGCACTGATGTTAACTCCAGAGGAAAAATCCATGCACATGCCTCCACTTCTTCGTTTTCTTCATTAAATGCTAAGACAGTAACTATTGCTGTCTGTCATATGAGGGAAAATACGTTCCGCTGCTGTTAAGCACATGACAAAGTCAGGCCCAGCACATATGACTTCAGCACAGGAGAGAACTGTTATTTTTTAAGACTTTCTGGGGAAAGAAAAGGCAGGAGAATGGACCAAGAAGGCAGAAAATAGTCCAAGAAGGAGGTGACAGGAATAAAAAGGAACAAGGCAGAAACAAAGAGGGGGGGATAGAAAAGAGGGAATTCCTAGCATGTAGGTGTGGTCTGAGATTTTTTGCCTTCTTTTGCCTTGGAATGAGGCTCAGTCCTAAATAGAAGCTGATGCAAGGAGAGTTTCTACTTTTAAGTAAACTTAGAGACTTCTCCTTTACTGAGAATCCAGCTTGAATGTATGCTCTTTGTGTGCATACAGTTAAGTTTATGTAGCTGTAGTGTGTGCCTTTGCAGTGTGGACTGTGTGTGTGTGTGTGTGTGTGGTGAGATTTTGCGTCTTCGATTTTACGTCTGTTCACACTCAGCGATATTAGTAGAGATTTTGCGTACGCGACTGTGTTTGCCCACCATGAAGGTAGCCACATCCTGACTTCAGGATATTTGCTGGTTATGTCTATGTTTCCGTAACCCACAGAACGCTGACATGAAGTATGGTATGTTTAACATACACATTTTGATCTTCTGCATGTGTATATACACAAAGGGAATTAAGGCACTGGCAGGTCTCCATTTGAAGTTGACCTGTCAGTTGTAAAAATCCCCACCCTTAATTCTTCTACAGATGCCACCAAGAATCAAATGGATTGAAGTAGAACGGTCTTAACCACTCAGCTATAGCATCCATCATACACATATATATATACAAATCATAGTGAGTTAGAGTGTGTGTAGGTGTGTGCGTGCATGCGTGCGTGTGTGTGTGCGTGTGTGTAGGTGTGTGTGTGTGTGTGTGTGTGTGTAGGTGTGTGTGTCATTGTGTGTCATTGTGTGCGTGTGTGTGTAAATCTAAGCATACAAGGATCTGTGTCCAAGTCTCTGTGTGTATGCCAATTAAGTGCAAACACACACACATGCACGTGTGTGTGTCTGAGTCCATATCTATCTATCTCTCTCTATATATATCTGTGTCTTCAACTCCACAGGCCAGGACAGCCCCCATCCAACCCCACTCCCTTCCCCACCCCTCCCTAAGCACTGACTTAGAGGACCTCGAAAGCCTCCTCTGTGCTTTCCCCCTCCACTCCACCAGTTGTGCACATACATGTTGTCCTGGCTGTCTGTTCGCAGGATCTTGCTTTGAGGGGGCCTGCACACAACATCAACAGCAATCTCACACCCATTTATATGTGATGCTCACCCCATAACGTCGCACGCACTAAAGCTTAGATCTGTTTTAGTTGACAACTATCAATATATTAAATTCTGAAAATTTAAGAGAGTTATTACCAACTGAAATGATAAATTGCGGGAAGTGACAAAATCAGAAATTGACACATTTAGCATCGTAACAGGTGGTCAGAATGAGGGCTTGGGTGTTTTTTAAGCACGTTTTAAAGCAAAAGAAAACAAACTTACTCCTTGATATTTCAATACAAAGTAGAAGAATGGCTATAGTTTTGTAATCAATCAAAATCGAAACCCTGACCCCCACCAGCCTAAAACGGCTCCTAGCCGAAAAGTGGGAGAGGTGCAAAGCGACTCGTTTCGTGGTGGAGTGTCACATAAATAGTTGTGGGGTTTGTGGGGGGAGGAGGTTTGTTCCTCAGCTAAAGCTCCAAAACCCACCAGCGGTCATTTAGCATATGCATGTTTTTACCCACCATTTAAGGTAGCCGCATTCCAACTTCGGGAACGATGTCTAAACACTACACATGTGCATGTGGGGTTGGGTTTTTTCAATTTTGTCATCCGTTCCTACCAGCACAAAATAACCTACTCTTCCGAAAGGCAGAACAGGTTTTTAATGTGTGCGCAAGATGTTCTGCATGCGTTCACAAGCAGGGCCTTACGCCTTACTTTATACTTATTCGAAGGACTTTTGGGCGAGTGAACAACAGTTGCTGTTCTGCTCGTTCAAAGAAGAATTTACAAGCTCTTTGTTTTGTTTTTAGTACAAGTCACAGCAGACGTTTGGATGTTCACTTGCATATCTACATTTTCAACTTTACTGTAAAACTGAGAAAAGTGGGGGTGGGTCCCTATAAAAAATAAGAAACACACACACATTTTATTTTTATCTATTTATTGTTTTATTTCGAGGAATATGGAATATGCACTCATGTACTGCATACACACGGGGACTGGATGTAAAAAAGCACATGAGTGCTTATTCCATAATCCTCGAAATAACAATAAACAGAAACAATATAAATAAATAAATAGACCCACACACGCACGCACATAGGAACAAACACACACACACACACTCCAGCCTACAGAACAACCACCTACTTATATCCAGTGATGGGGTCATAAGGCAGCTCCTCCAGCAAGTCATAGATGTAGTTGTTGTAGATCTCAATGTAGGAGACAAACACAGCGTAGTTGCTGTCGTCATCCACGTTTTCCACCGTCGTCGTTTCTCGTACCCGCTCCTGCTCGATGGTTTCTGACCTGTTCCACATTTCAATGGTATTGCTCATTTTTCAGAAAGCTATAGTGCTGAAAACTCATTTCTCTCTTTGCTTTCAAATAATTTCACACACGCATGTATGCACACAGACTCAAAACATCAACACACACATGGATAAAAGTGGGGGGGGAGGGGGTAGGGATAAAAATCTCTGAATGTCTGAAAGCTTATATTCAGTCTTTACACGATCTTGTTGTTCCTTCATTTGTTCTGAAGCCTGCCTGACAGCCTGATAGTTCAAACTCCACTTTTTGTTTTATCTTATTTAAGATTATCATCAACAGGATCTTACTTGTTTGTATACATGACAGACAAGAGCTACTGTCCTGTAGTTACTACAGTCTTTTACATTTCCTGTTCTTGTGGAGCATGACAAATTCTTGTGACTTTTAGTCTTTTGGCCACTGACCTCTGGATTTTACAGCATAGCGCATTATCAGATGGGGTGATCAAAAATTTGAATTTTTCAATATCTCAAAAAGAGTTTAATAAAGATATATCCTCTTACATCACCTTTTCAAAACATACACAGAGCAAGTGATAAGACAGTTTGATATTGAAGACATGGGGCTCAAAATAGGTGGAAGAAATATTACAAATCTGTGCTGTGCTGATGATACAGCACTACCTCTGTTTATATAGTCTCATCTGAAGGACTTTTCGGGAAAGTGGAGCCAGTACTGACGTTAACTCCACGGAAAAAAGTCCCCTCAAACGGGTACTTAGGTGGTGGCTTGAACCCGAGCCATCAGAGATCACAAGCTGAATGCTCCAACCACCACCAGACTATGCCGCGCCCCTAAACCAGGGGTCACACTCCAGCCAGCCTCACCTCTTTTCCCCGGGGGTTTTGGGCGTCATCAGCCCCGGCATGATGTCCCGCCTCTGGCGCTCCAACATGGCGTCAGCCTCGGTGTGCACCTCGAAGGCATTCATCCGGTCTGGCCTGAATACCTGGTCACCATCAGACAGGGGACAAAAATGAGCATTTTCCCCCCCATCCCTGAAACCAGCCAGTCTAAATCCTGTGAACGACACGGCCATAGAATAAAGAAAGCCTGCATACACGGCCTTGACCTTGGTCACAGAATGAGCGAAACCCGATAAAATGGTTAGCAGATGAAGACAAAAAGTTGTACAAGGCAGCATAGTCTAACAGGATGATTCTAAACCATAAAAAGTCAGCAACAGGAAAGTAATAAAACAAAAACAACAAAAAAAGATAGAAGTAATAATAATAATAATAAATGGAATTTATATAGCGCTGTATCTTGCTCAGACAAATCAAAGTGCTTATGATTAACAGCTGGGTTTTTTTATTTCCTTAGAAAAGACATGATTAACAGCTGCTATAATTTTTCCTATGAAAAGACACGATTACCAGCTGTTATAATTTTGTCTCTTTCAAAAAGACACAATCAACAGCTGTTACAGTTTTTCCCTTGAAAAGACAAAATCAACAGCTGCCATAATTTTGTTTCTCTTGAAAAGACACGATCAACAGCTGCCATAATTTTATTTCTTTTAAAAAGACACAATTAACAGCTGTTATAATTTTTCTTTGGAAAAGACACGATTAACAGCTGTTATAATTTGTCTCCCTTGAAAAGACACAATTAACAGCTGTTATCATTTCATTTCTCTTGAAAAGACACAATCAATAGTGAACAATGAGAAACAAGAGAAGCTGTGTTACTTAAGCATTTTGACATGTTTGTTTCACAAGATTCAGCGCAATAGAAATTCCACATATTATTATTACTATCAATACCTTTGTGACACTGAAGAACTGACGAACTTTCTTGTTTTTTGATACTCTGATAATAAGTATGACAACATTCTTTCTTTGCTTGAATTTGTATTGAAGCTGTGTAACATACATCTATGACATTCAATCTGCAGAAAAGCTGTTTCTAATTTTAAATGGACCGACATATCATATCATATAGGAACAGTTCATAACTTTATGGCTCTAATATGGTCAGGATCATGTCCAGGATTCCTGTGAACATGTGTACAAATCCTGAAAGGTTGTATCCCATTCCTGACAGTGACGTCCAGGGCTGAAAACAACATTGTAATGTATGTGTAATAATATGCTTTCTCATTATCCTCTTCATACACACAGCAAACTAAACATGATCCAGAGGGTAGGCGCAGTTTTGAAAAATAAAAGCAAAACAAAAAAACCAAACAATAACTTTCTAAGCAATAGAAAGTGAGTTAAGTGAGTGAGTGTCAGAGAGTGAGAGTAAAAGAGAAAGAGAGAGAGACTCAGAGAGAGAGAGACAGTGAGAGGGAGAAAGACACAGAGAGAGAGAGAGAGAGAGAGAGAGAGAGAGAGAGAGAGGAAGAAGGAGAGAGAGAGAGAGAGAGAGAGAGAGAGAGAGAGAGAAAGAGAGTGTGTGTGTGAGCGCGCGTGCGTGCATGTGCATCTGTGTGTTATGTACGTGAATGTGTGTATGCGCATGCATGTGTGTGTGCTATTAGAATTTTCTTTAAAATCCTAAGAGAGCACACAAGCAACATGCCAAACCCAAAACAAAGAAGGGCGAACACTTACCAACAAAAACAAACAAACCAAACACAAACAAAAACAAACCAAACAAACAGAAACCACACAGAAGCCAAAAAGCAACCAAGCCAAAGCAGCAGCACAAACATATTGATCAAACTCCAGCCAGCCAACTGTTTTCTGCTGAACTCAACTGAACTGAACTGAACTCAACAGCCAGCCAGCCAGCCAGGCCACAGACCAACCTGAAAGGCATTCAGCTTGTTGGGTTGAAACACCTGTACACACCACACACAAACACCAACACTTCCGCTTCTGAGTTTCATCACCATGCCAGACATGACGCTCTTCCCAAATGTGAATGGTCCCATGTCTCTTTCTTTCTTCTCTATAGTATATATAGAATACTTGAGACTATCTTTGAATACATTTCAACATATCTTTCTTTCTTCTCTATAGTATATATAGAATACTTGAGACTATCTTTGAATACATTTCAACATATCTCTTTCTTTCTTCTCTATAGTATATATAGAATACTTGAGACTATCTTTGAATACATTTTGATATATCTCTTTCTTTCTTCTCTATAGTATATATAGAATACTTGAGACTATCTTTGAATACATTTTAACATATCTCTTTCTTTCTTCTCTATAGTATATATAGAATACTTGAGACTATCTTTGAATACATTTCAACATATCTCTTTCTTTCTTCTCTATAGTATATATAGAATACTTGAGACTATCTTTGAATACATTTTAACATATCTCTTTCTTTCTTCTCTATAGTATATATAGAATACTTGAGACTATCTTTGAATACATTTTAACATATCTCTTTCTTTCTTCTCTATAGTATATATAGAATACTTGAGACTATCTTTGAATACATTTTAACATATCTCTTTCTTTCTTCTCTATAGTATATATAGAATACTTGAGACTATCTTTGAATACATTTCAACATATCTCTTTCTTTCTTCTCTATAGTATATATAGAATACTTGAGACTATCTTTGAATACATTTTGATATATCTCTTTCTTTCTTCTCTATAGTATATATAGAATACTTGAGACTATCTTTGAATACATTTTAACATATCTCTTTCTTTCCTCTTTATAGTATATATAGAATACTTGAAACTATCTTTGGAATGGTCCCTATACATTTCAATATATACATCTTTCCTCTTTAAAGCATATAGAATATTTGAGACTATTGTCTTTATATTATAATAGAATAGCTTTTGTTTTCTTGTTTGTTTGTTGTTGTGGGTTTGTTTGGGGTTGTTGTTGTTAGTTGTTTTGTTGGGGTTTTTTGGGGGTGCATCTGAACTGTTTATTTCAATATACTCTTATTTTTTTCCCACTTTCATACCACTTTAAGTCACGGCAGATTTCTCTTCGTGAAATTCAGGCTGCTCTCCCGGGGGAGAGCGCATCGCCTCAAAAGCAGCGCCATAGAATTCATATTGGAAACTTCTTTTTTTCACAATCTGAACCATTCACTTCAAACATACCTAAAATAAAATTAATCGAAAAGAAAAAAACAACTAAAGAATTTTTTTTTTAACTTTTTTTTTCATCTTGATCCTAAAATCCTTGAAGTCTTTTTAGCATACAATACAAACAAATCAATAACTGAGAGCGTTTTGTTTTTTTAAATGACATAACAACAACAACAAACAAAAGTCAGAAGAGAGCACTAACGTATTTTTTGGCCTGCAGATGGCCGATGCTGTTGAAGAGGACGTCCAAACAGCGCGGCAAGATGCCCTGGTCTTCAGGCGTCCCTGTCATGGTGTACGTCTTGCCTGACGACGTGATGCCGTAGGAAAACAGCAAACCTGTCACCACCATACCACACACCTTTAGTGTCATGCATCACTCCTTCATTCCCACAGGTTTAGATATGGTGTTGTTCTTCTTTTTCTTCTTCTTCTTTCCCAGCTTAACACCCTGGGGGTCACACAGAATATGCATTCTGATTTATCTCATCCTACCTGGGAAACACTGTCACATTGTAGGATGAGAAGTTTGCCTGTATGACTTTTCAAGTACCATACTTGCTCATTCACGCTACATGACAAAGATCAAATGGGAAGACAGGATCACGAATGAAGAACTATGGAGAACGTGCAAAGTTGATGATCTGAAGTCTGTAGCTAGTACCAATAGACTGCGCTGGTTTAGGCACGTTCAACGGAAAGCAGACCACCACATCATAAAAAGAGCAATGAACTTCGTAGTGGATGGAAAGAGACCAAAGGGAAGACCTAGCAAAACCTGGGCTACCTGTATTGCAGATGATCTTAGAGAAAGGGGCATAAATAAGGAGGAAGCTCAAAACAGAGAGAGATGGAGAAGGCTCATCAATGTCAAACCTCCCCTGGGAGAAACATGACAAAAAAGGAAGAAGATACTCGCTCATTCACTCATTCACACTCTTTCTCTCACATCCACACTCACTCACACACTCGCTCTCTCTTGCACTTTATCAACAAAATGAAAACTTCGACCCCAATCCTGGGATGGCATCTATCACCAAAGTGTACGGCCATATCTAAAGTTCACAGCTCATCCTTTAAAGAAGAGCTTAAAGCTTACGGCTGAAAACAACCTCCACAAAACATGCTACGACATAGTACCATTTGAATTTAAAGCTTTCCTCGATAACTGACACCGACAGCCATCATCACCCTGACCTACCATTTCTGCCAAAGATGAGGTCCTCCACCAGGGGCAGAGCAACGTGTTCAAAGATGGCTTTCTGAGTGGTGTACTCGTCAAACACATGCTCAAACTTGTACTGGTACTGCAAGGACAGACAACACAGACCAACTGTCAGTGAATGAGCATCTCTTGATTCTTGACATGATATACACTACAGCCAATAATGGACAAAAGGGGTCTAAATATGGCACAACATATTGAGCAATTCTTGACATAACATGCTGTCAAAGCCACAGCCAATAATGGACAATAGGGATCTAAGTGCTGTACAACATATTGAGCAGAAATATTAACACTTTACAGTTGAATTTAATATTCAATAATATGGATCTAAGTATTGTACAACATACTGAGCAGAAATAAAACTCTTCACAGTGGAATTTAATATTCAATAATAGACAAGAAGGGACTAAATACAGAAACTAATCTGGCCGACATCCAGCATATTTTACAGTACGTACTCAAAATTTATCAATCATCAGCAGAGCATACTAGGCACTTCACATTACCATAATTACCATTACATTACCAAAGATGTTCTGCATGTGTTCACACCAAGACCTCACCAAGTTTCTAGTCTCATCCAAAGGGAGTGGACTTGGTACTGGTGTTAACTCCAGGGGAAAATCCCCTCGAATGGGTAGCTTTGAAGTGGCTCACACTTAAGCCACCAGATCAAAAGCTCAACGCTCTAACCACTAGGCTATAGATCTCACTCTCCCATCGATCAAGGACCAATTTCATAATCACTTCTCTGTTGTTGGCACATGAGTGTACAATTTCTTGATAACATCATCTGTTGCAACACATGCATGCAAGCACACATGCACACAAAAATGTGCCCCATCTTCTAATCTAGTCTTCTGTCAACTTCAACCATTCCATATTGCTTTGAATTGATGTTTAGAGAGCAGGTCTTACTTTACATGAAAATGTGATATCACTGATATGGGATTTTTTTTTAATCTGCTTTATAAGACATAAATTGATTTTTAAAAATAATAATAACACACTATGAATATAATACATGTCAAGAAAGAAGAATGCAATGTTCAAACTATCAAAGGCAAACATCCTGACACTATGTCAGACAGAACAAGCCAGTTTACTAAAGCAAAACAAAAATAAAACCAGAAATAAATTATCTCAAAAGATTTTTTGTTTAAACCAACAAAACAAAACCAGAAATAGTTTTCATTGATAATGTGTCTAACCTCTATTTCAGTCTTTTTCCAAGCTTGATACTACAGGCAGCAATCCAAAAAATAAATAAATAAAAAGGAAATAAACAGCAATTCTTAAAGTCTGCATACAGACCAAAATAACTCATAACTGAATCTTCCTCAAAAGCACAAAAATATTCATAAGCATGCAAAATAGTGCAAAAGAAAAGACAACAAACATGGTAAATGCCATCTGGTATAAAGTTGATTACTTTCATCTCTGACAACAAGTATCAAGTTATCTGATAAAACAAAATATTATTGGTTTTCTATGTGGAAATAAAATGATCAGCTTGAGTTTTCCTTTTGACGAATCGGCACTGCACTGAATTTTTCCAGTGGTGTGTTGCGGGCAAATTGAACCTGGTGGAGCCTATATCCCTCCAGGTAGCAGAGTGCATGCTGGGTATGTTAGCATCATCCACGCCATCAGCCATAGTTGACCTAATCATCTACAAAAGGTGGGTGGGTTTTCAATGTGCGCAGAAAATGTTCTGCATGGCTCAATAAATGCAATGTGTATATCTACATATGAGGGGATTTTTTTGGTTGTTCCTCAGTTCGAACTCAAGTTCACAAATGGTAAGATTTTGCATATATATACACGACTGTTTTGCCCACCACTGATTAAGGTAGCAGCATTCCGACTTTGGGGATCATGTCTAAACAAGACACCAAGCTGCATGTGTTTTTGAAATGTTGTCATCGGTGATGGTTCCTACCCAGGCCGTCAGATCATGAGAACAGCAGCGCTCTGACCACTTGGGTATCCCGCCCCCTCACCTGGAGCTAACATCAGCACTAACTCTACTCCCATGAAAGTCCTTCGGATGAGACTATAAACAAAGGCACCGTGTGCAAACACACAGAGAACATTTTTGTTTATAGTAATACATTAAGCCTGTTCTGCCTTTCAAAGGAGGCCATTCATGCCTGTGAGAACGGATGACCCAAAAAATATACTAAAAAAACACACGCAGGCACACTGCTGTCATGTTTCGACGTCATCCCTGAAGTCGGAATGCAGCTACCTTAATGGTGGGCAAAATACATATACATAGTGTGCAAATTCTCACATTGATAAACCTAGGAGTTCTAGCCAAGGAACAAAAAACTAAACAACAAAAAAGGAAAAGTCAGTATCAATCTCCTGGGGAGAAATTCCATAGGCCTGTGCCTCCACTGACACATACACCTGTTTACAAATAGACAGAGTTCAATGCTCTAACCACTAGGCTATCCCTTCTTCTGTCTGACGAATGTCAAAATTCTTTAATCAGTAGGCAACATGATATTGAATTCATTGATATGTTAAGATATCCAATTCCCTCTTCTGTCTGACGAATGTCAAAATTCTTTAATCAGTATGGCAACATGATATCGAATTCACTGATATGTTAAGATATCCAATTCCCTCTTATCAGCAAGAAAAAGATACTCAATTTGTTGCCTCTCACCCATACAAAACGTACCACACACCCAAATACTAAAAAGCAACAAACAAACAAAACACACCAAAAACCACTAAAAAACAACAAGAACAAAAAAAAGACCATTACCTCTTTGCTCTGTCCATTCCTAGTGACTGCATTCTACACAACAGAAGCCATAGTCATGCATTAGTTTATGCACAGATAGAGGCAAAGCGCAACATTGTCTAATCTTGCTATGCTCTAGATATTACACAACACACCATTACAACATGCCAGCCATATCCTCTGTCCTCATATAATATAATCGTGTATTCAATTGTTCATCCATATATTCTAAATTGCTGGAAGAATCATACAAAAGTTGAAAATGACACAATCAGAAATCAAGACTTTTGATAGTTTACTTCAAAACAAACAAACAAGAAGTTGTGCTGTTATTCATTATTGGAAAACTTTTCCCTGGAACCTTGTAACTGATTGGCTTTATTATTTATGTCACCTATGCATATGTGCAAACAAAAACTGTCCAATTATCATCAATATTTCTTTTAAAAGGAGCAGGGGGTTGGGGGATGAATTAAAAAATGATACAGCATGAAGAGGAAGGCAAAAGATTTTGTTACGGGTGGGGGAGAGGAGGAAAAAAAGGGGGAGCTGTTTGTTCTTATACATATATGTAAACATACAAACTCTTAAAGTACTTCTATAAGTCTACGGAAGATGGGTGGTATTCAGTTCTTTGCCATATTCTCTTCTGAGATGCAGTGTTCAAAGATAAATTCATTTCAGGTATAAGAGGCAGCATTCCAATGATGGTGATAATGAATATGGTATCAAGCTAACAGGCGAGACTCAGAATGAGAGAACACAGGTGAGATTTCTCCCTAATTTACAATTATCACCAGCTTCCTGAGAGTTTCTATCACCTTTTTGAAATGACATAACATACATATTGAACAATGCTTCCTGACCACTCTGTACTAATTGTAGCCATGGCAGTTTATGATAATCAGCCTGAGGTTGTGGTTGTTTCATGACAGAAAAAATCACGAAATTTTTTAATCATGACAGCAAAAGTCAAAAAAAAATTTAAATCACAACAGCAAAAATCCTGACATTTTCTCCTCGATAATTCATTCAGTACTGTAAAACACATGGCATGCAACCAAGACACACTCAACTGAGGTCACAAAATCAAGACCAGAAATAAATCAACATCAAAAATATCATGGAAAAATCTTGCTCTACACACAAGCCAAAGGGCCCTGGTGTGTCTAAAAAAAAAAATTTTTTTAAATCACTCGCTTATAATCCAGAAAATATGGTCTTTCTAGTTTATTATACTAGACATCACAGTTTCAGAGTTTGTGTTGCAGAATTTCTTATCAAAGAAATTTTTTTTTTTTATTGCACACAAAATGGCACGAAGGTGCTTACTGTCAGTTCCTAGTGGCTGACAGAGAAATGTGCAGCCTTGATAGTTGATACCAAATGCTTTGTGGTGGTAGATAGTATATTTCAAAACAAAAACTAAAAAACTGTGGAGAACAAAAGATTAAGCTGACAAACTCAAAAGTAAAAAGGCATTCACAAGGCCAAGATACAAAGCTAAAAAAAAAAAGAAAAATCAAAGAACTGACAAAAGTTGGCATTATTTAAAATACACTAGTTACTGAGTTACATTCCTTACCTCAGGGGGAACCAGCTGCACTGTTGCTGCATTCAGAGCTCGAATGCACATGGCTTCACTGGGGTCATCCAAAGGTCGCAATCGACAATACACCTGTATGAAAAACAACAGTATGACTATATAGTATATTTATATACTATAAATACCGACAAACTTTCTTTAAAAGTTTCAGCAGCATTACCAATACTAATAGTTATAAAGCAGCAAAACAAATTCATTACTTGATGGTCTTTTGGTACTAGACGGATTACAATGTAAATTGTTTTCTGCCATATATTGTATTGTATACATCATATTGTATTGTATATTATATTGTGTGTATTGTATTGAGTTATATTGTATTGTACTGTACAGTATTGTACTGCACTGTAATTTGTATTTTACGCCACTTAAAATTCAATTACTGCAGATTAGTGAGATTACTCTGTAAAATAAATCAGGCCATTCTCCCAAGAGAGTCCATCACCACCAATACCCCAACACTTTTTTTTGGTAATCCATGTTGCATATGACACCTCAGCGTATCATTTCATCTGAAAGACTAGTACCTAGACCAGCATCCATGGTCTAGTTGACAAAGATAAAGTCTGGTTTCAGACAGACAGGACACAAATGTGTGAACTCTCACTTTACCTCTAAGACAAGTGAGCCACCATTAGATCACCAGTCCACAGATCTTACAACTTTAGTTTACATGTCTTTTCTAGGGCCACACCTCGTCAGTATTCTGACCAGTGCCCTAACAAGTGCAGTTTGTCATCATACTGACTTATTTCAAAATAATAAATGTCTTCTGATATTCACTCATTATATGAGTCAGAGACTTTATAGTCGAAAGAGAAAACGTCAGTCAGTTCACATAAAATGAACAGATTTTCTCATGTGAACTTTTGTCTTTTCCCCCGTACCTCTCCACCCCCACCCCCTCCCTCTTCCTTAGTATACAGCACACACACACATGCACGCACGCACGCACAAACAAAACGATTTGCTCAAACTAATATTTCATTTGCTCACACTGCACAAACACACACACACATACATACACACCGCACACACACACACCACACACAACCGCACGTGACACACACACACACACACTTGCTCACACTACACACACACTTGCTCACACTACACACACACATACTCACACACACACACACATATAAACAAAACAGAAAATGGAGAACTTGTCAGGGACTCACCTCCACAGGTTCATATTCACGACTACTGGTTGGTGTCCTCTTTCGAGGAGTCCTTCCACGTCTGTCAGACAATAACAACCATCTTTGTTAACATGACTGACATAAATGTGTTTTTCTTTGCCGTTGGGCATTCCATAGCTTAACACACTGGAAGTCACCCCCAATATGCACCCTAACTCACTTATCACCCATCAAAATTGCTGTTGGTGTGAAACCATCAATTATTAAGTATATGCTGAATATTCATGTTGTATCAATGTATGGCTGTTTTTTTAATTTAATTTGCCATGATATTGGCATCCAAACTCTGATTTTGGTGGATTTCTTCTACTTTAATGGAGAGTACATGTTGTTATAGGTGCTTGTCATGGATGAAGACAATCTCAACCAACATTTCAAAGTATTCCCCCATGGGGAAGCTGAAGACCTCTGACCTGTCACTAGTGTCAGTATAAATAGCATCTCTACATTCTGGAAATTCACTAATAAATCGAAATCTCTGCTGGGACATACATTCTATCATAAATCTGGAAATTCTGTGCTACAAATTTCCTCTTTTCTATCCCTCTGTTTGTTTATGCCTTGTAACTTTTTCTTTCTGTAACCACCTCGACTATTTTCTGCTTTCTTGGTCCATTCTTTCTGCACTTTTTTCTACAATGACTTAAAACTAAAACTAAGATAATTCTCTTCCACACCAAAGTCAGATACACCAGGCCTGACTTATTTCTTATCAGGCACTTAACGGCAACACCACATTTCCGCTCACATGACACTGACAACAGAAGTTGCTGTCTGAGCGTATGACAAAGAAGAATTTCAAAGTACATCAACACTTCTGATGTAGCCCTTGGCACTTTGCTTACATGATCAGTAAGTGAATAACTAACAAAAGCTTTTGGCCTGGGCCAGACATTTGCTTTCAAAACTACTACTTTTAGTTTTATTTACTAAATTTAGTGTGTGCATCAGGGAAAATCAAAATGTAGCTTTGCATTTTAAAGATGTGCGACTGGTGGATCAAAATCACTATGTCAGTACGCGCCAGAAGTAATATCACACCTGAAATGCAAGATCACTAAGTTACAGTGACTAAGATTGAGAGCTCCAGGAAAAGTGGAAGAACTGAGTTACTGACATGAAATGAAAGGATACTAATGGTACACCCTTGGACTATGAGATATGCTGGAAAAACTTGAGAAACGTCTACCCAAAAGATAAAAATTTAATTTTTAATAAAAATTACAAAAGAAATAAAACATTTTTAAAAAATAAATGAATTTAATAAAATGTCTACCTATGAAGGCCACAAATTCTACTTCAGTGACAGTGAAGGCAGACATAGACATTGAGTTGGATGAATTCCTCATCCACAAAGAGACTTAGAGTGATATTAATTACTAAGTATGAAACAAATAATCATCATAAATTGAGCTGGAAGACTGAAAAATTCCTACCTTAGTTTAATCAACTGACTAGTCTAAGTGCTGCGAGTGGATGGCTTTTAATAGTTAAAATAGTTTTAAGGTTTTAACTCTTGATGTTGAAACTTGAATGCACACACACACACACACACATGTACACACACACACACACAAACAATGACTGTCACACACACACACATACAGTCACACACATACCTGTAGTGAAGTGATATATATACACACAGTCTCACACACACACACACACACACACACAACACAGATACACAGGACAAACACAACACACACACACACACTGAAAGTGACACAGTCACACACACACACACACACACCAATACACAATATAAACTATGGTGATTACAGATTAGTAAACAAGAAACTGAAGATTCAAAGAGAAAGAGACATACAGGAACAGAAACTGAGAAAGACAGACTGACTCACTGAGAGTGAGACAGAGCAGAGAATGAGAGTGGGGAGGAGGAGGAGAAGAAAACTTGAAACTAACTAATAAACTGAAGTTTTGAATATGAAAAATGCTAGTAGCTTACTCAGTTACTGTAGTGTTTTAAATATTTTTTTCACTTTGTTAGTTTTACTTTTACTTTTAGTTATGGTTTTTAATTTGTCAGTGTTTGTGACTTCCAAGTCATTATAAAAAAACTTTTGTCATCCATCATATGACAGGGTTTCAATTTAAAACTTTAGAAAGGTTGGCAGATTCTTCAATAAGCTGGCTGCATCGATGCTAGTTTCACATAGGCCTAACTTTTCAAGAGCTACTCCCTTCTCTACTAGGCCTACTGCAACGTATAAGAAAACCAGAAGTGATGTTTAGTGGGAGAGACAGAGAGTGACTATGACTGTATGAGAGTGAGACAAATCACACACGGGAACAGAAAGACAGAGAGAATGAGAGAGTGGGGAAGGGGAGGGGAAGAAACCTTGTCAATCACAATGTACTGTACACAATCGATAGGCCTACTTCGATTCAAAATCACATTTTCTTCACATCTTTAAAACGCCAAACTGCATGTTCCATGATACACACATTAAATAAGTCACTTAATACTTACTGCGGCTTCATTTCATAATCTTCTCGACTTGTAGAAATCACAAATAATATTGGATGTGCACTAGGCCTAGCTGTTGAAAATCTTTCTCGCAATCTCAGTTGAGGAGCAAGTAAATCGGTGCCAAGTGGGCCAACTTCCGGTTTTTGAATTTCGAGGGAACGATTGGAGCCTAGCCAATCAGTGACTGCCTCTTTTTATCTCCCCTGCAGAAGACTGGCAAAGATAAAACCTCCTCTGCAATTTTTTATCAGAGATGTCTGCTTTTATCTCTAGAAAGATGTTCTTTGGAAAATCTGTGACTGAAATGTGACCGATTTGTCATGTTTGCAACGTATGACCTGCTTTGTCTATTGGCGTGTTCGGCCTATGTATTCATTCATGCAAATAAAAGTTGCCCCTAGTAAGGATGTTTTTTGTTGTTTTTCGGGTTTGTTTGTTTGTTTTCAACTTTATCACTACTAGTTTCGAGCTTTTAAAAGTATGACACTGATCGAATCCTGTGATATAGATCTACATACTAAAGGTGTCCCTTTTAAAATGGAATAGGCCTAGCAACCAATGTTCTGGAAATTCTATGATTGGAATTCTTTCTCCTCTATTTCTTTGTGCCAGCTTTGTTTCTTTATTCACGTCGTCTTTTTCTTGTCTACGTTCTGCCTTCTTGGTCCACTCTCCTCTCTTTCATTTCTCCTCAGAAAGCATCTTTCTTTTTAGCATATTCATTGTCATCTCTTCTTGACCAGCCAAAAGCTTCGTCACTTGCTGATGCAAGATAATTGCTCAGACTTACATTACAATAGTGTTATGCTTCAAAATGGTGAGATTGTTTTCAACCATGACAAGTTCTTAGCATAACGACAACACTCCCCTGGGATCGGAATATGGCTGCCAAACAGTATGGTAAGGTAGTACTTTAAAACGACCACACAGGCAAACTTCTGTTTGTTGTTTATGTTGTTTATCCGTTACAGTGCCGATGTCCATCAATGGTAAGGTTTTTGTGTATATATTTGTTTGTTTGTCGTGTTCGACGATGACCACCAGTATGCAGCTGCTGTTTGGGAAACTGGGCAGAAATTTTATTATAGTGAAGGTGCCTTGCCCACAGCACATCCCCCCTCACTCGGCCAAGAGGGCATACGGACAGTCAGCGTTGGAGATGTTCTCCAAAGGCCAACTAGCTCTCAGGGCTATAGCATATGAGTATGCAAGTCAAGACTCCTAGTTGGTTTTTGCGTATAGGACCGTTTTTACACCACCATTAATATAAGATACAGTTTGGAATTGAACCTATTAATTTTTGTTGCCAGGACAATCAGGAGGTACTTCTCTGCTCTTTACATTTTCAATTGTCGTGGACTCTTTTGAAGTGATAAGTTTGTACTTCCAAGGCAAACGTCTATGCACAAGTTTATCACCTGAAAAGTTGAAAAGAAAAGTTGATCCCCTTAGAAATCACTGATTTCTACGTGTGACGAGTGTGTCAGAATGTATGTTCTGGGTGCCTCTAGGGTGCTCATGTAGGAAATGCACAACAGAAACAAACTATACAGTAACTACTGTGTTGGCCTTTGTTTCTTTAACTCCATTTTCTCTCCCCCCCCCCCCCCCTGTCCTTTCAGAATTTTTTTTTTTTTTTGGAGGGGGGTGTTTGTGTTTTTCTTTCTTTCAGAATTTCTGTTATCCCCGAAGTCAGAATCCGGCTACCTTAAGGGTGGGAACCAGAAGGAAAAAAAGGAGGGGGGTGGGGGTGCATATATGCACACACTCCACCATTGGTGAACCTTGAAGCTCTAGCTGAGGAACCGAAAAAACAAAAAGACAAAAAAATCGTTTTTCTTCTGTGCTACTCCCTACATTAGCTCCCTAGGAGTCACTTGGGTGCCACACAGCAGAGCTGTTTGCCAGATTCCTCCATGTTCTTTGTGTGCTGAAGCATGGGTCCGGGTATCTGCAACAACTGAACATTTAAAGAAAAGAAAAAGACAATAATCTTTCCCTGTCCATTTTTCAGTGTTGATGGCACAGTTTTGTTTTGAGTTGTGTCTGGTTAGTTGGTTAACTGGTTGGTGTGATTTGGGTGGGGGGGGGGGGGGGGGGTAATTTTTTCTTTTGTTTTGCTTTGTTTTTTTTTGTTTGTTTTTTTTTCTGGCTTTTGTTGTTGTTGTTGCTTGGTTGGTTGGATGATTTGTTCTGTTTTGCTTTTCGGTTGATTTAGTTTTGTTATTATTATTGTTGTTTTTGTGTGTGCGTGCGTGTGTATGTGTGTGTGCGTGTGTATGTGTGTGTGATTTATTTTATTATTTATTTCGAGGATGATGGAATAAGCACTCATGTGGTGTGTTTTTTTACATCCAGTCCCCCTGTGTATGCAGTTTTGTCAATGTTGTTATCCGTTCCCACCAGCACACAATGGCCTACTCTTCCGAAATGTGGAACAAGTTTTATGGTGTGCACAAGATGTTCTCTCTCTCTCTCTCTCTCTCTCTCTCTCTCTCTCTCTCTCTCTCTCTCTCTCTCTCTCTCTCTCTCTCTCTCCCTCTCTGTCTGTCTGTCTGTCTGTCTGTAGGTTACTTTTTTTTTTTTTTTTTTTTTTTTTGGGGGGGGGGGGGGGGGTTGGCGCTGCACTGGTGCAGCCTCTGTTTCCTTCTCATAACACTTTCCTGGCTTACAAAAATTATTATAGCACTGCCGAGGTCAGTGTCCTTGAAAACTTTCAGTAGTGTTTTTCTTGACCAGTTCATTTCAGTACACGGTCTATCAACCAGCATGGATTAGTCTTTTAAGTGGTGATTGTATTTATTCTTTTATATCGAGGATAACGGAATAAGCACTCATGTGCTTTTTTACATCATGTCCCCGTGTGTATGCGGTTTTGTAATTTTTGTCATCTGTTTCTATCGATTCATAGTGTTGCAAAATGGAAAAACTGCAAATCTGGTCTTAAAAAAACACAAAGTAAAACAAACAAACAAAAACAACAAACAGACACGCCCCCACCCCAAAACAACAACAACAAAACAAAAGAAAACAAAAAATTAAAAATAGTATTTCAGGTGGTGATTGATATTCAGGATTGGGTTTGTTGGGATTTTTTTTTTCGCGGCTCTCTGCTAGAGCTCCGAGGTTCATCGATGGATTTTGCTTATTCAACCGGTTTTTTTTGTTTGTTTGTTTGTTGTTGGTTGTTTTTTGTTGTGTGTGTTTGTTTTTACCCACCATGAAACCATTTAAAGTAGTTACATTCCGATTTCTGGGATCTGTTTGGAGTGATCAGTCATGATTTAAAGACCCGATGCAATTTTTCTGAACTGACCGACTAGTTTATGTGTACTTTTTTCCATAGCTCATCACATCCACTCTGAGGTAATAATTCTTTTATTGATGCTTGACCTATATCATTGCGTTTATGATTAGGCCTATGAGACGTTCTCCACGCTTCTTCGGTTCCCCACACTTCTTCAACAAGCTGCACTGAAGTGCCACGCCTTCATCAAGAGAATTTCCAACAGAGTAAAAATTATAGCATATTTCCACACTGATTTGCTTCCAAGACAACTAGGATCCAATAGAGAGTGGAAAAGCTCATCCTCTTTGATTAAGATTACTAAAAGAGCCCCGAAAATTATTTGCTTTCACATCTCCCTAAATATTTGTCAGAGATTCCATAAACAGATGGTATTGTCTTCTCGCGAGATAAAAACCATGTGCGAGAATACGAATCATCTTTTCGGCTGCACAATTTAGCAGACTAAAAATCAAGATGAGTGGGATGTTAAGTTTTGATTTTCTGGACGATGTTCGTCGCATGAATAAGCGACAGGTAAGTGAAAACATTAGTTTTTCTGTGGAATTACTTTAGAGGTGTTCTATTTTTTACCTGTATGCTAGGAAATTTACAGAAGCTGTTATGACACGCCGACTTACGCCGGGGTTCCTCGGTTGCGGTTCGCTCCATATGTTTTTCAGTACCTTTACACGATTGAAAAATTCTTTTCTATTCTTATTAGCAATAACAATATTCAGATTGTAACGAAAGATTATAGAGCAAGAGGTTACACTTCCTAGCTAGCCAATATTGAGCTATACTGGATGGAACATTTAACTTGTTTAGAGCAGTGATCTAATCAATTCATGAAGTAAAGCTTCTAAAGATCAGACTATGAAACGTGAAAGAGGATGCTAAAACAGGAAAAATAGTAATTGGCAGGGCTGGTGTGTTTTGCGTCACAAAGAAATTGACGTGAGATGAGCACCAATGGCAACAGCAGCAGTGATGGGGGAAAGGAGAAAGTTTTTCATCTTAAGTTATTGTCAACATTTAATTCCTTAAACTGTACAACACTCAACAGTTACTACAAATTTTCAAATGAATAAAAAAATAAGGAAAGGAAACTGTAGTGGTGGTGGTGTCAGGTGGTGGACTGTTGATGCTGATACACTTGAAATGCCTGTGAGGGGGGTGGGGGGGGGGGGGGTGATTCACTGAATTCAGTGATTGATGCTGATACAGCCATAGTGATACTGTAGTGATAGCATACACACTGATGATGCCAATGATACAGCATCAGTGCAGGTGAAATGCTATACACTTATAATAGATTTACTATTATTAGTTTACATAATTTGTCTATTAGTATTGTTTATGTGATATGATACTGTATGTGTGGTATTGATACTAGGGTGAATGTGCACACACGTGTGTGTGTGTGTGTGTGTGTGTGTGTGTGTGTGTGTGTGTGTGTGTGAGTGTGTGTGTGTGTGAGAGTGTGTGTGTGTGTGTGTGTGTGGTGTGTGTGTGTGTGTGTGTGTGTGTGTGTGTGTGTAAGTTTTCCACTAAACAGACTTAATTGCTAATTGTGGTCTTTAAAGTGTATATATTTTATATAAATTTGTTTATTTTTAGCCACTGTTATTGCAGCGGCTGCACCCACCAAGCTTTGCAACAACTTCAGAGTTGTTTGTATGTTTTGGGTTTTTGTTAGGGAGGGGGTTTGTTGCTTGGTGGTGGTTTGTTTTGGTTGGTTGTTGTTGTTGGGTGTGTGGTGTTGTGTTTTTTTGTTTGTTTGTGGTTGTTTTTTTGTTGTTGGTTGGTTTGGTTGTTGTTGTTGGGTTGTTGTTGTTGTTGTTTTTTGTTTTTTTTGGGGGGGGGTGTTGTAATACCAATAGCTGATAGAATCACCGAAAATGTCATGCACTCTCTGACTCTGATGATATAAATCACACCCTGATTCTTGAGTTCAGTCATAAAATCATTCAAGGAATTTATAACTATTAAGTGAATCAGTAGGTGGATTGCTGACACAGTGACAGTCATTGACATTGTAAACACACAAACAAAAATTCTGCTGTATGTCATCTTTCTGTATGACACTGACGATGAATCAAGAGTGATGTACCCAAGTATCAAGAGTATCAGTATGGCAGTAAAATATCAAGATCATGCTTAATTTTTAGTATACATTTGTTTCTAATTTAATGCTTTATTAAAAGATAGAACAGGTATATACTGAAGGTTTTCCTTTTTTAAAATTTGGATTGGAAAGTTACATTTTGGGTTTTTGTTGTTGTTTTTTCATGTTTTCTGACACTGACAGTTTAAATGTGTTGATTGTGTTACAGCTGTACTACCAAGTACTGAACTTTGGGATGATTGTTTCATCAGCGTTGATGATATGGAAAGGACTGATGGTCATGACAGGCAGTGAATCGCCCATTGTGGTGGTGCTCAGGTATTTTCAGCAACAAACCATAAATTTTTTACAACACAAATTTCTGTTAATTTTGTCTCTACACCTTTTTTTTCTCTCTTTAACTAATCTTCGTTTGCTCCTCCTTCATTCTTTTACCAGAACTTTGACTTGTTTGAGGTTTGCCATTAATTGTGAAATGTTATCATATTTTTCTTAAGGTTGCCGCGATTTGTTTTCAAGGGGATGTTTAAACGCAACTCCAGTGTTTCCTGGATGATTTATTTTGTCTTTCATTTAAATTTTTTTGTCACTGTGTAATACTGATAGCCCATTTTTCTTTAAATGGTGAAGTGGGGTTTATAATGTGCATGCATGCAAGGTTGTTGGAGGTGGATGTGTTCAGGCCTGGCAGGTTTGAATTGAACTCATAACCCATGGATATCATGCATAGGACATCTTACCCTCTCCGCCCTTTCTTTCATTCATGTTAGTGTTTGATTGTAAGTGCAATGATTTGATCAATAGGGTTATCAATGGGGATGATGGACACTATAGCCGAGTGATTTAGGTGGTGTATAGACCATCTGACTTCACTTCAGTCCTGTGGATATATGAAGTTGTTGGTTGCTGTGGGTGTATGATGTCATGGGTTTGAATCTCGGCAACAGCGTCAGGTGAATTAAGAGTGGGTTTTGTTTGTTTGTTTTTTTATTTACAAATTACTCGGTCATATTAATAGAGCAGACCTGCCAGTGCGTTAATTCCCATGGTGTACATTCACATGCAGAAGGTCAATACACATCAAAGATGCTGTAATTTATTTATGTTGGTGTTCAGTGGGTTATGAAAAGCGGAACATACCCAGCATGCACCCTTTAGAAAAAAGTAATTTAATTGCTCTGAAGTGTACATGTGTCAGCTGAGGCTGTTCTTTCTGTGGTCTAGTTATAATGTACCCATTTAGAAAATAAAGCCAGATGTTCTGTCCAGGTTTGAATCTTGTCTCAAGACTGCAAGTAGTGGGTTGGAAACAAATCTTCCCGATTTGATTATAAACTGAGATCTTAAGAGTAACATAAATAAAATCAACGTTAGTAAAAGGATCCATAGCAGCAACAAAATTGTCTATAGAAATGTACTTCATAAAGGAAAGCCACTGTTGTAGGGAAGCTGATAGTGATACTCATGCATCCAGAAGAAAACTAAAGGAATTTGAATTTGATACTTGTACTTGCTTTAAATGTGCTATCTTGAAGAGATTCACCAAAATTCCATGCAAAAAGAATATGCTATGACTGCTCATTCTGAATGAGGAAAGAAGGAATATAGCCTTTCTGATGCCACATGTAATATGTGCACACACGTGTGCAGTATTGCAGTAACTTAAAGATTCATGAATTATAATGTAATGATTTGTATTGGAATACTGTAGTATAGAAAGACCAACAGAACTTGTCAGTCAGTGGATCGGTGTTATATATGTTGAATTTCTTGGGGAGTAAATGACATGATGAATATGAGAATAGTTTGGAAGTTGAGGCTCCTTCTACTCCATAATTTTTTGTTTGTTTGGTTTTATTGCTTTTTTTTTTGTTGGTAAAGGCTCTGAAGTAAGTAGAGGGACATTTTTGTTTTTTGTTTTTCTGGTAATTATTTTTGTCACCATCCTGTTTATTTTATTTTATTTTTATTCTTTTATTTCGAGGATAATAATAATCCTGTAAAATAAATCGTAAGCATTTCTTTTTTCTGGATACATGTCAAGTGAGATTACATTTACAGTACCTAAAGCAAAGTTACCTTTTTTGTGTGTTTTTTGGTAGGTAAAGGAGACCCATAACCTATAAGGTCGTAGGGGAGTGAGGCGTCAGAGACCTCACTTCTCTAGGGCCAGCATATTGAGGGCGGCGCCCATCTCCTCTCCCTCGCTGCTTTACCTTCCCTGACCCTAAAGAGGGCAGGTACCCATTTACAGCTGGGTGAACTGGGGGAATTGTACTGAAGCCAAGGCGCGCAAACGGTCACCCATCCAACTGGTAACCACGCTCGACGCTGCTTAACTTGGCTGGGGAAAGCGAGTGCTCCGACCACTGAGCTATCCCGTCCCCGTGTTTTTTGGTAGTTTAGCCAAATAGTTTCTGTTGAAAGTTTCTGTTGAAAATGATTTATTTTTCTTGTCACATGGAAAGCAACAATTGAAGAGGAAAATTCCAAATTCCCTCGAAGCCCTCCCTGCTTCCTCCCCAGTCCTATAAGACAAACACTGAAACAGTTGCTGTCATGGATGGCTTTCAAAAAGTTATAGAGTGTTAGTGTTACTTTCTTCTTCTTCTTCCATTTTTGTCATGTTTCTCCCAGGGGAGGTTTGACATTGATGAGCCGTCTCCATCTCTTTCTGTTTTGAGCTTCCTCCTCATTTATGCCCCTTTCTCTAAGATCATCTGCAATACAGGCAGCCCAGGTTTTGCTAGGTCTTCCCTTTGGTCTCTCTCCATCCACCACGAAGTTCATTGCTCTTTTTATGATGTGGTGGTCTGCTTTCTGCCAAACGTGCCCAAACCAGCGCAGTCTATTGGCACCAGCCACAGACCCCAGATCACCAACCCCGCACACTCTCCACAGCTCCCCACTCGTGATCCTGTCCTCCCACTCAATCTCTGCCATGTAGCGTAGCATTCGGTCTCCACAGCTCTTCAACAAACATTCGACGATTTTTGTGAAAACCCACATCTCTGAACCACACAGGAGAACAGGTCTGATGCAGGTCTTGTATATCAGAAAGCGTCTCTCCAGTGGGATTTTCTGATTTCCGAGCAGACTTGCCAATTCTTTCCATTTCTTCCAAGCACTCGCAACCCCGGCTCCGACAGCCAACCCAGACCCTGCTTCGCAGCCCATCATCTCTCCCAGGCTGCAGAACCCGTCCACCACCTCCATCTTTTCCCGTTCAAACTCCAGGTCCCTCCTTCCTGCATCGGCATTGTCTCCACTTTGAAAAGAAAAACAAAACAAATGGAGATGGTGTGTGGTTGGTGTGGAATTGGTAGTCTTGAAGTAAAGCACCTGCCTTTCAAGTGAGAAGTGCAGACCATGCAGGTTCGATCCGTGTTTGAGTCCACCCCCCCACCCCCCCCTACCCGCCATCTACTAGACCTTAAGTGGTGGTCTGAGTGCAAGTCTTTCAGATGAGACAGTAAACCAAGGTCCCATGTGCAACATGCATTCAGTTACAACACATAAAAGAACCCATGGCAACAGAGTTGTCCCTGGCACAATTCTGTAAAGAAAGCCACGCTTAGTTGTAGGGAAAATAACTACACATCCAAAGGGAGGCATTGCTCTTGTGGCAGTGTGCTCTCCCAGGGAGAGCAGCCTAAGTTTAACTGAGAAATCTGCTGTGACGGAAAGTATTATACAATACAAAACGAATTCATATATATGAAATAGTGTTACATATAGTAATGATAAGAATATTGTTGGTGATATGTGCAGTGGAAGTATGGAACCAGCATTTCACAGAGGGGACCTGCTGTTTCTGACCAATTACCGAGAGGAGCCCATCCGCGTCGGGGAGATCGTCGTCTTCAAGGTGGAAGGTCGTGACATCCCCATCGTCCACCGAGTCCTCAAAGTGCACGAAAAGTGAGGATCGTTTGATTGATTGATGATAATGTTGATTATAATTTGTTTGGTCTTTTTTCATTCAACAGCTAGAGTTTGGAGGTTTACCAGTGATGAGACTTTGTGGAAGCAAACTAAGTACCATTTAGGTAGCCGCATTCTGACTTCTGGAATGATGTCTTAACCCTTTAGTCCCCGATCCGGCCGCAGCCGACAGTAACGGAGGCTGCTGCTAGATTCCAATCCGACCGCAGCCGACAGTTGGTGCTGCCACGTGGGCAGTACTTTTCCATCACACACAGATCTCGTGGTTTTCACACTATGTGTCTGAAAATTGGTGGGGCGATGCAGGGAGGGTGTCAGACGGTGCCAGTGATAAATTTAGACCACTAACATGTGTGTAGTGGGGAGGGAAGGAAGAAATAACAGTCAGCGACTGGAACGCTTTTCAATGGTGCAGCGTGGCGGAAAAAAATCGCGTTTTCTTAAGTAGCACACGATTCATCTGATTAGCGAGATGATAAATTGAATGTTATTGTCTTGGAAGTAGAAACATTTGAACGAGAATTGTTAAGTGAGTCCGATATTAAACGCTTAGGAGGAAGAGGAGGAAGGAAATGCTGCAGTTAGGGAGAAGAGTGAGCCAGAAAATAATGTGCTACAGGGCACATTCCTGACCTGTGCTACACACAACGACTGTGGAGAAATTTGACCTCCTGGCCAGTCCGCGGCATAGACGCCTGAAAACGATGCCTTTTGACTGTTTTCTCATTATTACCACACTTTTGCTTTGAAACTGCAATGGCAGAAACGAACAGATATGCCGATAATGAAAATAGCAAGAAGGAAAAGAAAATAGGTCTCCCGTCTGCCAAGGTTCGACAGGTGAGAGCAATGGGTACACCCCCCCCCCACACACACACACATCCATAATTTGTGCTTTTTGTGATGTGATGTGACCCTGTGCCACCACTACGACTACTTTAGAGACTACCAACATTAAAATTTTGTAGGATTACAGAAGTTCTGTGTTGTTTCAAATTTGTCACACCTGTGCTGTGACACAGGTGACAGTGTGACAGTCATGTACAATAATACTCTTCTGTACACTTAACAAACATGTGGTAGCACACGCAGATATGAAGTACAGTATAAAGGTCACATGTTGATTGAATATGACTTGTTTTCAAAAGAAAAAATAGTTAAACAAAACTTCTGTCTCCTCAAGACATACCATAAAACAACAGGTGCTATGGGGACATTGTGTGACACATCCTTGAAGTACTATTGCAAACACATCAGCTGGGTATCTCTTCCTTATTCGACACTAACATGCTTGAACTATTGTCAAATCCATGCAGGACTTGCTGTTTTATCGTATATACCATATTTTTACCTGTGATTGGTGACAAATAAGGTGACAATGACAAGACATCTGGTGACCAGACACATAAACTTGTGCCTAAATGCAAGTACAAAGACATACCTAGCTTGTGACAAAATTTCAGCTTGATAACTTGTCATGCACACACACAATTGTCTTAGGAGTAAAGTAAGTCAGATGGAGGTAGAAAACCTTCAAAGAATTCAAAATCTACGGGCAGTTTAGCTCCGTAGATTCCAACAACAAGAGGGTTAAACGCGACGCCAGTCTTCTTCTTCAAGTGTCCAGTCTGGTCCTGCAGACATCAACGATCATGGCTCTCCATTCTTCCCTGTTCTCGGTCCCTCTCATGAGCTCACTGTTGGTGCCCTCTCTATTTGTTGCGAATTTGTTTAAGCGACGCCAGTGTGCGTGTCTTTTTAAAATGTTGTCATCCATTCCTACTGGCACACTGTGGCCTGCTCATCTGAAAGGCACAACAGAGTTTAATGTGTGCGCAAGATGTCCCGTGTGCGTTTGAACATGAGACCTTATTTAATAGTCTCATTCAACAGTCTTTTGAGGGAGTGAAGTCAGTACTGATGTTTACTACAGGGGAAAAAAATCTCCTTGAACAGATGGCTTGGTGATGGATTGAACCTACGCTGTCAGATTGTGAGCTCAATGCTCTAACCACAAGGCTATCCTCCCCCCACCCCCCCTCCCCCTCCCCCAAATGACAGTTGAAGTCTTTTAAGGCTGTTGGAGAACAAACAGTTGGTTTCGTTGTTCCAACTTTCTGGAACTTCCTCCCTGTCCATATCCACAGTCTTCCCAGACTGTCAGAACTTAAGTCCCAGTGAAAATTTTACTTTTTGGAAGAAACGGCAAGTGTCCTGAAGTCTTGTGAAATTCTATGCCATTTTATTTGCTGTAGATATATGATTGGGAAGGGGTTGGGGGTTAGGGTGTGTGTGTTTGGTTGTGTATGTGTGCGTCTGTGTGTGTGTGTGTGTGCCTGTGTGTGCATGTGTGTATATGTGTTTGGTTGTGTGTGTGTGTGTGTTTGGTTGTGTGTGTGTGTTTAGTTGTGTGTGTGTGGGTTGTGTGTGTAAATTCCATGTCCGTGTTCATGTATGAGAATAAGTAAGCCACTGTGTGGTATGAGAGTGCCTGAACACGAATGTGTAAAATCATGCTATTGTGTGCAGAGCATGGGCTTCCATGAATTGTGCAGCATAAGAATCATTCATTATTTCTATTATCTGTGTTACTATTGGTCTATGTGAGCCATATGCTGTATGTGAATGTTCGGTGATTATGCGAATATGCAAGTTGTGTCTGGAGGTAGTCAGGATTTCAAGTAATGCAAGATGATGTGCACAAGATAAGCATTATTGTCGTCATCATCATATCATCATCCTTCTTTTCCATCTCCTCTTTATTGTTGTTGCTATCATTTCCAGTACTTACTACTACTCCTACCTCCTTCTGTCACTTCTGCTAGTAGTAGTAGAAGTAGTAGTTGTAGTAGCAGTAGTAGTAGTAGTAGTGTTTGTTTTCATAATAATCGACTGTCATGTGATATGTTATCAGATGCACAAAGCAAGTTCCTAACTACAAGAATCAGTCAGATGGCAAACTCCTTTAAAAAAAAAATTAATGACCAAAAACATTGACCACTTGGAACTGTCCTTGTCCTTGACCTTGTCCTGTGGCTTGCAGGGAAGACGGCACTGTGAAATTTCTGACCAAGGGAGACAACAACTCAGTGGACGATCGGGGACTGTACGCCCCGGGCCAGCTGTGGTTGGACAAGAAGGATGTGGTGGGGAGAGCAAGAGGGTGAGTGGTTCAAGTCTTCGAGAGGCACAGAGAGAGAGAGAGAGAGTGAGAAGGTTGTGGCTTGATAGGTGTGTGTGTGTGCATGTTCAGTAAACTTTCTCCTGGAGATACTTGGGTTCATATGAACTTGTGGAACATCAGTATATGGATACGCACGCACGTACAAGCCAGAATACACAGGCATTCGTGCTTACATGCATGTGATACTCATACATATAAGCTCATGTACACACACACATGCACGCATACATACACACACACACACACACACACACACACACACACACACACACACACACACACACACACACACACACACACACACACACACACACACACACACACACACAAACACACACACAAACACACACACACACAAAACATACAATCTGGAAATAAAAATTTGACTTTGACATTTTATTAAGTCTAATATCGCATGATATGAAAAGACATTAAATTAAGGTAGTGATAGAAAAGGGGAAATTTCTAGCACAGAATTTCCAGAAAGTGGGGATGCTGTTTATATTGAAAGTGCCCCTGGTATCCCCACTAGAAAAGCTGTATAGTTATATGAACAGGCAATCATTATACATTAGTTTACACAGTAAAAAGGGTTGTGTATGACAATCACTTGACAATCAAGTCATTATACAACATTTTTCATGCTATATATTTTTCAGTCTCGTATATCTATAGTTGGAAAAAAAACACCAAAAATCTATATTTTGATATACTAGTGTGAAACCTTTCACCAAAGGCATTGTTTTATCGAGTTGACATTGGTACAAGTATAAATTGGCAAACAGGGAAATAAAGTAAAAGTATGTATCAAGGTGTATATTTTCGTCACAACCAAGTATTATTGATATTTCGCTCATGAGAGAGAGAGAGAGAGAGCCATGCTGTCTTCATAAATAATGCCTTATGGCTTAAGCCAAGGTGTGTAGAGAGTGTGTCAGTCCAATCAGTGTCAATGTTGCTAAACAGCAGAAGTGTGTTTGCTGTTTCAGGTTTGTACCCTATGTGGGCATAGTGACCATCCTCATGAACGACTACCCCAAGTTCAAGGTGAGTGTGTGGCGGTGCTGTCTGCTAGTGTCGCTGTGTCTCATTTATAACAACACATTGTGAGATGACAAAGCGCTGGTGTTGGTGTAGGTGTTATCTTGTGATGTGTGCGAGGTGATGGATGTGTACTGTGCTGTGTTGTTCTTGTGTGATAAATGTTTTCCTATTCCCTTTTTTTATGTACGGCTTGTAACCCACATGAATTCATCTGTTTGTGAGATAATAAATTGACTGATTTGAATTAAATAGTTCCGCCTGCCACATAGTGAACTGCAGCATGGTACTTTTGGTGCTGAAATATTGTCATTTTTTTTTTTTTTTTTTTTTTTTTTTTTAATTTTATTTCCACAATCGTCTTTTTTTTTTTTTTTTCTTTTTTTTTTTTTGCTGCCTCATCTTCTGACGACCCCCGTCCTACTGTTCCCACGCCGCTCATTCCAATCTCCCCGCCACAACCACACCCAGATTTGTTATGTCTCATCCTCAGGGTCGGAAGTCCACAGGGAGCCCCTCACTATCAGGCCGCCGTGGGGCCACCAGCCAGAGGGGCCCTGCACTGCTGCTGGGTCACTTTGGTGGTGTTCAGTGGAGCCTGTTCTGAGCTAACATACGCAGGACACCACCTACTAAGCCCCCTACTAACGACAGTATTAGCTCAGTCGCGGAGCCAGACTGAGTGAGTTGCCCACCCCAGGTGGCAACCACAACAACGTCCCTCCAACGACCGCCCCCCCGCGAACCTCCAACCCCAAAGGCTTTGACACAAACTCACCACAGGCACAGAAGTGTATGGGCAAACCGAATCTGAGGCCACCATGAGACCAGAGAATTCGGGACCACCGAATCAGAGGCATTTTTTTTTTTTTTAATGCATGATGATCAATGACAATGAGGATGACGTAATGATGCTGCTGTGGAAGTGCATATGCTTTGAGACTACTTGACAGGGTTGTACTCTACGCTTACTATCATAATATATCCCGGCGTCAACCGGGCCCGAGAGATACAGACACCTGCAGTGTTGGTCAGGTAATTTGAGCAACACTCTCAAACTCGCATCCGTTAAGTGGATGAAGCTCGACTGTGTGGTCCCAGTCTTCCCACTGAGCCCACAGCACACTCACTCTGGGTAGGAGCCGGCCGGAGTCCGAAAAATCCCTATGACTCTTATGGGATTCGAACCCGCGACCTTCCAGTCCGTAACCCAAGGCGCTAACCACTGCGCCATGGCGGCTGGTCGAAATATTGTCATTTATAGGAGTAATCAGAGTTGGTTTTGAAATATAATCTGTAATGATCATGCAAAAAAAAGGAGGGGTAGGGGTTTAAACTAGTTTTGTCAAAAGTTTTAACTCTTGAGTTAAAGTGAAATGTTTAAATAAAAATTGTACACACATACACACACACACACACACACACACACACACAAAGAAATGAAAGAACAAGAATGTAGGATAACTTTACCTCTCTCTTTGATTTTTTTTGGTCAAGTATGTTTTTAGCTTCTTATTTTTTTAGGAGTGTTGGGGAAGGGAGGGGGGGTTTCTCTGTGTGTTCAAATACAGAACCTCTGTGTAGTCTCATCCAAAGGACTTTTGAGGGGAGTGGAGTTAGTCTCTCCTGTCGGCATTGCTGAGTTCAGTGTTAGATGCAACACCCAATGATAATGACACGATCCTCCTTCTTCATTGGCTCTGGTCTGCACTTCCAAGTTCACCTATCCCATAGTCCTGTGGGGGCACCAGTGAAGATTTTGCAACCAGCTTCCTCCACTTCTCACGGTCCTCTGCTTTCCGCAGCAAATCGTTCCATTCTTGGCCAGTCCACTCTCTGATGTTGTCTTCCCATCGTTTTCTCTGTCTGCCTCTTCTTCACCTCCCTCCTTGTACTGTTCCCTGTAGGACAGTCTTGGCCAGTCCAGATGTTCGTGTGGTGTGCCCGTATCACTTTAGTTTGCATTTTTTCAATGAAACCAGGAGCTCTTCATATGGTCTGGTGGTGTTTTTAATTCTGATTTTCACTTCCTCATTAGTGATGTGATCTCTGTATGAGAAACTGAGGATTTTTTCGAAAGCACCTCATCTCCATTGCCTGTATCCTTTTTTTTCAATGTCTACTGTTATAGTCCACATTTCACATGCATACAAGTTGACCTCCCCCGTGGGACGCCTGGGGTATGCTTGCAAAGCGAGCATTGCAAGAATAGGATCCCTGCCCTCCATCCAGGCATGTCGTAAGAGGCGACTAAGGTGGAACCCTTCCTCCAGGTTGGGGGTTGGGCACAGGGCTAACAACCCTGTCCCGTGAAAGAAGAAAAGTTACGGAAACAACAACAAAGAAAATTTATACTTTTGCATGCAAAGGACCTCCCAGGTCCAGTGAGACTTGTATGAATGCTGATGGCCAAAGCCAAGAGGAAAGTGAGATGAAGGCCATGCAGCATTCTTGGGGATCAGTGACTAAGTTGGCCCAGGATAGGCAGGAGTGGAAGCGCTTTGTTGCTGCCCTACACACCACTGGGTGTCATGGTTAATGATGATGATAAGTTGACCTGGAAGATTGTAAAAATCCCCACCTGTAATTCACCAGACAACACCGCCAAGATTTGAACCCACGACTTCATAGACCCATGGAATGAAGTCAGGTGGTGTTAACCACTCAGCTATACCATCTGTCGTCTAGTGAGGATAAAAATGTCGGCTGTTGTGTATTTGTATAACAGGTCTAGCAGTGAGTGTTACTGTTTGTTATGGTGTGTTACGTGTGTTGTTGGTGTTTTTTAATTTTAAAATGTTTACCTTATCACTTTTAAGTCATGGCAGATTTCTCTACATGGAATTCGGGCTGCTCTTCCCTGGGGAGAGTGTGTCGCCACAAGAGCAGCACCACCCTTTTTGTTTTGTTTTTTCATGTCTGCAGCTGTATTTGTTTCCCTGTCAGTGTGGCTTTTTTCTACACAATTTTTCCAGGGACAACTCTCTTGTTGCCGTGGGTTCTTTTATGTGCACTAAATAATTATGTGTAACATTCGGGACCTCGGTTTATCGTCTCATCTGAAAGACCAGCACCCAGACCACCACTCACGGTCTAATGAATGGGGGAAAAGTCTCAGCCCCTAACAGGGATCGAACCACCGCACACTTCCAACCCGGACTTTTCGCTTTCTAGGCAGGTGCGTTGCCTCTAGACCACTGATCGGTGTGGATGAAATTAATGGGTATCTGTTTCAGTATGACTGTTTGTCATGGTGTGTTTCGTGTGTTGTTTTGTGTTGATGAAAGCAACGGATTTGTGTTCCAGTATGCGGTGCTGGTGTGTCTGGGAATCTTCGTCCTGGTTCATCGAGAGTGAGAGTCATTGGCCTTCCTTCCAGGGGGCGCTTATTTCTTCATCATGACAGACAACTGGACTGCCATTATTATGTTTGTTATGTTGTGTGGGATTTTTTTTTAATATTTCCATTTCATTGAGGTCAAGGGTTAATCATATGGGCAGGTTATGGTATGTGTTGACGTGAATGTTGGTGTTCTTGTTAGATGTTCACAGTGGTATGTTTGTAAATATGCCGTAATGACATAATCCTCCTTTATCAAAAATGTCTGAAAGTTGATGGGGGTGTACCGTGGTGGACAGAGTAAGCACATTATAAGTGCTTGTGTGTGTTTGTGTGTTTGACTGGGGGAGTGGTTTGGCACAAGTGAGCGAAGGCATGGTTTGAAATATACTCTGTACGAATGATTATGACTTTGTGTTGTAGCTGCGTGCAAGGTGAGAAGCCTTACAGAGCGCACTGAAGGAAGTGAATGGTTAAGGTAACGGTTTTACAGCTTCAAGATTTTTGCCCAGTTTGTACTTAGTTTGTGGACGAAAGGAGAATGTGTAAATGACTGTGTGACCTTTGTCATTTGGTTGACATGAGAACCCGGAACAGTATTTTTCGCTGGTTACTTTTTCTTCGCTGCATTCAAGGACAGACCTGTCACTCCTGAGTCCTGAGATCTGATTTGAAGCTGTCATGAAAAGACATGATTGTCCACCCAAAACAGGTTTGACAGTGGAGTAGATTGTTCAACAAAAGAAAACATTTCAACCCCCTCCCCCCAAAAAAAAACAACCCAAAAAACAATTTTCTGAATATGGACCTAGAGAGACATTAAGTTATGAAAAGGTAAAGGTGTTCCCATAACCCATGTAGTTGTTGGGGAGCAAGGTGTTGGAGACCTCAGCTTCTCCAAGGGCCAGCATATTGAGGGCGGCACCCATCTCCTCTTCCTCGCTGTTTTACCTTCCCTGACCCTTAAGAGGGCAGGATATGTATCTACAGCTGGGGGACTGTGCTGAAGCCAAGGTGCGCAAACGGTCACCCATCCAAGTGGTGACCACACTCAGTGCTGCTTAACCTCAGCTTGGGGATAGCGAGTGCTCTGACCACTGAGCCATCTCACCCCCAATTCATGAAAAGACCTGGCTGTAAAAATATCATGATTAACCCTAAACCTACGCAGTGATACAGTGACTGGTCTTAAGTGAGCATTTACATAACAACCGACAATTTTTACATTGGAGAAAGTGAAGAAGAGTGGCTGGTTAGGAATGTGTGTGTGAATTGGTTGCCGCACAGTTGTATGAAAATAACGTGCCGAAGTCGGATGCGCTGAGCCTGACTTGTCAGGCACTTAACGGCAGCACAACACATTTTCACTCATATGACAGACAACAATAGTTGCTGTATGAGCGTTCAACGATGGTGAAGAAGTATGAAGATAAACAGTGCACCCTGTTCTGACCAGTGCTAATGATCAGATGGGTTGTGGTTTTATCATTTCACGGTGTGTTCATTTTCGCTTTAAGAAAAGGAGTTTAATCCATCTTGTTGGTTGAAGATTGTTTCTGTTAGCAAGTAATTTGGCTTACCGTTATGTTATGTTAGTTTGTTTCTGTTAGCAAGTAATTTGGCTTACCGTTATGTTATGTTAGTGGTGATGTGGTTTTCGTGTTCTTGCAGAATTTTAGTTGATATATTTTAAAAGAATGTACGGTGTGTGTATGTACGAATGGAGAACGGTGCAATTAAACATGTCAGATCTTTCTTATGGTTTGTGTCTTATTGTTACGTCAAGGTTGAAGTTATGTTGAGTTGTAAAAAAGACTTCGTTTTTCAGTCCTGAAGTTGAAGTGCGGCTACCTTAATGGTGGGTAAAAATGGCCACATACGCAAAATCTCACCATTGGTGAACCTTCAAGCTCTAGATGAGGAACAACAACAAATAACCAACCAAACAAAAACAAAAAGAAGTCCAGTTTTTAAGTTGATTTTCTCTGATATAGAGATGTTGGGAGGATTGTAAGGGTATTATTCTCCTGTGTGTTCTTTGTGTATGCATGCAAATGTGTGTTCTGCTCTGTGTGTGTGTACGTTTGGAGTTGTTTTTAAAAAAAATGCTTTTATTTCCAAGATAATGAAATAAGCACTCATGTGCGTTTTTTACATCTAGTCCCTGTGTGTATGCAGTTTTGTAAATTTTGTCATCCGTTTCCACCAGCTCACAATGGCCATACTCCTCCGAAAAGCAGAATGGGTTTTGATGTGTGCTCAAGATTTCTGTGTGCGCTCACACATGGGACCTCGATTTATAGTCTCATCCAAAGAACTTTTGGGAGGGGAGTGGAGTCTTCACTAATGTAGAGGAAAAATCCTCTTGAACGAGATTGTGTTCTGCTGTGTGTGTAAGTGTGCGTGTATGTGTGAGTGTGCTTTAAGAATAGCAGGTTGGCAAGAGTATGGGACTTCTGATGCGATGGTGTGAGGACATGCATTCTTGGCATCACTGCCGAGCTGTCTGAAAGGCGTTCCCCACATTGGGCACAAATGCTTTGGATGAGACAGTCAAGTACCGAGGTACTTCATTGTGCACATGCTTAATATGCATGTCCAACTCGTGCACTGGTTAAAACTTTATGTCTTTTTCTTCCTTGACAAGAGCTCCTGAGGTTCCAACTTCTGGGATGCTGTCTAAACACAAAATCAATGTGCATGCGGGTTTTGTAAGTTTTGTCATCAGTTCCCACCAGCACAAATGGCCTACTCTTTTAAAAAGCAGAACAGGTTTTCAATATTTTGGCAAGACATTCTGCATACGTTTTCATACTGGACCTTGGTTTATAGTCTTATCTGGAGAACTTTCAGGGGAGTGGGGTTGGTACTGATGGAAAATCCAGGAGAAAATCCCCTCAAACAGATGTCTCGAACCTGGGCCGTCAGACCACGAACTCAAAAGTTCTAACCACTAGGCTATCCTGTCCCCTCTACATGCTATAAACATACTTTTTTCACCACCACCCCCCTCTCTCTCTCTCTTTTTCATACATACATGTTAACCAAAAGCATGCACACAAAAACCTTACCTTGTCTACACCAGAGGAAATGCAATCGTTTATTCCCAAGGAACATGGCAAACAGTAGTTAAAAGTACCCCACACAAAAATAATTCTTCCCACATGTAAGAAAACAACAGTGTTCGGGTCAACCATCCGAAAAACTTCTACACACAAACACACCACTACACACACACACAAAAGCACACACAATTCTTTCTCCTTAATATGTAAAGGCACAACAGGGAAGTGGCTGTCCATGACCAGAAATACTTAACACACATCTTAAAAAAAATTTTTTTTTAAATCAGTCAACTTAAGGCGGGACATGGGGGTCAAAACAGAGAAATTTTGTTTACAAGCTCATGTTAGAAGTTGTACCATGCGTTGAAAGGGCATCACTTTTAAAGGCTAAAAATCTATAAATTACACATTTTTATATGCACTGTTGCCATGGAAACAAACCAAAATGGCTACCCAAACTAAATGTTTCAAACTCCTAAGTATCTATAAGAGGTACAAGAAACCTGTTTCTTCAGACATGTTTTACAACCAAAATTCTTAAATTCACGCAGGGAAATCTCCATATTTGCATCTAGCATTTTCATTCTTCTAAAAAAACCCACATGATTTTGGTCCCTTTTACACCCGTGTCTAACCTTAAAAACATTAAGCTGTCGTTTTAAAAATTCTTGTCAGTTATGTGAAGAAGTTTGGGATGGTTTTTTTTTTTGTTTTGTTGTTAAAATTCCTCGGCTAGAGCTCCAAGGTTGAGATTGTGTATGCAATTGTTTTTTTGTTTCTCTCCCCCCCCCCCACCAGCTGCTTTCTGACCTCATGGATACAGTTGGGAACTGAACCTACCAATTTTGCTAAGATTGCATTGCAACTGGCACTCTGCAGGAAACAGTTGCAGTGTGGCTGCCTGTAAGGTAAGATACTAAAAAAAGTTTTTTTTCAAAAATTTCATCTCCACACCAATAAGACATACAAAGTATGATAGCTTTGCCAAGTAACGCTTAACAATCACTTTTGGACCGAAGTTTATCCCCGAACTCGGAATGCGGCTACCTTAATGGTGGGTTGAACCAACTGAATACAAAAATTGTCATCACTGGTGAAGAACATCAGAGCTTTAGCCAAGGAAAAAAAAAAGGAAAGACAGAAGTTTCAATCCCTGTGCAGAAAAGGACATGTCAAGTGACAAGACTTGTGTTAAGCTTAGCAATTTTTCACACACTGTTAGACCTGACACACTTTTTCAGCAGTTTCAATAATTACACCATTAAACCTGGTGACTTGGTCCTTTGGATATAAATATTGTGAAACAACTATTGTAACGGATTGTACAAACAACATGTTAATAACACGCATTGCGAAAACGTGCTGATTAATTTCAACTTTTGTGACACACTGGTAAAACAAGATCAATTTTAACCATAGTAGCATGGCCCAGGCCAAAAGCTGTGTCAGTTATTGATGTCAGCTAATTGCCAAGGCCTACATTAAAATGTTGTTATGTTGTAAAATGTTGTGTTGAGATTGCCTTCAGCCATGACAAGCTCTTAACATAACAACCTGCACTCTCCTTTGTTAAAGGAGAAAAAAATCCTCTGAAGTCGGAGTATGGCTGCCTATTTGGCGAGGTACTTGAAAATAGTCATACACGCAAACTTCCATCCGGTGTGCTTCCTATCTCACAGTGATTCCCAGGTGGGATGAGTGAGTCAGAGTGCACGTTCTGGGTGACCCCCAGAGTGTAAAGCTGGGGAACGCACAACAACAACAACCATAGTAGCACATTGTAAAAATGATGACTTTAAAATTTTGTAACATACTGTAAAACAAAAATGTTTCAACTGCTGTAACAATGTAAAAATGTTAATTCCAACTATTGTAACAAGGTGTAAAATGTGATAATATTGTAAAATGAATGATTTCAACTGTAATATATTGAAAAATAAAAGATCTCTACACTTTTAACATATAGTAAAACCTAACACACTCACCTACCTCAATACTATCTATCTATCTATCTATCTGTCCCGTAGTCTGACGACCGTGGGGGCACCCTCAAAGACTCAACCACCAGTTCCCTCCATTCCTCTCTCTGTTCTGCCTTTCTCAGGGTTTTGTTGAGTTCTAGGCCTGTCCATTCGCTGATGTTATCCTCCCAGCTCTTCCTTGGTCTGCCTCTTCTTCTTCCTCCTTGGACAGTGCCTTGCAAAACTGTCTTTGTAATTCCTTGGGATCTTGTGACATGCCCATACCATTTAAGTTTACGCTTTTTCACGATCGTTAGAAGGTTCTCATAGGGTCCAATGGTTTGCTGGATTCTGTTATGCACGCTTTCGTTGCTTATGTGGTCTTTGTAGGAGATGCCAAGGAGTCTCCGAAAGCATCTCATCTCCACTGCCTGTACTCTTCTCTCCAAATCTGCAGTCAGGGTCCATGATTCACAGGCATACAGAAATATGGATATGACAAGGGAGCGCATTAGTCTGATCTTGGAGATAAGTGAGATATTCTTATCTCTCCAGATGGTGTTTAGATTTGACAAAGCTGTTATTGTCTGTGCAGTCCTGCATACTACTTCTGGCTTGGATCCCTGGTCTGATACAATGGCTCCCAGGTACTTGAAGCTTTGAACTGTTTCCAGCTTCTGGTCATTAACCCTGATATCAGTGCTATTGCCGTTGGTGTTATTAGTCATCAGTTTGGTCTTCTCTGCACTGATTTCCATGCCGTATGTTTTGGAGGCCTTATCCAAGTGTTCTGTTAGGCTGGCAAGCTCTTTTTCTGATCCTGCTATTCCATCAATGTCATCTGCGAAGCGGAGGTTTGTGATCGTTCTGCCACCAATGCTGACTGATCCTTCATGATGTTCCAGTGCATCAGCCATGATTCTCTCAAGGAAGATGTTGAAAAGAGTGGGTGAGAGTAGACAGCCCTGCCTTACTCCAACTGTTGTTCGAAACCATTCTCCAATGTTGTTGTTGTAGTACACTGCACTGGTGGCCTCGCTGTACAGCTGTTTGATGACTCTGATCAGGTTTGCATTGATGCTGTACAAATTCATGGTTGCCCACAAAGCTGCATGCCACACCCTGTCAAATGCCTTCTTAAAATCGATAAATACGTGGTAAAGGTCTTGTTGATGTTGAAGGTACCGCTCACATAGTATTCTGAGGTTGAATATCTGTTCTGTTGTGCTGCGCCCTGCTCTGAAACCTGCTTGTTCCTCAGCAATGATGGTCTCTGCTTGTGGCTTCAGTCTATTCAATATTATCTGCAGCATGACCTTGCTTGGGTGACATATGAGGCTGATTGTGCGGTAATTATGGCATTGTTGTAGATTTCCTTTCTTGGGCAGGGTGATGATGAGTGACTGTGTCCATGGTGTTGGCCATTTTCCTGTCTGCCAGATCTTGTTGCAGATTCTTAGTAGGGCGCTGATCATGGCTTCCCCTCCAGCTTGGACCAACTCAGCTGGAATGATTTAATTCAACTGTTAGATACAACGCAAGATCTCATCGTTTAAGTGATGAAACAATATAAAACCTAATACTGACATCCATGTATTAAACAAACATATTGTAAAACCTGTTAAATTCAACTACTGACACAAAAATTGATCTATTTCAATCCTGCAACAAAAGAGCATATACATGATAAAACAACAACACATGATACAAGAACTCTATCTAAAAACTTGATCCCTCAACATTCTGATCAGTTTCAACACAACTCGCAATAATTAAACATAATCTAATTCGTCTTCAATTCACAGCAAAGTTTCATCCCACATTACATCCACATGCATCTTCGTATCTCCTATGTTCCCCAATGTCGGAATGCAGCTACCTACACAGTGGGCAACTTAACAACTGTCTCCATCACCGCTGTTGTAGGTAGGGGCTCCACGCAATGCCACCAGGGTTCCCTATCTCTCTCTTGTCTCTGCTGACTTCTACTATCTTCCAGAGCCCTCCTCCCAGACCACTGATCTCACTGATGTTGGCAATATAGGATATTAGTGGTCTGCCTCTTTTCTGTCTGCCCTCAACCTTACCTTGGAGAACTGTCGTCATCAGACTTGTCTGTGTGTTTCTGTCTGCATGAGTACCACAAACTGTCGTCATCAGACTTGTCTGTGTGTTTCTGTCTGCATGAGTACCACAAACTATCGTCATCAGACTTGTCTGTGTGTTTCTGTCTGCATGTGTACCACAAACTATCGTCACCAGACTTGTCTGTGTGTTTCTGTCTGCATGTGTACCACAAACTGTTGCAAGATCTCGCCACTGGTGAACCTCAGAGAGCTGAGAAACGCATTTTTTAAAAAAAACATACCAAAATAAAATTTATAATGAACATTAAGATTCGGCACTCCTCTCCTTCACTGTGATGTGCCGAAGCTTAAGATTCAGCAGAATTACGATTTAAAAAAAAAATACACTAAGCTATATTCAACTGAAGGGAAAGTACTCTGGCATGTAGGACTATCATTTTTCTAAACACAGTTGCTTCCCTCTACCATAAGCTTGTCTAGTTTGTATGTGTTGGCCAATTTTCTTTGACATGTTGACAAGCATATTCTATGGGATTTCGGGGTCTCCAGTTATTATGATTTTAAAAACAAAAATTGTATAGTGCAAAAAATGTCATCAGATGGATTCAGCCAACTTCAGGGAACTTTACTTTGGTGAGGAATTATCACATTGTTTCAAGGAGACTAGTTGATGAACAGTTCAAGCCATGTAAGATAAGCAACCCTAATTTTCAAAACATTTTTCAGCATTCAGTGACATATTTTGAAAATTTGTAAAAAAACAATTACAGTCATCTATTGATAAACTGTGTAAAAATCTCAAAAGTAGACATAATACACTTTTCTATTCTTTATTATGTTGGGTAAATCTGCTGAATTTTTCAAATATAGCCAAAATCACACGTCACCACAAGATGGTGGGATCCATTTCACTGCGACTCCATTGAGTTAAAGAGTTAACAAAAATTACACAACTACTATGCCCACTTCTTGTTGGATGCAAGAGAAACACAAACCACATCCTTCACTTCATTATCAAACAAAAAGAACCGCTGAAACAATGAGATAACTTATAACAAAGCTAACAACAACAACAAAGACAACTAAACTCTTCCTAAATGTTTTTCCCTCATCATAAAACTGATTACACTGATATAAATCCCAGAACAGCTGGCAAAGACATGTGATAGTTGTATTGAAAAGGGAAAAAAAACAGAACCAAAGAAAAAAAATCCAGACCCCTCCCCCCCCCTTTTTCCCTTAAAAACAAACAAAAACAAGATTACACAAGAAGAAATGGAATAAAAGCAAGAAAAACTACCATTTGTAACAATACCAGCAAAACTAACAACAAAATTATTCATTTTTAAAAAGATAATTATGTCAGACAAAAAATGTGATTGTGTGCCATGGGGAACAGATGACAAAATTTATAAAACTGCATACACATGAGGACAAGATGTAAAAAAGCACACGGGTGCTTATTCCATAATCCTCTAAATAAAAGAATAAATAACAAGGAAAGACATAAGGCACTTGGTATTCTCTCCATAAATGATGTGACAAAAGTATTTCATGTAAAATTAACATTTAGGTATAGTACATATACCATTGCATGCCTTTCTAAATTAGATGAAATTAGACTATTAAGTCTACCAGAGGAAGTGTGTGTGTGTCAGGGGGAATTGGGAAGGGGGGTGCGCTGATCACACTCAACAGGGGTACCAAACTGTTCCTCTTCCCTCTAAAAAAATCTTTGCTTCTTGCTTCAATCTAACTTTTGTTTGTTTAGATTTCTTTTCTTTGTAATATTTTTTATACCACACATCCTTACCATTTCAAAGAAATTGAAGCCTGACCCGTGAATAAATCCTGTCAGTTTACATTTTATCATCAACCCTCATAAAAATGTCAAAAAATTTAAGTTTGGGGGGCTCATTTAAAAAACATTAAATGACTAAAAACAATGTTTTGCTTTGAAGAAAGAACAAAAAATGAAACAGACTTAACTTGCACTGTTGTATCTCCCACTGTGGTACACTATACCAGTTAGCAACAGAAAGACATTGTATCACTTACATTTCAATCTGTACATCACTTAAAACCTTAAAGGTAAAGGTGTCCCATAACCTATGTGGTCGTAGGGAAGTGAGGCGTCAGAGACCTCAGCTTCTCCAGGGGCCAGCATTTTGAGGGGAGTGCCCATCTCCTCTCCCTCGCTGCTTTACCTTCCCTGTCCCTAAAGAGGGCAGGTACCCATTTACAGCTGGGTGAACTGGGGGAACTGTACTGAAGCCAAGGCGCGCAAACGGTCACCCATGCAAGTGGTAACCACGCTCGACGCTGCTTAACTTGGGGAGAGCGAGTGCTCTGACCACTGAGCTATCCCATACCCGAAGTGGCAAACATCAACACAGTGACACACACAAACATGCCCCAAATCATCCCCATCCCAAAGCTATTAATATGTTACAACAATATGAGATAACATCAGGATTCACAAATACAGTTCTTTTGACAGCATATAAATCCCATGTCTGTGGAGAAATGAAATCTGGGTTAAAAAAAATATTTAAAAAAAGAGATCTAGGTCCATAGTGACCCACAAGAATTTTAAAAAAAATCCCCATCCACAAGATGCCAGGGGGCATGTCACTATAATTAGCATCTCCCCCTTCTGGAAATTTTGTGCTAGGAATTCCCTCTTTTCAATCCCTCTCTTTCTTTGTGCTTTGTTCTTTTTCTTCCTGTCGCCTCCTTCTTGTATATTTTCTGCCTTCTTGGTCCATTCTCCTGCCTTTTTGACACAAAGGCTTCAAAGATAACTATTCTCTCCCACGTCAAAGATGGATGTGCTGGGCCTGACTTGTCAGGCGCTTAACGGCATTGCAACGCATTTTCGCTCACATGACAGACAACAATAGGAATCACTGTAAGAGTGCAATCTGGATGAGAAGCTGGCAGTGCATCACCATTTTAATGTACCTTGCCATATAGGCAGCCATACTCTAACTTCAGAGGAAAGTTTCTGACAATATTACAGTTCTTGTTGTCAACTGAACTACAAAACAAGGGAACACAAAATTACAACCTGACTACATCAAGCATGCAATACTAGCAACTACCACTGTCTGACTGTATCAAAAATATACATTTCAATATATAATCAGGATACATGACCGTAATTTACGGAATAAGCACAGCAACAACCATTACTGACTATATCAAAGACTGATTGTCTGATGATTTCCAAACATCAACAAACACAATCCCTAGATATCAAAGACAAAACAAGACGACAAGTCCGTGGTTGTAATGCAGACTGCGCTGGACAAGAGAGGGGGGGGGGGGGGGGGGGAGAGGAGTGAAGGTTCGAACTAACGGCTCACGGTCTCACATGCCCGCGGGGATTTCCGATTCCTCTTTCATTTCTGGCGTATCTTCATCCTTGTTATACTGGACCAGCGCTGAAACCCAAGACACATCGCTCGCATCACCACATGTGACCCCCCACCGTTAACTCACTCCCGACGTTCCACTGCCATCGCAGTGATCTCACACACAACACTTGGCCTACGAACCAGCGCAATCGCAGGATCTGACCTTTGGAGGGTTTGGGTTTTTTAGCTCAATGACGTCACCTTTTGCACAAAACTCCGGCAGCCGGCTTTTGACTTTGACCCTCCACCTACATGTCAGTGCTCAATAAACCCTGAAAATGTCGTGTACTTGTGTCAAGTATCTTTTCAGTTATGAATTCTGTTTACTAATCAACACGAAGGGCCAGTATGCAGAGATACGCATCTATAGTAAACATCGGCCAGTAGGGTGTGGGTTAAAAACCAGTCCTCGCTTCATGCTTTGACACGTGTGTATATTCAAAATTTACAATCTTTCTGCATGAAATTCAGGCTGCTCTCCCCAGGGAGAGCGTGTCGCCACAAGAACAGCGCCATCCTTTTTTCTTCTTTCCTGTCTGCGAATGTATTTGTTTCTCTATCAGAGTGGCTTTTTTCTACATATTTTTGCAAGGGACAACCCCTTGTTGCTGTGGGTTCTTTTATGTGCACTAAAAAACTTATGTGTAACACACGGGTCCTCGGTTTATTGTCTCACCTGAAAGACTAGACCCAGACCACCACTCACGGTCTAATGGATGGGGGAAAAGTTTAGGGCCCAAATGGGGATTGAGCCCCCACACACTTCGAACCTGGACTTTTCGCTTTCTAGCCAGGTGCATTACCACCATGCTCGGCACAAAAACAACCAATGAACAAGCTTGGCACATAAACATATAAACTAACAGCCAATGAACGAGTCTGGCAGATAAACAGCCAAAGAACAAGTTTGGCACATAAACATATAAACAAACAGCCAATGAACAAGCTTGGCACATAAACATATAAACAAACAGCCAACGAACAAGCTTGGCACATAAACAAACAGCCAATAAACAAGTTTGGCTCATAAACAGCCAAAGAACAAGTTTGGCACACAAACATATAAACAAACAACCAATGAACCAGCTTGGCACATAAAGAACCAATGAACCAGCTTGGCACATAAAGAACCAATGAACCAGCTTGGCACATAAAGAACCAATGAACCAGCTTGGCACATAAAACAACCAATGAACCAGCTTGGCACATAAACAACCAATGAACCAGCTTGGAACATAAACAGCCAATGAACCAGCTTGGCACATAAACAGCCAATGAACCAGCTTGGCACATAAACAAACAACCAATGAACAAGCTCGGCACATAAAAAACCAATGAACAAGCTTGACACACACATAACGACCAATGAACAAGCTCAGCACATACATGACCAATGAACAAGCTTGGCACACACATAACGACCAATGACTGAACTTGGTACATACAGGCAGCAATCTGCTCCAAGATTTGGGAGCTGCAGATGTCGTCGTACTCCTTTCCCCTGGGAATGATGTACGGCAGTAAGCCCTTTTCAAATTCTGTGAATCGACACACAGGACCGCTGCAACCTCGCACCGTCTTTTCCTGACAACAGTGGAAAAACAAAAGTGAAAAAGTTTGGGTGGGGTTTTGTTTGTTTGTTTGGGGTTTGGGGGGTTTTTTAGGGGGAGGAGGGTCCTAGGCTAGAGCTCCGAGGTTCACCAATGGCGAGATTTTGCGTGTGTGACCGTTTCTGCCCACCATGAAGGTATCCGCATTCCAACTTCGGGGATGTATGCTGGGTATGTTTGTGGTTTCGTAACCTACCGAACACTGACACGAATTACGGGATCTTTAATGTGCATGTTCGATTTTCTGCAAGTGTATATACATAAGGGGAATTCAGGCACATGAATTAACTCATTGGAGTCGCAGTGAAATGGATCCCGCCATTTTGTGGTGATGCGTGATTTTGGCTATATTTGAAAAATTCAGCAGATTAACCCAACATAATAATGACATACACATTATACATAATTGAAAAGTTTATAGTGTCTTCTTTTGAGATTGTTTCAAAGTTTTGTAATAGATGACTGTATTTATTTTTTACAAATTTTCAAAATATGTCACTGAATGCTGAGAAATAAAAAGTTCTGAAAAATAGGGCTGGTATCTTAAATGGCTTGAACTATTCATCAACTAGTCCCCTTGAAGCAATGTGATGATTTTTCACCAAAGTAAAGTTCCCTGAAGCTGGCTGAATCCATGTGATGTCACTTTTTGTACAACAGAATTTTTTTTTTAAAGAATCATAATACTGGAGAGCCGGAAATCCCAAAGATATCACTTGTTGACATGTCAAACAAAATTGGCCAACAGACAAAAAATAGGCAAGCTTATGGTCAGGGAAATAAACTGTGTTTAGAAAAATGATTGCCCTACAGGCCAGAGTACTTTCCTCTGAGTTAACCATCACTTTGTGTTGTTGTTTTTTAATTCGTAAGTCTGCTGATTCTTAAGCTTCGGCACGTCACAGTAAAGGGGAGAGCTTAAGCTTCAGCACAACCTCAATGAGTTAAGGGATCTTTAATGTCTTCTTCTTCTTCCTTTTTTGTCATGTTTCTCCCAGGGGAGGTTTGACATTGATGAGCCTTCTCCATCTCTCTCTGTTTTGAGCCTCCTCCTCATTTATGCCCCTTTCTCTAAGATCATCTGCAATACAGGCAGCCCAGGTTTTGCTAGGTCTTCCCTTTGCTCTCTTTCCATCCACTACAAAGTTCATTGCTCTTTTTATGATGTGGTGGTCTGCTTTCCGTTGAACGTGCCCAAACCAGCGCAGTCTATTGGTACTAGCTACAGACTTCAGATCATCAACTTTGCCCATTCTCTATAATTAAGGGATCTTTAATGTGCATATTTGATTTTCAGCAAGTGTGTATATACACGAAGGGAATTCAGGCACTGGCAGGCCTGCACTTGGAAGTTGACATGGGAGATCATAAAAATCTCCACCCTTAATTTACCAGACACCACCAAGACTTGAACCCACGACTTCATGGAGCCATGGAATTGAAGTGGGACGGTCTTAACCACTCGGCTATAGCGTCCACTGATTGAATAAGGAAGGTCTCTCTGTCTGTCTGTCTGTCTGTCTGTCTGTCTGTCTGTCTCTCTCTCTCTCTCTGAGCGATCCTTAGCTAAAGCTCTTAAGTTTACCAATGGTGAGATAGTCCTTCAAATGAGACTATAAACCAAGGCCCCGTGTGCAAACGCATGCAGAACATCTTGTGCCATTGTGTGCCGGTGGGAACAGATGACAAAATTTACAAAACCGCATACACACAGGGACTGGATGTAAAAAAAGCACATAAGTGCTTATTCCATTATCCTCGATATAAAAGAATTAAAATTTAAAAAAAATGTTGTGAACGTGACCATTTGCTCACTGTTAAGGTAGCCACATTCCAACATTGGGGGTGATGTCTAAACAAGACACCACTGTGCGTGCGTCTGGTTTTTATTTTTAAATCATCACCCATTGCCTACTAGCACACAACGGCCTACTCTTCCAAAAAGGTGGAACAGGTTTTGACATGTATGCAAGATGTTCTCCGTCTGTTTGTACAGAGGATCTTGGTTCTTAGTCTCATCCAAAGGAATTTGGGGGAGAGGAGTCGGTACTGATGTTAACTCTTCAAAAGGGCATCTCGACGGTGTCTCAAACCTGCGTCATCAGACTGCAAGATCCAACGCTCTAACCACAAGGCCATCCCTGCCCCCCACTCCTCACAAAGACTACATTCAATATTTTTAGTACTTTTTAATACAAATCTACTTTCTGTAACACTGTCAACATTATGGTGACAATTCTGATAAGTAATGATTTAACTGACTTCTCCAAGGTAGAAGTGTGAGCATCAGTGCTCTCCCTTCTCATAATAATATGGAGTTTCTAGAGCACTGAATCTTGCAAAGCAGACAAATCACAGCATTTACACCCGAACCATTCACACACAAAATTTAACAGATTTCAATTTTAGACACTCGCACTACTGCATACTGCTACAGCCATAAGAAGAAGAAGAAAAAGAGAAGAACAACAACAGTCGTACGATAGTAGCCGACCTCTCCCCAGTACTCCTTAGCCTACGGATGTGATCTTATCCCTTCACAGTTGCACGATGGAAAAACTAAAACTGTGATCTCAAAAAACAAAAAAAAGTGAGAACTGACCTCTCCCAGGTAGAGAGTGCGCACCCAGTGCTCTCCCTTTTCATCCTGGTACAGCTCCAGTCGCAAGTCCGCAGCAAAGGGAGGCCACTTCCAATCAAAGAAACCCAACGCTTCCAAAAGAGCGACAGTTGTGGAATCATGGGTGGAATAAAGATACATCTTGTGGGTTCTGAAATACACATAAAAGAAAAAAGGGTGTTCCCATGACCTATGCAGTCATTGGGGAGCGAGATGGCAAGAGACCTCAGCTTCTCTAAGGGCCAGCATATTGAGGGCGCCGCCCATCTCCTCTCCCTCGCTGCTTTGCCTTACCTGACCCTAAAGAGGCAGGTACCCACTTACAGCTGGGTGAATTAGGGGACTGTACTGAAGCCAAGGCACACAAATGGTCACCCATCCACTTGGTAACCACGCTCAATGCTGCTTAACCTTAGCTTGGGGAGAGTGAGTGCTCGGACCACTGAGCTATCCCGTCCCCGACATATATATTCTTGTTCTTTCGAGCCAGAAGGCCCATAGAGCCGGAGCTTATCCCGGTTTCTGTAGCGTTAAGCGAACTGATGGTTTTTCACCACCCCTGTGACAGGATGCTAGTCTGTCGCCAGATACTTCCCCAGCAGAGCTGGTACCCACTTGTACACCTGGGTGGAGTGAGGAAAATAGGAGTAAAGTGTCTTTCCCAGGGACACAACACCGAGCCGAGCGGGGATCGAACCCGCAACCTCTGGATCACGAGTTGACCGCCTAAACCACTCGACCACGGTGCCTCCTGACATATATATTACTTTGAATAAATCAAGGGAGAAAAACAATGAATGGCTAAATGGGAGAATGGATGGATGGAGAGAGGGCGGGAGGGAAAGAGGAAGGAATGAACGAAAAGAAAAGATGACCAAGTGAATGGCCGGCTGGATGGGATGAATAAACGAATCGTTGCATGAATGGATGAATCGATGGACAGATGGATGAATGAACAGACAGACGAATGAGTGGGTATGTGAAAGGATGAGTGGAATGGCAGACTGAATGATTAAATGGATGAATGGGTAGGTGAATGGACTGAATGATCAATAACCAAATGAACGAATGGATGGATGGATGGAGACTATAAACCGAGGCCCCATGTGCGAACGCATGCACAACATCTTGCGCACACGTTAAATCCTGTTCCGCTTTTTGAAAGAGTAGGCCATTGTGTGCCGGTGGGAACAGATGACAAAATTTACAAAACTGCATACACACGGGGACTGGATGTAAAAAAAAAGCACATGAGTGCTTATTCCATTATCCTCGAAAAAAAAGAAGTCATCTGAGCACTTTGATTTGTTGCTTTACAAGAATCAGCGCTATATAAATTCCATACATTATTATTATTATTATGGATGGATGGATGAATGGAGGAATGAACACATAGATGAATGAGTGGGTGTGTGAAAGGATGAGTGGGTGGGTGGAATGGCAGATTGAATGATTAAATGGATGAATGGATACATGAATGGACTGAATGATCAATAACAACATGAACGAATGGATGGATAGATGGATGGATGAATGGACAGATCAATAGGTACACGAATAAATGACTGACTGACAGAATGGATGAAAGAACACATGATTCATCTAAGGCATACAAATCTGCACATCCACAGACAGGAGAATGTGGGAGAGGAAAACTGATAATAGGAAGGTAGGAATTGGGGGGGGGGGGGGGGGGGGGGGGGGGGGGGGGCAGGGCTGAAGAGATTAGAGGCATACACACTCCCACACATGCAGTGACAGCGCATACATAAAATATGACACACAGAAAAGCAATACATATTCATGCATGTATGTAAACACATACATCCCACATCACACATATACAGACACACACACATATCACACACATACATATTTATGCATATATATATATAATATATATATATATATTATATATATATATATATACATACATATATATACACACACACAACACACACATACATGCCTACATGCACACACACAAACGCCTGCACACAAGCATACACAAATGCCTCCCTCCACACATGCCCCCCCCCCCCCCCCCCCCCCCCCCCCCCCCCCCCCCCCCCCCACACACCCCACAGAACATCTTGCACACACTTTAAACCCGTTCTGCTTTTCAGAAGAGTAGGCCATTGTGTGCCGGTGGGAACGGATGACAAAATGAACAAAAGTGCATACACACGGGGACTGGATGTAAAAAAGCACATGAGTGCTTATTCCATTATCCTCGAAATAAAAGAATAAATAAATAAAATAAAATAAACACACACACACAGAGATACACGTACTAATCATTACATAGACTCACATTTTTTTTAATTGTTTATGATCTGATTAGAAACACACACATATGCGTTAACATATGCAAGCACACATACACACATTTTATTTATTTATTTATTCTTTTATATCGAGGATAATGGAATAAGCACTCATGTGCTTTTTTACATCCAGTCCCCGTGTGTATGCGGTTTTGTAAATTTTGTCTTCTGTTTCCACCGGCACACAATGGCCTACTCTTCCGAAAAGTGGAACAGGATTGAATGTGTGCACAAGATGTTCTGCATGCGTTCGAACACAGGGCCTCAGTTTATAGTCTCATCCGAAGGACTTTGAAATTCAGTTCGATTTTTTTGACAAACTGGGAAGAAAGGGCTTATTCCATTATCCTCGAAATAAAAGAATAAATAAATAAAATAAAATAAACACACACACACACACGCACACAGAGATACATGTACTAATCATTACATAGACTCACATGTTTTAAAATTGTTTATGCTCTGATTAGAAACACACACATATGCGTTAACACATGCAAGCATACACACACACACCCCCACATCATACCTTCACCCCCCCCACACCACACCATACCACACCCTTCCCTCCCTCCCTCTTCCCCCATCCACACACACACACACATACGGTGACACAGAGCCCCGACTCACTTTTCTCCTCGTCTCATTCTGTTCATTCCCTGCAGCATGAAGTGGAGAGCGGGACCGGCCGACAGCCGTGTGACGATCGGCCGTTCAGCACTGAAACATCACCACACCCTCATCTACACACCCTACCTCCACCTCTATGCCGCAGTGTACAACCTTTACGTGTGTGCGTGAGTGTGCGTGTATGTGTGTGCGAGCGAGCGTGTGTGTATACATTTAATTTGTAAAACAAATGTGCGTGAGTGTGCATGTATGTGCGTGCGAGCGAGCGTGTGTGTATACATTTGAATTTGTAAAACAAATGTGCGTGAGTGTGCATGTATGTGCGTGCGAGCGAGCGTGTGTGTATACATTTGAATTTGTAAAACAAATGTGCGTGAGTGTGCATGTATGTGCGTGCGAGCGAGCGTGTGTGTATACATTTGAATTTGTAAAAACACACACAAAACCCTATTAACTGTAACTGGCTGCCTGTGAATGAGTCAGATGAATGAAAGTACTTTGATTTGGTTTTTTTGCAAGATATAGCGCTATATAAATTCCATTTATTATTATTGTTATTATCATTACCTCTTACAGACCTACCTCCACCTCTACACTACAGTGAAAGCCTGCCAAACCCCTGCCGGTTAGGAAACCACAGAAGAGAAGAGAGGGGGGGAGGGAGAGTGAGAGAGATAGACAGACAGAGACAGACAGAGATAGTGAGAGAGAGAGAGAGAGAAAAAGAGAGGAGGAAGAGAGAAACAAAAAAGAAAGAGAGAGGGAAGGAGAGAGACAGACAGACAGAGACAGACAGAGATAGTGAGAGAGAGAGAGAGAGAGAGAGAGAGAGAGAGGAGAGAGAGAGAGAGAGAGAGAGAGAGAGAGAGAGAGAGAGAGAGGAGGAAGAGAGAAACAAAAAAGAAAGAGAGAGGGAAGGAGAGAGACAGACAGACAGAGACAGAGAGAGAGACAGATAGACAGACAGAGTGAGAGAGAGACAGACAGATGAAGAGAGAGAACAGAGAGACAGACAGACAGAAAGAGAGAGACAGAAAGAGAGACAGACAGAGACAGAAAGAGAGAGACATAAAGAGACACAGACAGAGGAAGAGAGAGAAAGGGAGGGAGACAGACAGACAGACATGCAAAGACAGAGACAGACTGAATGCCACGCAGAAAAAAAAAAAAAAAAGCACCAAAGACAACTTAAGACACAGTCAAATACTGCTTTCCAGTTCCTCGCCATAACATTACAGGCAGCCATTCTACGACTTCAGAGGGAGGGTATTTCAGCTGGTACACCACTTACTCATGCTGGCCACACATCGCAAAGTAGATCATTTTGACGGCGTTGTGTTCGATCATCTCCATGTACGGTCGTATATGCCGTGGAATGGCATAGCCATGTGCCTGAAACACAGGCAACGCTGGGTTTGGGAAGGTTCTAAAGTGACTGTGAACAAAGCACACACAGACCAATATGTTAATGTATGTGCACACGTTCATATACATGCATGCATGCATTCATGCACACACACATACATTTACACATTTATGTAAACACGCGTACGTATTCAACATTCAGGTAGTCTTGACACGCGTACACATGGGTGCACACACACTCATACACACTCATACATACATTGGTTACCTGTAAGGGCACGCTGTCAGTACAAAGTTGCGGTCTTGGCATACCGTCACTCTGAAGGCTCGCTTGCTCCATCTCTGTCAGCTGCCTTGAAATCACGCACCACAACTAGAACCCTGCGGTCTTCGAATGATAACTTACTTGTTGTACCCCATTACAACCTCAAAACCGCAGGTCGTAGATCTTTTGGTGTTGCTGCGCCCACGATCTGGAACTCTCTGCCACCAGCTGTCAGACATGCTCCCACTTTATCCCAGTTTAAGTCTTCATTGAAGACACATCTCTTTAATGTATTTCTTAGCTAGTTAATATATTGTGCTTGTCTTGACGGTCGCCGTTTGTCACACTGTAGGCTACTTCATGTGCATGCCTGGCTGTTGGTTATGGGTTTTTGTTTGTTTGTTAGTTATGTTATTGCTAGTGCCTTTTCTCTTGAGTGTACTGTTAATTGCCCTGCTAGTGTGTGCCCGGACGCAAGTGTGTGCCTCTACAGTGCGATAGGTATCTCTGGTAAATTTATTTGCGCTTTAGAAATGCTCATTATCATTGTTGTTGTTGTTGTTGTTATTATGTGCTGTGTGTGCATGTGTATAGATGCGCATGGTATGAAAGCGCATTGAGTCATTGGTTTGAGAAATGTGCTATATAAATGCTATTCATTATTATTATTATTATTACACATGGGTGCATGTCAGTCATGCACACACACACACATATTTAACATACACATAGTCTAATGCAAAGTAGTACAGACACACACACAAATATATTCAACATACACATAGTCTAACACATACACACACAAACACATGCAGTGCACGTACTAACACGTGCACACACACACAGATGTGTGTACTAACACATGTGCACACACACACAGATGTGTGTACTAACACATGTGCACACACACACAGATGTGTGTACTAACACATGTGCACACACACACAGATGTGTGTACTAACACATGTGCACACACACACAGATGTGTGTACTAACACATGTGCACACACACACAGATGTGTGTACTAACACATGTGCACACACACACAGATGTGTGTACTAACACATGTGCACACACACACAGATGTGTGTACTAACACATGTGCACACACACACAGATGTGTGTACTAACACATGTGCACACACACACAGATGTGTGTACTAACACGTGCATGCACACAAGCCACACACCACACACACAAATGTACATTTTACTTCTACCAGCTATAAATATTTTTTTCTGCCAACTATAAATATTTTCAAAGTTATCAGAGAAGTCAAGAGAAATCTACTGTAAAGGTAAAGGTGTCCCACAACCTATGTGGTCATCAGGGAGCAAGGCATCAGAGACCTCAGCTTCTCAAGGAGCCAGCATATTGAGGGCGGCACCCACCCCCTCTCACTCGCTGCTTTACCTTCCCTGACCCTAAACATGGCAAGTACCCATTTACAGCTGGGTGAACTGGGGGACTGTACTGCAACCAAAGCACTCAAACAGTCACCCATCCAATTGGTAACCACGTTCAATGCTGCTTAACATTGGCTGGGGAAAAGCGAGTGCTCCGACCACTGAGCTATCCCGTTCCCAAAATCTACTGTGCTTAAGACAATCTACAAGATAAAAATAGAAACTGTTTGTTCCTCAGCTAGAGCTCTGAGGTTCACCAAAGGTGAGATTTTCGCGTACGCAACAATTTACCCACCATTTAAGGTAGCCGCATTCCAAGTTTGGGGATGATGTCTAAACACAACACCAAGTATTTACTAAATGTTGTCATCCATTGCTGCCAGCAAGAAATGGCCTACACTTCCCCAAGGCGGAGCAGGTTTTTAACATGTGTGCAAGATGTTCTGCATACATTCGCATGTGGGACCTTCATTTATAGTCCCAAGGCGGAGCAGGTTTTTAACATGTGTGCAAGATGTTCTGCATACATTCGCATGTGGGACCTTCATTTATAGTCCCATTCAGATGGGGGAGTGGAGTTGGTCCTGATGTCAACTCCTGGGCAAAATCCCCTTGAATGGATGTCTTGGTGGTGGCTCGAACCCTGGCCATTAGTTCACGACCTCAATGCTCTTACCACTAGGCTATCCTACCCCAATTTCTCCCCCATTCCCCCCCCCCCACAAAAAAGTTGACACTTTTCATAACGTACACACATGTCCATGCATTTTTAAAAAACACTTTTTTTGGTAGCAAACCATGAAACTTCTTCTTTGTTTCTTAATTGGGTGGGAAGTGTGATGTCTAGTCTTCTCCTGTGCTTGTAACGGGAGACGGGATAGCCTCATGGTTAGAACATTGCGCTTGCAATCTGACAACCCGGGTTCGATTCCCTTTGAAGGGGATATTTTCCCCTTGAGTTAACATCAGTGCAGGCTCCACTCTCCCCAAAAGTCCTTCAGATGAGACTATAAACCGAGGCCCCGTGTGCGAACGCACGCAAAACATCTTGTGCACACGTTAAATCCTGCTCTACTTTTCGAAGAGTAGGCCATTGTGTGCCAGTGGGAACAGATGACAGAATTTACAAAACCGCTTACACACTGGATGTAAAAAAGCACATAAGTGCTTATTCCATTATCCACGATATAAAAGAATTAAAAAATTTTTTTAAAGTAACTCTGCAGGAGGTCTGCCTGCTGGCCTCAGCCCACATATTCCAACTTCAGAGCAGCTCTCTCAAAAAAAAATCATATGGAAAGGAGGGAAAGGCAGAAAGTAAGCAAGAGAGAGACAGAAGAAGACAGGTGAAGAAAATGACTGAAACAAAGAGAGTTGATAGAAAAGGGGAACATTCTACAACGGTGAAGGAATGCTATATATACTGAACGGGTCCTGAGCATTCCTATGGGGGAAAACGTGAAAGAAATATAGATGCCCATATCAACGGCAACCTCAGCAACGGTAACAAAGAAATGATGAAAATATATGTTTACTTATTTTTTCATTCTTTTATATCGAGGATAATGGAATAAGCACGTATGTGCTTTTTTTACATCCAGTCCCCGTGTGTATGCAGTTTTGTCATTCGTTCCCAGCGGCATACAATGGCCTACTCTTATGAAAAGCGAAACAGGATTAAATGTGTGCGCAAGATGTGCATGCGTTAGCACACGGGACCTCGGTTTATAGTCTCACGTGAAGGACTTTTGGGGAGAGTGGAGTCTGCACTGATGTTAACTCCAGGCAGGGGAAATTATCCCCCTTGAACGGGAATCAAACCCGGATTGTCAGATTGCGAGATTGTCACATCCAGGGGGGGAGGGGGGATAGCCTAGCAGTTAGTATGTTGGGCTCGTGATCTGACAGCCCAGGTTCCAGCCACCACAGAGGGATTCGTTCAAGGGGATTTTCCCCCTGGAGTTAACAACAGTACCAACTCCACTCCCTTCAAAGTCCTTTGGATGAGGCTGCAAACTGAGATCCCATGTACGAACGCACGCAGAACATCTTGTGCCCATGTGAAAGCCCGTTCTGCCTTTCAGAAGAGAATGCCACTGTAAGGAAGAGATGAGAAGATTTGAATAAATATGTATGCACACCTGGTGTCCATGTTCAGACATCACTGTCACGTTTAGACATCCTCCCCACAGTCTGATTGTGGCTACCTTAATGGTGGGGTGAAAATGGTTGCAGATGCACCCCCCCCCCCCCCCCCACTCCCCTGTTAGTGAACCTTGCAGCTCTAGCAGAGGAATGAAAACACAAAATGGGACACTCCACCATGAAATGAGTCGCTTTGCACCTGACCCACTTTTCTGCTAGGAGCCATTTTAGGCAGGTGGGGGTCAGGTTGTCCATGTTGAGATTTTGATAGATCATAAAACTATAGCCAGTCTTCTACCTGGAGTATCAAGGCATAATTTTGTTTGCTTTAAAGACACATTTGAAAACACCCATGCCCTAATTCTGACCACTTATTACAATGCAAAACTTGCCAATTTCTCATTTTCTGCAGTCTACTATTTTCATTTGTGATAAATTTTCATAGAATTGTCTAATTTTCAATCTGTTTTCTGTATTGAGCAGCCTTTCTATTGCAGATTAACAACATGTTAACGACTAAAACTTGATCTTCGGAGCAATGCGACTCATTATGTTGGGAAGCGTCACAAATGTCCTTACCGATCTTGCAATGAGGTCATCTCGAAGGCAGATGAAGTTGAGGGGTCTTTCCCCTGAATACCCTGCACAGGTTTGACACAGTGATCTTCAGAAACCATTTCTCTTTAAAATATGTGTGTGTGTGTGTGTGTGTGTGTTGTGTGTGTGTGTGTGTGTTGTGTGTGTGTGTGTGTGTGTGTGTGGTGTGTGTGTGTGTGTGTGTGTGTGTGTGCATGTGTGTATATGTGTGTGTGCATGCCTGCATCTGAAAAAGCCTGTCAGTGAGTGTGCATGTCTGTATGCAAACACATATGAACAAAACTAATCCCCAAAAGCAATGTATTGAAAATGATGCTTTACACACAAAACTTCAGAGAATTTGAGCTTTCACACATACCTTCCCACACACAAGTTCATTGATAATTACACCACAAACGAACACCAAACAGAAAGCAACATCACACATAAACATGTGCACACACACACACACACGCGTGCACACACACACACGCGTGCATGCATACATACACACACACACACACTACACTACACTCACACAAAATATCCACAAAAGTTAACACTAAGGACACACAAACACACACAACACAACTCCCTCTTCCCCCCAAAAAACACACAAAACTTAAATACAAACACCCCTTCCTCCAATACACATTCTACTCACCCCCCACCCACCCACCCCCACCACTTGCACCCCACCCCATCCTGCCTCCCAATACACATGCACACACACACACATTATTAGCAAACATAAATTATTAAGAAATTTGTGTTTCTTAGATAGATGGCTTGATGGGGGGAAAAAAGCAAATGCATTGCTTATTCAATGTACCATCTGGAAATAAAAAATTAATTTGACTTGACTTCACACACACATACACTCTCTCTCTCTCATCACACCATGATGTCAAACCTTATCTAAAACTTGATATGGATATACATTTGAAAAGAATTATGTCTAAGTTTAGACTTGGTGTATCAGATATAAATGTTCATAAATTCAGATGCAGAGAACATGATATTGACGACCTCAGGCTGCTATGCCCATTATGAAAACAAGCACCGGAGGATGAAGTACATTTTGTGTTGTGCTGTCCAGTATTTGAGGATGTTAGGCAGAACTACATCCCTGTTAAATATAGTAGACAGCCTAATTTATTTAGACTCTGTTTACTCCTGGCATCAAGTCATCCTGAGGTTGTGCGCAGCCTCACTTTATATTTGTGTAAAGCTTTCAGAATAAGAGAGATAATGTTATCCTAAGTGATATTTTTGTAGCTGACTTTTTGTTATACAGTAACATGTTGTCTGTGTGTGTGTGTTTTTGTTTTATTTTTTTATTTTTTTAACCAAAATACTAAGCAGTTCGGCAACCCCCTTCATGTATGGGCCAATGGCCTTTTTGTGAATAAATCATTCGAGTTCGAGTTCAAGTTCTCTCATCACACACACACACATGCGCACGCACATGCATGCACTCACACACACGAATATAAAAGAATAAATAAATAAATAAAAATAAAACAGACAAACAACCCCCCCCCCCCCCCCCCCCCCCCCCCAAAAAAAAAAAACCCCAACAAAAACACACACACAAAACTTTAATACAAACACCCCCCTACTCCTCCTCCCCCAAACACACACACACGTACTATAACACACACTACCCCCTCCACCCCCACCCCCCACACACACACAGAGTACACCCCCCACACACACACAGAGTTACATCCTCTCACACACCCAATCACATCCCCCCCCCTCCAACCCCCACCCCCACCCCCCCCATCCCCCCAATACTACCACCACCACAAACACCAGCAGGGGAGGATACCTATGACTTTCTCGATGGCGTTGCGGTCCTCCTTAATGCCGGGGATGTCGTCGTGGTGAATCATGCCCGCGTAGTTGGCCTTCTGCACCACGCCACAGGCGTGCGAGTTGGGGAACAGGATCTCGTCACTGGTCACCGCCACAGGGATGGTCACCGGCCCTGAGACACACGGCCACAAACCCTCAAGCCCTTCCCATGAGACTATAAACCCCCCAGGTCCCGTGTGTGCCAACGCACACGCACAACATCTTTGCGCACACGTCAAATCCTGTTCAGCTTTTTGGTAAGGGTAGGCCATCGTGAGCCGGTGGGAACGGATGACAGAATTTACAAAAACCGCATACAGACGGGGACTGGATGTTAAAAAAATTTTAAAAGCACATAAATGCTTATTTCATTATGCTTGATATAAAAGAATAAAATAAAAATTTTACAAATGGAAGGACGCTATAGCCGAGTGGTAAAGACTGTTCCACTTCATCCCCACGGTAATAATAATAATAATGATGATAATAATAATGATGATAATGATAATGATAATAATAATGATAATGATGAATGGAATTTGTATTGCGCTATATCAAATCAAAGAGCTTGCATTCAACATATTCTTACAGAGTCGAGCAGCTAATACCTATTAATAGCTTAAACAAATTCAAATGTATGCACCTATACACACACAAAGAGGTTATACTCTTTGGCAGGGGAATGGGATTTCCGTACCAACATTAACTCCAAGGGAAAAATCCCTTTGAACGGGTGTCTCTATGCCATCAGATCATGAGCTTAGCATTCTAACCACTATGGACAGACCTCTTGTGCACATGTTAAAACCCGTTCCACTTTTGGTAAGGGTAGGCTATTGTGTGCCGGTGAGAAAGGATGACATAATTTACAAAACTGCATACACACAGGGACTAGATATAAAAACAAGTACATGAGTGCTTATTCCATTCTCCTTGAAATAAAAGAATAATCTTTTTAAAAATAGATTAAAAAGCCCACAAGGCTGTCTCACCCCCCAGAAGGATTTAGATAAACTAAAACTTTGTTCCGTGACAGTCAAGTACTTTCATGTTCTGTTCTTAATTTTTCGCTCTTACATTAATCTGATTGCAAGAGTCTTTAGCTCCTTGATGATGGAAAGTGGCTGCCTCTAAGATGCAATAAAAAGCCTCTGTGCATATAGAGAAGTGTCCCCTCTTGACAACAAGCATCCCCTCTAAGTATTGAATTTCAAGTATAAAGTGCGTGCGCGCACATTTGAACTTGTTGGAACTATTAATTGTTACTGGTTGTATGACTGTGTAAGAATGAGTTGAGTGCAAGCGCTTTGATTTGTCTCTGCGAGATATAGCACTATATAAATTCCATTTATTATTATTATTATTGTTGAAATATTCATGAGTGAGAAGGAAGGTGGCAGGACAGTTAAGACATTCACCTGCCTCACAAGTAAACCGTGCAGTTCTGTGTTTCATTCCCAGACTTGCCCTTTCTTCCCAGTTTTGACGGGAAAATCAAACTAAATGTCAAGTCTTGCGGAGGAGACTTTTAACCAGTCACACCTCTGTGCTTACAGACTTGTGCACATGAAAAGAACCCATGACAACTGAAAATCACGGAGAGCAGGGAGGTACCTCCTGACTGTCTTGGTTACACTGGTAGGTTCACCACTCACCCCACCCCCCACACACACACAAATACATGTGTACACACACACACATACACACCAAACACACTCACCCACCCACTCACCACACACACGTACACACACTCAACCACCCTCTCACCACACACACACCCACTCACCACACACACTCAACCACCCACTCACCACCCACTCACCCCCTCCCACACACACACATCCATACACTCACCTCTCCCCACCACCCACACACACTCACCACACACCCATACGATCCCCCCCCCCCCCCCCCCCCCCACCACACACACGTTTGATGTTTGAATACCAATCTGTTACATGACTCTCTTTCCGTCTGTCTTCTACTGTTTTTCCTATAGGTCGTTTTTTCCCCTGTCTAATATCACTTATAGTGAACAGACGTTAAATACAAGAACACACACAAACACACACACACTATTCACCCCCCCCCCCCCCCCCCACTATTCACCACACACACACACACACACAGAGAAAACCTCAAACCCCTCACTCTGCTTATATCACATCCCAAACCTTCTCACCATTCCTGTTCAAGTTCTCTCTGCCAAACAAGCCTGCCATCACGCAGCGCGCAGAGGCGATGGTGCGGTCGATGTTGGTGGAACGCACGCTGCAACACACCAACCACACCGGTCACCGCCACACACACAACACACAGCGCCCAAACCCAGCATCACTCAGTTCAGGGCCCAGTGCTAGAATTAGCGAGCCCCTTCCTTTTACCAAGTCCAAGTGTGGTCAGTCAATTCCTGCTATTTTTGTTTTACTCTTTTATTTCGAGGATAATGGAATAAGCACTCGTGTGCTTTTTTTCATCCAGTCCCCCGAGTGTATGCAGTTTTGTCAATGTTGTCATCCGTTCCGACCAGCACACAATGGCCTACTCTTCTGAAAAGCGGAACGGGTTTTAACGTGTGCGCAAGATGTTCTGCGTGCGTTCGCACACAGGACCTCGGTTTATAGTCTCATCCAAAAGACTCTTGGGAAGAGTGGAGTCGGCACTGATGTTAACTCCAGAGGAAAAATCCTCTCGAACGAGAATCGAACCCGGGTCAGCAGATCACGAATACATCCCTGTAACCACTAGGCTATCCCGTCCCCCCTTCATATGTCCTTCGGATGAGACTACAAACTGAGGCCCCATGTGCGAACGCATGCAGAACATCTTGCGCACACGTTAAATCCTGTTCCGCTTTTCGAAAGAGTAGGCCATCATGTGCCGGTGGGAACAGATGACAAAATTTTTATAACCGCATACACACGGGGACTGGATGTAAAAAAAAAAAAGCACATAAGTGCTGATTCCATTATCCTTGATTAAAAAAAAAAAGTCATCTGAGCGCTTTGATTTGTTGCTTTACCAAATTCAGCACTATATAAATGCCATACATAATTATTATTATTATTATTATATGATTAGCAGCAGCTGACCCCACTGGCCTGGAACAGACAGCAGCTGAGTGGAGCAGGGGAAACCGACTGCTGTGAGAATTCAGCCCTGCTGACTGGAACCTGGGAATGGCAGGGGATGGGGGGGGGGGAGGGGTTAAAAATTAAGCAGGAGACAGACTAGCCTCCTGAACAGTAAGGTTGGGAGGGTCAGGCCGAAACAGATCCCAAAAGATCGTCTATGTCACTGTAAACGTAAGTCTTAAGCCGCTTGTGGTGTGAGGTTCAACCTGTATTTGAGATCTTTTTTCTCCTATTGTTATTCCTCAGCTAGAGCTCTGATGTTCACTAATGGTGAGACTTTTGCTTATGCAACCATTCACCCCCCCCCCCCCCCCCACACACACACCATTTAGGTATCTGCATTCTGACTTCAGAAATGGTGTCTTAACACGACACATGTGTGCATGCTGGTTTGGGGTTTTTTCTCCGTCATACGTTCCTACCGGCACACAATGGCCTACTCTTCCGAAAGACAGAATGGGTTTTTTAACGTGTGCGCAAGATGTTCTGTGAGCATTCACACACAGGGCCTTGGTTTATAGTCTCATCTGAAGGACTTTGACATTCAGCTTGATTATTTCATCAAAATGGGAAAAAAGGGTGAGGATCCGGAATCAAACCCAGACTCACAGTTTACTTGTTGGCAGGTGAACGTCTTAACCATCCTGCCACCCTCTTTCTTATGTTCAAGACAGATTGTGTTCTATTTGGATCCGGCACAAATGGGCAGCTTGCATCCTCTAGCCAATCAGCGCTCAGTTTCAAGCTTCAAGTCACCGTGTGTGTGCAGAGCAAGCATGTGTACCTTGTAAATGCCATTGAAGCCTAGAGGGCACACACAGTGATCTTTTTTTTAACTTCATACATCTTTCAAATGTTTCATGTAGCAGTTCATCTTACCACACTGACAGACTGGAATGATGTTTGAATGGTACTGATGCCATCAATACCAATCGCATAGTAAGGCTAAAGCTCTTAAGCGAAGCGCTGTACTATAGTCACTGTATGACTGGTGGATAGGGGCGGTGCAGGCGCCAGTTTAACATGGGCGAGAAGGGCCGCTTATAGTGACAGTTAGGTTAAAAAAGTACATGTACCTACTTGCCCCAGATGTTCTCTAGGCAAACTGAGGCCAGCACAACAGCAGGCCTGAGACAAGCCCTGACACAGAACTGAGAAGGGTTCACATTAACGTTAGTCGAAAAATGACGATCTCTTACCATAACAACCTGTACTCTCCTTCAAAGAGTAAAAACACATCCTCATCAAAGTTTGCCTGCTTATGTGGTGAGGTGCTCAAAAACGGTCATACACACAAACTTCTCATCCACTTTTACGGTCTCACAGCATGTATTTGCAATCTCACAGTGATTCCCAGGTGGAATGAGAGAGTCACAGAGCATTTCTGGGTGACCCCAGGGTGTTAAGATGGAAACTATGCGACAAGAAGACAGACAGAAGCTATAAACCAACAACCAGGGATGATACAGCCTAGTGGTTAAAGCATTGCATTCGTGATTTGACAGCCCCAGATCAAGTCACCACGGAGGCGCCTGTTTTCTGGAATTTTGCCATGAAGTTAACATCAGTACTGACCCCACTCCCGCAAAAGTCCTTCGCATGAGACTTTAAACTGAGGTCCCATGTGCAAACATATTCAGAACATGTTGCGCATGTTAAAAACCCGTTTCACCTTTCAGAAGAGTAGCCCATTTTATGCAAGTAGAGATGGACGACATTTTTTTTTAAAAATGCATGCGTACTGGTGTCATGTTAAGATATCATCCCCAAAGTTGGAATGTGGCTACCTTACCAGTGGGGAAGCAGTCACATACACAAAACCTCACCACAGGTGAACTTCAGAGCTCTAGATAGGAGAGCTGTACTGAAAAACAAAAACAAAAAAGGAAAAGCAAAAAGAACAGGGGAAGCAGAAAACCCAAGGATGTATGTACTCACTAGACATCTTCAGGACGATACTCTTCAGTCAAGAGCTGGTGAAAGTCGACGTAGGAGCGGCGCAGTTTCAGCCCCAGGCAGTACATCTGTTCCTGGCCGTATGTCGTCAGGTTTCCGGCATAGCCCCCTCCCTGTGTATCACCATGTCATGTCAGCATCACAGCTAACAGTAACAGGCATAGCCCTGTGCATCATCATAGCTAACAGGCATAGCCCTGTGCATCATCACAGCTAACAGGCATAGCCCTGTGCATCAGAGGCATAGCCCTGTGCATCATCACAGCTAACAGGCATAGCCCTGTGCATCAGAGGCATAGCCCTGTGCATCATCACAGCTAACAGGCATAGCCCTGTGCATCAGAGGCATAGCCCTGTGCATCATCACAGCTAACAGGCATAGCCCTGTGCATCAGAGGCATAGCCCTGTGCATCATCACAGCTAACAGGCATAGCCCTGTGCATCATCACAGCTAACAGGCATAGCCCTGTGCATCACCACAGCTAACAGGCATAGCCCTGTGCATCATCACAGCTAACAGTAATAGCCCTGTGCATCATCATAGCTAACAGGCATAGCCCTGTGCATCATCACAGCTAACAGGCATAGCCATGTGCATCATCACAGCTAACAGTAACAGGCATAGCCCTGTGCATCATCACAGCTAACAGTAATAGCCCTGTGCATCATCATAGCTAACAGGCATAGCCCTGTGCATCATCACAGCTAACAGGCATAGCCCTGTGCATCATCACAGCTAACAGGCATAGCCCTGTGCATCATCACAGCTAACAGGCAAAGCCCTGTGCATCATCACAGCTAACAGGCAAAGCCCTGTGCATCATCACAGCTAACAGGCACAGCCCTGTGCATCATCACAGCTAACAGGCACAGCCCTGTGCATCATCACAGCTAACAGGCACAGCCCTGTGCATCGTCACAGCTAACAGGCACAGCCCTGTGCATCGTCACAGCTAACAGGCACAGCCCTGTGCATCGTCACAGCTAACAGGCACAGCCCTGTGCATCGTCACAGCTAACAGGCACAGCCCTGTGCATCGTCACAGCTAACAGGCACAGCCCTGTGCATCATCACAGCTAACAGGCACAGCCCTGTGCATCATCACAGCTAACAGGCACAGCCCTGTGCATCGTCACAGCTAACAGGCACAGCCCTGTGCATCGTCACAGCTAACAGGCACAGCCCTGTGCATCGTCACAGCTAACAGGCACAGCCCTGTGCATCGTCACAGCTAACAGGCACAGCCCTGTGCATCGTCACAGCTAACAGGCACAGCCCTGTGCATCTCACAGCTAACAGGCACAGCCCTGTGCATCATCACAGCTAACAGGCACAGCCCTGTGCATCATCACAGCTAACAGGCACAGCCCTGTGCATCATCACAGCTAACAGGCACAGCCCTGTGCATCATCACAGCTAACAGGCACAGCCCTGTGCATCATCACAGCTAACAGGCACAGCCCTGTGCATCATCACAGCTAACAGGCACAGCCATGTGCATCATCACAGCTAACAGGCATAGCCATGTGCATCATCACAGCTAACATGCATAGCCATGTGCATCAGAGGCATAGCCCTGTGCATCATCACAGCTAACAGGAATAGCCCTGTGCATCAGAGGCATAGCCCTGTGCATCATCACAGCTAACAGGCATAGCCCTGTGCATCACCACAGCTAACAGGCATAGCCCTGTGCATCATCACAGCTAACAGGCATAGCCCTGTGCATCAGAGGCATAGCCCTGTGCATCATCACAGCTAACAGGCATAGCCCTGTGCATCATCATGTCAGCATCATAGTTAACAGGTATAGCCCCCATTACCTTCCACATAAAAATAAAAATAAAATAAATTCAAAACACACACACACAGCTATCTTCTGACATTGTTCTAGGCCCCATATCAGGTACACACACACACACACACACACACACGCATGCACGCACGCACGCACACATGCAGGCACACACACCACACACACACACACACACACACACACACACACACACACACACACACACACAGTATGCACACACAGAGTACACACACACACACACACAAAAACACACACAACTTTTCGGACGAGTAGGCCATTGTGTGCCGGTGGGAATGGATGACAAAATTTACAAAACTGCATACACACAGAGACTGGATGTAAAAAAGCACAAGAGTGCTTATTCCATTATCCTCAAAATGAAAATAAAATACACAACACACACACACACACTCACATACACATACACACACACACACACAGAGCTACCTTCAAGGGAGTTTTCTGGTAGTGCTTCTCATAGTCCGAGGTCAGTCTAGGCTCCATATCGGGCAAAACCACCACGCGGTGATTGAAGGTCAGATGCGGTGGGGTGCGTAACATGAATTCCTTCAGGTACGCCACCTGCACGCAAAACCAAACTAATACCAACCATCCCTGAAGTCAGAATGTGGCTGCCTTAACGACAGCGCAAACCATCACATACACATAATCTCACCATTGGTAAATCTTGGGGTTCTAGCCTAGAAACGCAGAGAAAAAGAGAGAAAACATTTAATCAGCTGACCACGAAGGAAGGTGGTAGGACAGTCAAGGACGTTCACCTGCCTAACAAGTAAACCGTGAGGTTCTGGGTTCCATTTCCAGAAGGTGGGGATGCTGTTTAAACTGACAGGTCCCCAGCATCCCCACTGGGTTGGTTTATTGTCTCATCCGAAAGACTTTGACAATCTGTTCAATTTATTTTCTCATCAAACTGGGAAGAAAGGGCAAGGCTGAGAATCGAACCCAAAACCTCCACAGTTTACTTGTAAGGCAGGTGAAGGTCTAAACCATCCTGCCACCTTTCTTCTCAGCACTGGTTTTATTTGTCTGTGTCTGTGACTCACTGACAGTCTTAATTTTTTTAATCAAATTTTTGAATATTTATCCCAATTTACTGGTATCCATTCCATATTGAGATTCAAGGAATATGTTGACACCAGTATGCATTCTTGTTTGTTTGTTTGTTTGTTTAAATTACAAGCACACAATGACCCACTTTTCTTCAAAATGTGGAATGAGATTTCACATGCATGCAAAATTGTTCGACACATACATCCATGCCTAGAATCTCCCGTTTTAAGTTTTGTCTGACGAATCAGAAGGGGACTGGAGTCTGCACAAAATGTTGGCTCTGTGGACAGAATCTCTTCCAGACTGGTAATAGTGATAAGTGGGATTTGAACCCCAGACCCATGGACCAAGTATAGAATAATCATCATACCCACAGGGCCAAGTAGGCCACTCAATAGGGGGACAGGATAGCTTGGTTGTTAGAGTGATGCGATTGTGATCTGCTGACCTGGGTTCGAATCTCGTTTTAGAGGATTTTTCCTCTGGAGTTAACATCAAAGCCAACTCCACTCCCCCCAAAAGTCCTTCAGATGAGACTATTGACAAATGCAAATGCACACAGAACATCTTTGCACACGCTAAAACCCGTTCTATTTTTCGGAAGTGTAGGCCATTGGGTGCCAGTGGGAATGGATGGCAAAATTGACAAAACTGTATACACAAGGGGATTGGATATAAAAAAGCCACGAGTGCTTAGTCCATTATCATCAAAATAAATAAATAAATAAATAAATAAAATAAATACTCTCAAATATATTGTTTGTTGTTCAGATGAAATGGATGTGTACTCTACTGGTACAACAGTAAGACCTCAAACACTGCACAGATCAATATGGAGTTTTCATACAGCTGTGTGATTGTTTGCTAGTGTTATGAACTAACATATGCTGACTACCTTGCTTGCGTGTGTGTATACTACTGCACAGCTGTGTCCTGTATCCTTTGTTACTCCTGTATAATTCTGTCATGATGATTCTGCTGTTTGTCAGAACAGTTAGCATTCATCATCCATTATCACCTGATCAGGGTACAGCTCAGTCCAACTGAATGTAAATTTTAGCATTCGTAATCAGTCTGTATCACAGGATACAACTCAGTCCAACTGAATATAAATTGTTAAGTTGTTTTCTTTCTGTAGATCATGTGAAAGTTTTCAGTTTTATCATTAGTGCACAGCCATTTCTATACAGACCAGCGTCTTATGAGCCAGTTCACACCCTGGAAAAAGTTCCCTTCATACTAAACTGGGAAAAAAATTAATCCATCAGACAGTGAGTCTTCCCAATGAGGATGCCAGGGGCCCGTCAGTATAGACAGTATCCCCACCTTCCGGAAATTCTGTGCTAGGGATTCCCTCTTTTCTATCCCTTTTTTGTTTCTGCCTTGTTCCTTTTCTTCCTGCCACCTCCTTCTCGTCTATTTTCTGACACCTTGGTCCATTCTCCTGTCTTTTTTCATTAAAGATTTATTTTAAATATAAACAGTTCTCTCCCATGCCAAAATTGGATGCACTGGGCCTGACTTGCCAGGCGCTTAATGACAGGACAACACATTTTCGCTCATATGACACACAACAATATTTGCTGTGTGAGCATTCGACAAAGAAGAGGAAGACAATGAGTGCAGATTTTTCAAAGTATTTATTTAAAGTCTTCTTGAGTTCTTCTTCTCTGCTTTCATCAGTCAGATGGTCAGCTCAGCTACTGCAATGAAGGCAGAAGTACACTGCAGGTCATCCAAGTCACCAAAGCTCCCTGCTTCTTAGCTACTGGGGTGGGGAGAGGGGGGGGGGGGGGGTAAGGCCAGGTCCTCTTTCAGAGTGCCCCATGTTGCGGGCAGGACTGCAGCCCATGTTTTGGTGTTTGGCCGCCAGTCTTCCTGCAAGGGGACTTCTCTGTATGTCCTGTGTGGAGTTTCATACACTGTACATCATGGTAGTTTAGGTCCTTCTCTGTATGTCCTGTGTGGAGTTTCATACACTGTACATCATGGTAGTTTTGGTCCTTCTCTGTATGTCCTGTGTGGAGTTTCATACATTGTACATCATGGTAGTTTAGGTCCTTCTCTGTATGTCCTGTGTGGAGTTTCATACACTGTACATCATGGTAGTTTAGGTTCTTCTCTGTATGTCCTGTGTGGAGTTTCATACACTGTACATCAAGGTAGTTTTGGTCCTTCTCTGTATGTCCTGTGTGGAGTTTCATACACTGTACATCATGGTAGTTTAGGTCCTTCTCTGTATGTCCTGTGTGGAGTTTCATACACTGTACATCATGGTAGTTTTGGTCCTTCTCTGTATGTCCTGTGTGGAGTTTCATACACTGTACATCATGGTAGTTTAGGTCCTTCTCTGTATGTCCTGTGTGGAGTTTCATACACTGTACATCATGGTAGTTTTGGTCCTTCTCTGTATGTCCTGTGTGGAGTTTCATACACTGTACATCATGGTAGTTTTGGTCCTTCTCTGTATGTCCTGTGTGGAGTTTCATACACTGTACATCATGGTAGTTTAGGTCCTCTGTATGTCCTGTGTGGAGTTTCATACATTGTACATCATGGTAGTTTAGGTCCTTCTCTGTATGTCCTGTGTGGAGTTTCATACACTGTACATCATGGTAGTTTTGGTCCTTGTGGCCTGTTCCAAGTCTGAATTTAGACAGACCTGTTCCCATGGTGCACTCACGCATCTTTTTCCTTCAAAAACTCCGGAGTCTTAAAGTAAATGTAAAAGTTTTACAAAATTTCTACCGATGCTTTATTGAGCCTGTCCTTTCATTTTCCTTGGTTTGTTGGTATGGGGGCCTGACTGTTAAAAACAAAAACATAGTAAACAAGATTGTAACCAGATGTGGCAAAATTGTGGGCTGTGAGCAAATGAAACTGAATGACTTGTATGAATGCCGTGTGAGAGACAGAGCTAGACAGATTGTGAGTGATGACACACATGTGCTTGCAAAATATTTGGAACTCCTGCCTTCTCAAAAGCGCTACAGAGTACCCAAGTCTAGAACCCTGCGATTTAAAAATAGTTTTATTCCAACCTCAATTCTGCTAATTAATAAATGTATGACAATAAATCTGAATTGAACTAAAGCCCACGACAGAGAGAGAGAGAGAGAGAGAGAGAGAGAGAGAGAGAGAGAGAGAGAGAGAGAGAGAGAGAGAGAGAGAGAGAGAGACTAAAGGCTACCTTTTATTAGTGTAAACTGTGTTCAGTTTCTAATAGAATAGAGTATTAACTTCACTGATATTTGCCTTATCATACATGTTATACAAATGATTTTTTTTTCTTTAAATACGTGCGCGTGTTATTATTTTAGACTGTTCAATATCTTAAAAGAACATAGTATTAATTTAATTAATATTTGTCTTATACAACATGTTATAACAATTTGACTTATATTATTAAAATGCGTGAGCATGGGTACGAATGTTTATAATGTGCGAGCGTGTGTGCGCGTGCGCGAGTGACTGTGAATGTGCGGACGTACGGGTTTACTTGTGTGCACGAGTAAAGTGATTTTTGTTGGGGTGGGTTTGTGGCTGGCTGAGATATTGCTGATTTGTGGATGCATTTTATCTCATGATGGGTGCGTGCTGATGTTGGACAGTGTGTGTGTGTTTTAAATACTATGTTTAAATGTTTATTGTTTTTATGTATGGCGAGTAACCCGCCGGAATTTCTCTGCCTTTGAGATAATAAAGCTTTTGAATTTGAATTTGAATTTGAATCTATGTGGGCAGTAGGGGTCTGATCTGTTGCTGGGTCCACTTGCTTTGCTTGGTTGGCACTGACGACAGTGGTGGTTTCAGGTCTGGGTGCTCTTCTTTTAAAAGCGACAATAAACTGAGGATCGATGTACAAAACACATTTTTAGCACAAATCAAAGAAAAAGCGGAAACAAGAGAGTTGCTCCGAGTCAAACTGTTTAGAAAAAAACAAACCAACAACATATTCTCTGTGGGAAGAAAATTATGCACTTTATAATTATAGACACCCCCCCCCCCCACCACCACCACAAGATGATGATCAATACACTAGTAATAATGTCACACCCTTCCCAGACACAGCATATATGCAATGATATATATATATATATATAATATATATATATATATATATTATAATATATATATATATATATAATATATATACAAAACAATACACATATGAGCTATTCAATACAATACAAACATTCGTTCGCACATGGGGCCTCGGTTTACAGTCTCATCCGAAGGACTTTTGGGGAGTGGAGTCTGCACTGATGTTAACTCCAGGGGAAAATCTCCCCCTTGACTAGACTAGACTAGACTAGACACAGAGAGAGAGAGAGAGAGAGAGAGAGGGAGAGAGAGAGAGAGAGAGACAGGAGAAAGAGAGAGAGAGAGAGAGAGAGAGAGAGAGAGAGAGAGAGAGAGAGAGAGAGAGAGAGAGAGAGAGAGAGAGAGAGAACTCGAAAGATTTATTCAAAAAGGCCATTGGCTCATACATAAAGGGGGGTTGCCAAACTGCTTAGTATTTTAGTGAGAAAAATAAGTAACACAAAAAACCAAAATGTTATTGTATACCCACAACTACCACAATAAAAAACAGTTCCAAAAAATATGACTTAAGAAACCAAGATATCTCTTATTCTAAAAGCTTTACACAAATATAAAGCAAGGCTGCGCACAATCTCAGGGTGACTAGATGCCATGAGTAGACAGAATCTAAATAAATTAGGCTGTCTACTATACTTTACCGGAATGTAATTCTGTCTTACATCTTCTAACACTGGACAGCACAGCACAAAATAAACTTCATCATCCACAGTTTGCTTACATAATGGGCATAGCAACCTGAGGTCATCATCATCATGTTCTATATATCTAAATTTATGAACATTTATGTCTGATACACCAAGTCTAAACTTAGACATAATTCTTTTCAAATGTATGTGCATATCAAGCTTTAGATAAGGTTTGACATCGTGTGAACCTATAAATTGTCTGTACATTTGAAATCTTTCACTGTTTTGTATATGACCACTCTACTCTCTAAATGGATCGGTGGTCTAGAGGTAACGCGCCTGTCTAGAAAGCGAAAAGTCCGGGTCTGAAGCGTGCGGCGGTTCGTACCCCGTTTGGACCGGAAATTTTTCCCCCATCCATTAGACCATGAGTGGTGGTCTGGGCGCTAGTCTTTCGGATGAGACGATAAACCGAGGTCCCGTGTGTTACACGTAATTATTTAGCGCACGTAAAAAAAACCACGGCAACAAGAGAGTTGTCCCTGGCAAAATTCTTAGAAAAAAGCCACTCTGATAGGGAAACAAATACAGCTGCAGAAAAAAAAAAAAAAAAAAGGGTGAAAGGGTGGCGCAGCGCTAAGTGGCGACGCGTTCTCCCGCTCTCCCCGGGGAGAGCAGCCCGAATTTCACGGAGAGAAATCTGCCGTGACTTAAAGTGGTATGAAATAAAATCTGAGCGCTTTGATTTGTTGCTTTACAAGATTCAGCGCTATATAAATTCCATACATTATTATTATTATTACTGCTGCCAACAGCAGTCAATCAGTCTTTGCCTGAAAACCTTGATAAACTCTCTACAATTTCTGACACCTTGATTGAGCCAAACAAACCCAAAGCCAAGTTCATATAAACAGGTACGTATTTGTGAAGCCCAGGTGCTTTTCCCCTTGACATTTAGATCATAAAGCATCTTGTAAGACTAAAAAGGTAACCTGCACTCATCCATATGCAGAATCTTAATCCAATATCTAATGCATCTTACAGCAGCATTAACAGAGAGAGGATATCTATTAGTTTCACTACAAACAAGATCATTAGGTGTACGTCTATCAAAGCCTAAAAACTGCTTTAAAGCAAAGAGGTGTACTGATTCACAATATGTTACAGCTGCATCCAGTCCCCAAATTTTCCACGCCATATAACGCAGTGGGTTGTATTTGAGCATCAAATATCTTAATGAACAAGTCAAGAGCATTATTATGCAATAATCATAATTTTTTCAAAAACAATTAACAAGCTTCTTTTACCTCAACTTGCCAGATCTTTACATGCAGTTGTGAAACTAAGCTTTGTAGAAAAACAGATTCCTAGATATTTATATACATTAATCACAGGCATGACTTTTCCATTGTACAGCCATTTTTTCATGAGCAGCTAAATAACCACCTTTTCTGAATACAACAATACTACTCTTATTCAGATTAACCTTAAGATCAAGTACTGTTGCAGCACTGCTTAAGCTTTTCAGCTGCTGTTGTAAGCCTTCAACAGTTTCAGATAGCAGGATGACATCATCAGCAAGCAGAAGAATAAACAATTCTGTGAAATCTTGGGGGAAAGTAGCACCATGTTTACCCTTATTAATGACTTCTATGGCTAACTAATTAATGAAAACAGAAAACAAAAGAGGGCTACATACATCACCCTGTTTGACTCCAGTGGTGCAGTATATTATGTCCGTCAGCTTAGATCCACATCTTATTCTGCTTTTGACATTCTGATACATAGCTCTCAAACAATATAATAATTTACCCTTCACACCATTTTTCAGGAGAATAGGCCATAACAAGTTTCTATTAACAGAATCAAATGCCTTTTCAAAGTCAAAAAATGCTACATAGAGCTTACGGTTATGAGCAAACTGTTTCTGGATAAATGCAAGTAGAGAAACATATGATCTATAGTGGAATAAAAGGTAAAGGAAAAGGTAAAGGAGTCCCATAACCTATAAGGTCGTAGGGGAGCAAGGCGTCAGAGGCCTCACTTCTCTAGGGCCAGCATATTGAGGGCGGCGCCCATCTCCTCTCCCTCGCTGCTTTACCTTCCCTGACCCTAAAGAGGGCAGGTACCCATTTACAGCTGGGTGAACTGGGGGAACTGTACTGAAGCCAAGGTGTGCAAACGGTCACCCATCCAACTGGTAACCACGCTCGACGCTGCTTAACTTGGTTGGGGGAAAGCGAGTGCTCCGACCACTGAGCTATCCCGTCCCCATAGTGGAATACCCTCTCTTAAAACCAGCTTGGTGTTCACCTGTAATGTTGTTTTTCTTAACCCATTCCTGTAACCTATTATTAACTACTTATATCACTAAGAGAGATTCCCCTGTAGTTATTAGGGTTGTCAACATCACCTTTTTTGTGTAATGTCAGAATGATAGATTCAGTCCAGTTATCTGGAAAAAGACCATTATCAAAGATTTTGTTGAATAATTTTAGCAGAAAAAGTACAACATTTTCACCACCATTTTTTAGTAATTCTCCAATGATTTTATCAGGACCAGCTGCTTTATCATGTTTAAGTTTTCTAAGTGCCAATAATATTTCATCTTTAGATATGGGATGATCAAAATCTTCCTCAGTTTCTTCATAGTCACCATCAGAGTTCATGCAGTTGTCTACTGAGTCTTTCTCTAGCAGGGTTTTGAAGTGCTGCAACCATCTGTTGACAGATATATTATTCTTTGGCTGACACTTTCTAAATGAAGCTTTCATAATATTCTTCCAGAACTGAACTTGAGATGATGGAAGACATCATATCTGCAAGCAATGTCTTGTTATACTCTTTCTTTTTCCTTTCAAGCATGTATTTATATTCCCTTCTTGTGATACAGTACAAGTTTTTGTCTTCATTCTTTAACGTTTTAAAGTAAGACTTCTAAAGTTTTCTGACCCTACATTTCATTCTTTTACATTCATTATCAAACCATGTATCATTTGATAGCCTTTTATTGATATGAACCTGTTTCTTCATACAAACAGCACTGGTTTTTATGAGATCATTAAATAAATCTAGAGCTTCATCAATGTTCTCATCAATCAACTGGAAGGCATTTAGAAATTGTTCACACATGTTCTCTTCATAAACTGAGAGTTTGTTTTCATCCCACACAAACTTTTCCACAACTGCTGGCTCCTCAGTTACCGTACATGTATCATATACTGGATTAATATGTAATTCAACATGAAGGTGATCAGAATCAGAACGCTCAGCAACAAACAAACAACATGAGTCAAAAATCTGAGAGAACAAATCATCTGACAGTGTCAGTGACACTAAAAAATAATCATTAACACTGCATCCTCCATCAGAAATGAATGTATAGCGTCCTAATTGGTCACCATTACATACACCATTTATAATTTGTAGCCCAAGAGCAGTGCACATATTCAATAAAAATTTACCATAATTATTGATACCAGAATCTTCAGACTTACGATTACTACTGACAGACATGCTTTTACTATGGGAATCTGAATTAAAGTCATTCGCTACATGATAAGAAGAAAAGTTTCATGTCCTGCTGTTTAAGTCTCCACACAGTATTATATCTACTTCATCCAATGACACCACACAATTGACTAAACATTCTTCCAGCATAGCAATTCCATTATCATTGTCAAACATGTTACAAAATGGTGAACCTTCAGCCAGTTCAGGTCATATATACACACATACCAATAATAGTTATTAATACATTCCTTGAAGTACACAACAAAGATTTGTCAAAGAGTAACACACAAATGTTAGAATAAGGAACATCCAAACATTTCACAAGGACAGCTAACTCATACTTTAGTAAACAAACTAACCCACCGGATTGTCTCCCTTGATGACTAACTTTAATTGCAGACTTACAGAAGGCCTTAAAGCCACTAAAAACATCTGGCTGGATATTTTCCAGGAACGTTTCTGACAGACAAATAAAATCGAAGCTACGCACATAAGATACAAAATCCCTGTCAGTGAGTTTAGAAAGCAAACCATTTACGTTCCAAGATAAAAAAAATAAAAACGTTTTATTTGTTTCATTTTTATTGCTATGATCTAATGCATCTACATCATCTAAACTGACACTATCACTATTTATATTGATGAGACTAGAAACCAAGTTAATGCTATCATCATTACTGCCATCATCATTTATTAACACTGGCTCTTTATTGGAGGGCTGTCTACAACCAGACAAATCCTGGGGGACAGATGTTAGGCCCAAGCCTAGTACACCTTGGTCAGACCTGTCTTTGTCTTGCTTCATATGTGTCTCTGTCACGCTCCATAGCACAAAGCCCTATTGCATCAGGCTCTACATCACAAAAGTGGGATTGTGTGTGTGACTGACTCTGGCCCACTTATGACCAGTGTAGGTTTACTTTCTGGCTTTCCCTGTGAATTTTGTCTAGGGACAGATGTGTGTATGGGCCTGCCAAAAAGCTATTCCTTCCTTTGGAGATCATTGCGGGTCACCTTTTCTCCATTTATTATCAGATGGTCAAAAACCATTCTTACTTGTTTCCCCTCTGCTCTAGTGCTCTTTACAGGATAAAAACAGCATCTGGCAATAATAGGAGTTAGCTTTAGAATTAATACAGGCCACTCTATCAAACTTTACATCCTTGACATCATTTTTTCAGAGAGAAGATTTTTCATAGCCATCTCACAGTCAGCGCCACTCTCATTAGGATTCTTCTCTAAGCCATGAACAATAATGTTGTTTCGCCATGATCGTCCTTCTGCATCGTCTGCCCTCTTTTCCAGTTTATCCACTCTGTCCGTCAGTTCTGTATTTGTCTGTTGTAGTTCTACGTTTTAAGTTCTGAGATTGTCCATGTCTCTTCTAAGGTTTACACTTTTCTTCTTTCAGAACACCAACACTGTCTGTCAACACCTGAATCTCTCTTTTGAAACTGTCCACTGTCGACTGTCGTATTCAGCTTCAGTTCCTGGGGAGTTGCTGCAGGAGAAGAATCCTGTCTGTGTTGCATGGACGTAGGCGTGTTGGCAGCCACCTCTGCACTGGTTTTGGTCCTACGAGAAGGCTTCCCTGCGACAGTTTGACCACCACCCGTTGTCAAACTCATCTGCCTCAGCTTGCAGTCCTTGGTCAGTAGGGGGGGTAGGTCCAGGGTTGGTCTCCACACCGCAATAAAAGTCCCCCCCAAAATAGATAGGTGAGGGTCAGTCCTAACAGGACACCTTCTCGCGGCTTTTCAGTGTCAGGATGGAGGTATGCATGGTAGATTGAATTCTACCCGTTTGGATATGAAACAGGCAAATACTGCCGCAAATGTCCCACAGACAGCCCTGTACAACTGCAGCGATATTCCCATCCTCCTGATCTAACTGTATGCAAACTATGAAAAACTAAGGACCACTTAGACGTAGTTACTATTTCACAAAAATACCAGAGCAATTACAGTACGTCTTCTCCTTCACATCACGTGACGGCCCAAGCAGAGAGAGAGAGAGCAGAGAGAGAGAGAGAAGAGAGAGAGAGAGGCGAGAGAGAGAGAGAGAAATAGAGAGTGAGTGTGTGTGTATGTGTACATGAGCGCATGCATGCAGCACATTGTCCATCAGTCATAGTGTGAAGAATTTCTCATTATTCTTTGTAAACCTCTGAAAATAGGTATATAAATTTTGTACAACTTAAGTCAGACAGGCCACTGATTTTCAGGAAACTTTCATGAACACATAAATGATACATGTATTAATAATAATAATAATGTATGGAATTTATACAAAGAATAGGATAATTATTATAACACACATTCACTGATTCAGTGATTTACTCATCTTTAATTTTAAATGAATACTCAAAGTGATGAATGTACAAAATTAATGTACAAAATTTTCTCTTTCTCTCTCTTTCTTGTGTGAACACACACATGCACGTGCACACGCACGCACCTGATATGAAGGTAAACTTTCACCTAACTCGTTCGTGATTCACTCACCTCTTCCAGGCCAGGAATAAGGTGAAGTGGCGTACGAGCCCCATGTCGGAAATAAATGTGTACTTGCTTCAATGTTAGTCGTTTCAACGATTTGGTCTTTTCGTCACTGACTGTCAAAGTTTCTGCACGACAAACTGCTCCACCGAAATTGTTTTGTTTAGTACATGTCTTGGCCAAACATATACCACAAACTGTTGCTCCAACAAAACATGAAATTTTGATTGATTTGTTCCAATTCATGGTTTTTGTTTAGTTTTCGTAAAATTTGGCTACAAACTTCGTCATCAATCTTTCATCAGATTTTGGCCATGTGCATCAAGCGAGATCACTCTTGTAACTGCCGACGTACATGTAAGAACGATAATTCTCAAGCTCCAAAATGGTAGGCGAAAGAATTTCTTTTTGTACAATTTTGTAATTATTTTACTTACTAACCTCACATCATTACTCCTTGGCCTATTAGAACTGCACACGTTTCCTGTTTTGTTTTTTTAACCTGGGATTTTTTTCTATTTTCAGGCACGGTATTTCAGTGAGGGCAAAATCGAAGGTAAGTTGAAAAAATTCTTCAGTTTCCTTACGACCACGCCCAAGTGTTCTGCTATCAAACTGTTACGTTCTCTCTTCAGTGTTCTGTCTGTCTGTCTGTCAGAACACACACACATACACACATACTCGCGCGCGCGCAGAACGTCTTGCGCACACGTTAAAATCCTGTTCCGCTCTTTGTAAGAGTAGGCCATTGTGTGCCCGTGGGAACATATGACAATTTACAAAACCGCATGCACACGGGAACTGGATATAAAAAAGCATATAAGTGCTTATCCCATTATCCTCAATATAAAAAAATAAGATAAATAAACACATGCACCATACATGCACACACCCACACAGGCACTCATGCACACTCGCATAAAAACACACTCACACAATCTGCAGGCACACACACACATGCATGTACACGCACACACACAATACACAACACACACACACACATGTGTAGATTGTGTACACATGCTTCGAATGAGACTATAAACCAAGGCCCCGTGTGCGAACTCACGCAGAACATCTTGCGCACATGTTCAATTCTGTTTCGCTTTTCGTAAGAGAAGGCCATTGTGTGCCGGTGGGAACAGATGACAAAATTCACAAAACTGCATACACACGGGGACTGGATGTAAAAAAAGCAAATGAGTGCTTATTCCATTATCCTCAACATCAGAATTTTTTTTTTTTTTAAATTTAAAAAATTTTTAATTCCTGGTGTTAGTGCAGCTTGCTGCTGTCTCAGAAAGAGAGAGAAGGGGGGGGGGGGGGGGGGAGGGAACACACATAAAATTTTTAGTTTTAACTCATCCTTCCCTTTGCTTTAATTTTTAGTTTAAATTCATGGTTTCTCTTGCTATAGTTGATTGTTGCATTTGGTTTAGAGTGTACTTTGCTATTGCTTTAGGTTTGTTTGGGCTTTTTGTATGTATTGTTATACTCTGCCACATAATGAGTCCCTTTGCACCAGAGACCAGGTTTTAGCTTTTAACATGTTATTAATTTACAATAAAAAGGCTATTCAATTAATAAAAATAATAACAAATTGAAAATCAGACACTTCTATGAAAAGTTATAACAAATTGAAATGATAGACTGTAGAAAGTGTCAAAATTAGAAATTAACAAGTTTAGCGTTGTAAGAGGTGGTCAGAATAAGGTCTTGGATATTTTGAAATGCATTTGTAAAGCAAAAGGAAACAAAGCTATTCCTTGGTCTTCAGTACAAGGTAGTCTAATGGCAGTAGTTTCATAATCAATCAAAAATCACAAAATGCTTATAAATGCGTTTTTCATGCAAAAGGAAACAAAATTAGCTTTGGTGCTTCAGTACAAAGTAGAGGAATGGTTACAGTTCTATAATCAATCAATTTTTTTTTTTAAATCAACAACCTGACCCCCACCTGCCTAAGACAGTAAAGTGGCTCCTAGCATAAATATGGGTCAGGTGCATGCAGACCGACTAATTTCATGGTGGAGTGTCACACGCACACACACACACACACACACACAGAGACACACACACACACACACACATATGTTGTGTTTTGAGAGCATTCTGAGCCTTGTTTGTGACGACTGTGTGTTCTGACAGAGTTCAAGGAGTGCTTTGACTTCCATGCCAAGAAGGGCACCATCAGCCATGAAGGGGACCTGTCCATCATCATGAGGTCACTCAGCTTCAGCCCCACCAGGGAGGAGATCACCAAATACTTCAAGAAATTTGTTTCCCGTGAGTGCTGCTGCCGCTTTATTTATTTCTTTCATTTATTTTATTCTTTTATATCGAGGATAATGGAATAAGCGCTTGTGTGCTTTTTTTTACATCCAGTCCCCGTGTGTATGCGGTTTTGTAAATTGTCATCTGTTCCCACCGGCACACAATGGCCCACTCTTACGAAAAGCGGAACAGGATTTTTACGTGTGCGGAAGATGTTCTGCTTGCGTTCGCACACGGGGCCTCGGTTTATAGTTTCATCCGAAGGACTTTTTGGGGAGAGTGGAGTCTGCACTGATGTTAACTCCAGGGGAAAATATCCCCTTGAACGGGAGTCGAACCCAGGTCATCAGATTGCGAATGCAATGTTTTGACCACTAGGCTATCCCGTCCCCCTGAGAGAGAGAGAGAGAGAAGAGAGAGAGAGAGAGAGAGAGAGAGAATATAATTATACCTGTTCTTGTAAACCTACTTAAATCATAACAACAGGGCACAGGAGGGGTGGGGGCGGGAAGGGGGGGGGGGGCAGGGCCACATTGAAGCAACAACACCAAAGCAGAAACAATCATAAAACATTGTATGATGTACTCTTTATATAAAGCACATCCCCGGAGTCGGAATTCCACTACCGTGATGATGGTAAAAAATGGTTGCTTCTACAAAAATCTCACCATTGGTGAACCTCAGAGCTCTAGCCCAGGGAACGGGACAGCCTAGTGGTTAGAACATTGCACTGGCAATCTGATAACCCGGGTTCGATTCCTGTTGAAGGGGATATTTTCCTCTGGAGTTAACATAAGTGCAGACTCCACTCTCCCCAAAAGCCCTTCGGATGAGACTATAAACCAAGGTCCCGTGTACAAATGCACGCAGAACATCTTGCGCACACGTTAACAAGAGAGTTGTCCCTGGCAAAATTCTTAGAAAAAAGCCACTCTGATAGGGAAACAAATACAGCTGCAGAAAAAAAAAAGAAAAAAAAAAAAAAGGGTGAAAGGGTGGCGCAGCGCTAAGTGGCGACGCGTTCTCCCGCTCTCCCCGGGGAGAGCAGCCCGAATTTCACGGAGAGAAATCTGCCGTGACTTAAAGTGGTATGAAATGAAATCTGAGCGCTTTGATTTGTTGCTTTACAAGATTCAGCGCTATATAAATTCCATACATTATTATTATTATTATTAAATCCTGTTCCGCTTTTCGTGAGAGTAGGCCATTGTGTGCCGGTGGGAACAGATGACAGAATTTACAAAACCGCATTCACACGGGGACTAGATGTAAAAAAGCACATGAGTGCTTATTCCATTATCCTTGATACAACATTTTTTTTTTTTTAAAGACTAAATAATATATATTTATATCAAGAACTAACAACACTTTTGTCCTGGGCCTGAAGGCTGTTTCTTCTTCATCATTAAACAGTCAGACAACAACTTACTGTTGTCTGTCACATGAGCAAAAACACATTGCACTGCCGTTAAGCGCCTGACAAATGGGGCCCAGCACATAGGACATCCGCATGGGAGAGTATTGTTGGTTTATAAGTCTTTTCTGGGAAAAAAAAGGCAGGAGAATGGACCAAGAAGGCAGAAAATAGACAAGGAGGTGACAAGAAGAAGAGGGTCGTTTGGGCCAGAAACTTTTCCCCCATCCATTAGACCATGAGTGGTGATCTGGGCGCTACACTGCTTCTCAAACCCTCCGTTTAGTTTCCCAGCCAAAGTTCATGACTGGCAGCTGGCAGGGCGTGGATATAAATAAACAGGGCAAAAGGAAAGGCAGCACTAGGGGCTTGCAGCTGTAGCCGTGTTCAGCCGTAAATTACCCTTGTGTCTTTCACACATCCTCTTGCACAGTGAATTGTTTAAAAATGACAAGCAAAGCACTTTTTAAAATGAGCTTTAAACGAGCTTTCTTTTGACTCCAAACTCCATGTACTTTCTTTCATACAGGTTGATGTGACAGCAGTTCAAACAGACATGAGATAAACAGGAGAGGTGCAGGAAGCGCTTTGTAAAGAAGGCCATTGTGTGCCGGTGGGAACAGATGACAAAATTCAAAAAAAATCATACCCACCAGGACGGGATGAAAAAAAAAGCAAATGAGTGCTTTTTTCCTTTATCCCAACTCAGAATTTTTTTTTTTTTTTAAAATTTAAAAATTGTTTAATTCCTGTTTAGGCGCTTGCTGCTGTCTCAGAAAGAGAGAGAAGGGGGGGGGGGGGGAGGGAACACACATAAAATTTTTAGTTTTAACCATTCTTCCCATTGTTTTAAATTTCTTAGTTTAAATTCATGGTTTCTCTTGCTATAGTTGATTTGTTGCATTTGTTAGAGTATACTTTGCTTTTGCTTTAGGTTTGTTTGGGCTTTTTGTATGTATTTTATACTCTGCCCACATAAAAAGTCCCTTTGCACCAGAGACCAGGTTTTAGTTTTTAACATGTTATTTACAATAAAAAGGCTATTCAATTAATAAAATAAAATAAATTGAAAATCAGACACTTCTATGAAAAGTTATAACAAATTGAAATGATAGACTACAGAAAGTGTCATAATTAGAAATTAACAAGTTTAGCATCATAAGAGGTGGTCAGAATGAGGTCTTGGATGTTTTGAAATGCATTTTTTAAAACAAAAGGAAACAAAGCTATTCCTTGGTCTTCAGTACAAGGTAGTCTAATGGCAGTATTTTTATATTCAATCAAAATCACAACATTTTTATGAATGCGCTTTTCAAACAAAACTTAAGGAAGCAAACAAAAAAAACCCACCACCACCACCAACAACAACAACAAAACAACAACAACAAACAAATAAAAAGGAAACAAAATTACGCCATGTTGCTTCAGTACAAGGTAGAAAAATGGCAGTAGTTTCATAATCAATCAAAAATCACAAAATGTTTATAAATGAGCGCTTTGATTTGTTGCTTTACAAGATTCAGCGCTATATAAATTCCATACATTATTATTATTATTATTATTAAATGCGTTTTTCACGCAAAAGGAAACAAAATTAGCTTTGGTGCTTCAGTACAAAGTAGAGGAATGGTTACAGTGCTATAATCAATCCTTTTTTTTTTTAAGTCAACAACCTGACCCCCACCTGCCTACAGTGGCTCCTAGCGTAAATATGGGTCAGGTGCATGCAGAGCGACTCGTTTCATGGTGGAGCGTCTCTCTCACACACACACACACACACACATACACACACACACAACACATACCCACACACACACACAACATATACACACACACACACACATATACACACACACACACACACACACACACATCCACAACACACACACACACATATATATATATGTTGTGTTTTGAGAGCATTCTGAGCCTTCTTTGTGACGACTGTGTGTTCTGGCAGAGTTCAAGGAGTGCTTTGACTTCCATGCCAAGAAGGGCACCATCAGCCATGAAGGGGACCTGTCCATCATCATGAGGTCACTCAGCTTCAGCCCCACCAGGGAGGAAATCACCAAATACTTCAAGAAATTTGTTTCCCGTGAGTGCTGCTGCCTCTTTATTTATTTATTTCATTTATTTCATTCTTTTATATCGAGGATAATGGAATAAGCACTCGTGTGCTTTTTTTTACATCCAGTCCCTGTGTGTATGCGGTTTTGTAAATTGTCATCTGTTCCCACCGGCACACAATGGCCTACCCTTACAAAAAGCGGAACAGGATTTTTACGTGTGCGCAAGATGTTCTGCATGCATTCGCACACAGGGCCTCGGTTTATAGTCTCATCCGAAGGACTTTGGGGGAGAGTGGAGTCTGCACTGATGTTAACTCCAGGGGAAAATATCCTCTTGAACGGGAGTCAAACCCAGGTCATCAGATTGCGAATGCAATGTTTTGACCACTAGGCTATCCCGTCCCCCTGAGAGAGAGAGAGAGAGAGAGAGAGAGAGAGAGAGAGAGAGAGAGAGAATATAATTATACCTGTTCTTGTAAACCTACTTAAATCATAGCAACAGGGCACAGGAGGGGGAGGGGGGGGGGGGCAAGGCCACATTGAAAGCAACAACACCAAAGCAGAAACAATCATAAAACATTGTATGACGTACTCTTTATATAAAGCACATCCCCGGAGTCGGAATTCCACTACCGTGATGATGGTAAAAAATGGTTGCTTCTACAAAAATCTCACCATTGGTGAACCTCAGCGCTCTAGCTGTGGTTAGAACATTGCACTGGCAATCTGACGACCTGGGTTTGATTCCCGTTCAAGGGGATATTTTCCTCTGGAGTTAATATCAGTGCAGACTCCACTCTCCCCAAAAGTCCTTCAGATGAGACTATAAACCAAGGTCCCGTGTGCGAACGCATGCAGAACATCTTCCGCACATGTTAAATCCTGTTCCACTTTTCGTGAGAGTAGGCCATTGTGTGCCGGTGGGAACAGATGACAGAATTTACAAAATTGCATACACACGGGGACTGGATGTAAAAAAGCACGTGAGTGCTTATTCCATTATCCTTGATATAAAAAAATTGTTTTTTAAAAGACTAAATAGTATATATTTATATCAAGAACTAACAACACTTTTGTCCTGGGCCTGAAGTCTGTTTCTTCTTCGTCATTAAACACTCAGGCAGCAACTACTGTTGTCTGTCACATGAGCAAAAATGCATTGCAATGCCGTTAAGCACCTGACAAATGGGGCCCAGCACATCGGACTTCCGCACGGGAGAGTATTGTTGGTTTATAAGTCTTTTCTGGAAAAAAAAAGGCAGGAGAATGGACCAAGAAGGCAGAAAATAGACAAGGAGGTGACAAGAAGAAGAGGGTAGTTTGGGCCCGAAACTTTTCCCCCATCCATTAGACCATGAGTGGTGATCTGGGTGCTAGTCTTTCGGATGAGACGATAAACCGAGGTCCCATGTGTTACACAAAATTATTCAGCGCACGTAAGAACTCACAGCAACAAGAGAGTTGTCCCTGGCAAAATTCTTAGAAAAAAGCCACTCTGATAGGGAAACAAATAAAGTTGCAGACAACAAAAAAAAGAACAAAGGGTGGCACTGCTCTTGTAGCGACGTGCTCTCCCTGGGGAGAGCAGCCTGAATTTCACACAGAGAAATCTCGTGACTTAAAGTGGTATAAATGAAATGAAAAATAAATGAACAAGACAAAAATGAAGAGAGGGATAGAAAAGGGGGAATTCCTAGCACAGAATTTCCAGAAGGTGGGGATACTATTTATACTGACAGTTCTCCGGCATCCCCATGGGGGAAAGCAAAAATAAAATAAAATCATGCCTTGGTACTTCAGTACAAGGTAAAAGAATGACTATAGTTTTATAATCACTCAAAACTGGCAGCTTGACCCCCACCCCCACCCCATCCCCCACCTGCCTAAAATGACTCATAGCGGAAAAGTGGGTGAGGTTCAAAGCGACTTATTTCATGGTGGAGCGTCACCAAAATATATTTCGATCAAGAACGGACAACGCTCTTGACCCGGGCCTGAAGCCTTCTTCATTTATCTTCGTTGTCGTCGTTCTGCTTTCAGCTGAGGGTCAGCTGGACTTTGCGTCCTTTCTGGATGTGATGCACGAACACTCCACTGTGGAGAACTGTCAGCGGGAACTGCAGGAGGCTCTGCTGGCCCAGGACAGGTCGCGCAGCGGCTACGTCAGCGCCAACGACATTCGACACATCCTGACCAGCCTGGGGGAGAAACTCAGTCGCAATGAAGGTCAGGTTTGGGGCAGGGGGGGCAGTTTTAGGGGAGGGATGGGGGAAGATTTTTTCTATAGTTTGTTTGGTGTGTGTGTCTTTTGATGTGCATGAGTCCCGTATTGGCTTTATGGAATCAAATAATTAAAGGTGTGTTTCAAGCGGCTTCCAATCTTCTTCTTCTTCCTTTTTTTGTCATGTTTCTCCCAAGGGAGGTTTGACATTGATGAGCCTTCTCCATCTCTCTCTGTTTTGAGCTTCCTCCTTATTTATGCCCCTTTCTCGAAGATCATCTGCAAGACAGGCAGCCCAGGTCTTGCTAGGTCTTCCCTTTGGTCTCTTTCCATCCACTACGAAGTTCATTGCTCTTTGTATGATGTGGTGGTCTGCTTCCAATCTCAATTCCAAATACTTTGTATCTCAAAAAAGAAGTTCAAAGGATTACACATGTAAGGATAAAAAATTAGAATCACGTACATGTTATCAGACAGCTTACAGCACCAAACAACATCAACACATTATGCTGTCTGTGCAAACAGCACATATCTGACATACCCCCACACACATTTCTGCAACATAATTGTGCAGGTGCTCCATGCGACCCTCGATATACCCTCCAATGCAGAAACTTTGCCATAGAATTTAATGATTGATTATTTATTTGTTTATATCGAGTTGTAAAGCCTCTCAGTGAGCTTGTTTACCCCAGTCGCCCAGTGTAATGCCCACTTTTGTCAACTGTCATACCCTTCCCCTGACTCAACGCGCCCACCCTCCCTCCAAAACGCTGCACAGGATCTACCCCTCTCTCACCAAACTTCTGCATCACATCCAGAAAGGACAGTTATGTCTGTGTTCAGTGGACACTCTGGAGCTAGTATTCTGCTCGTGGGGTGCAGGTTTGAAATCCCTTACTTTGTTCAACCGTCATTGTATCCTAAGTCACGAATTTCTTGTAACCAGACCCATTCTCCCCATCATTTTATTCCACTCCTCAAACACCTTACCCTGGATAGCCTCCAGAAAAGACATTATCGTGTTGGTTATGGTTGTGGTTGGATCAATCTTTTTGACATAAATTGTTTTATTGTTGGATCATTTTTTTAAAAGGTTGTTCATTATTTGTTATCATGCAATTATTTTTAATTTTATAGATTTTGTTCATTATTTGTTAGATTTTGCTGAGATTACTTGTACCAAACTCAGGTCTGCCTGTTGGATCATGAGTGTGGAGATATACAGATTTTTGTTGCATATTTGTAGAAAAAAGTTCTTAGCAATATTATTTTAGTATCTGTCATTGAAACACAGTTTGTGTCATACAATTGTACAGTAATAATTAATGTTTTTGTTACAATGAATTTTGAAGACTTTGTTGTCTGTGTTTTAGAGTCTCTGTAAGGTAAGTCGTAAAACTCAGGACAGCCATGTTCGGACAAGAGTGTGTGTGGATCATACCAAAGATTTTTGTTCACAGTAGTTGAGAAAAAAAAGTTGACCTTGGCAAGAGATTTTTTGTATGCTGTGCATTGAACACCTTCTGTCTGTGTCAGTCACAATGAAGAAGAAAATTATCTCACATGACTGTTTTCTCTTCCATCTTGATATGTTGTAAGGACATTTGTTGTCTGTGGTTGGTGTGAGCATACTCTAAGGATAGGAGTCTCATAATCCTCATTTTCAGTGTGTTTCTCCAGCTCTTAGAATCTGGATGGAGTTGGGTTTTTTCATCTTTTGATGCACCAGAGTGTTTTATAGAATTTCCTTGGATTTTGATTTTCAGCCATTTTTGTTTTTCTCATGAATAGTCCAATATTTGAGATATAAAAAAAACCAAATAGATCGTTTGTTCTCTGTTGCTTGTTGTCAGCAAGGTTGGGTTCTGGCGAATTTGTCAGGTTTTCTGATCCAACATTTGTTGCCTTTTTGTTTTAAACTTTAGGATCAGTCAAAATCTGCATTTTTGGTAGGGGTGTGAAACTGAAGAATACTGACACATTTTTTATGTGATTGGATTATGAGACTCACAGTGCTGTAGGCAAGCTTTGAATCAAATTGAGGAATGTCCCCCTCCTCCTCACCCCCTATTCAAAAACTTACAAGAAAAAGTTATTCCTCTGTGTTTTCTTCATCCCGTGTCAAATCATGATTTTGATTAACTGATGGATTGTAAATCATGAAAAGACTCTTCTCTTGTTGTCAAAATTCATAAGACTAGCTGGTATTTCTTAAAACCTGTTAAGCTTTCAAACTGTGACAGATTAAGCTTTTAAGCTTTGTATTGTTTTTCAACCAGAATACTTACAAAAGTTGTTCAATGTATTGATCTATCCTATGCTGTCATTTTAGTTAATATTGTAATCATTTGCTTTTCATGTTGAAATTATCAATATTTTTCTAAAAATTCATTGCTATCATTAGCTTTTCAGGTTGAAATTATCAACATTTTTCTATGAATTTATTGTTATCATTAACTTTTCATGTTGAAAGTATCAATATTTTTCAATGAATTCATTGTTATCATTAACTTTTCATGTTGAAAGTATCAATATTTTTCAATGAATTCATTGCTATCTTAAGCTTTTCATGTTGAAATTATCAATATTTTTCTATGAATTTATAGTTATCATTAACTTTTCGTGTTGAAATTATCAATATCTTTCAATGAATTCATTGTTATCATTAACTTTTCATATTGAAATTACCAATATTTTTCTATGAAATTGCTGCTGGTTGGCTCTCCAGTTCAGATTGTTTGTAAATCTCCAAATCCTGAGAGGGGTGAAGGGGAGTTAAACCTTGAATCTTGGACCAGCTGCGTTTTCCATCCATGTTATGTGAGGAGTGTTCCATGATGTCAGGCAGCAGCAGCAGGGCAGTCAGTGTTCTCAGTGGTTTACAGGTACAGGTCTGGATGTGAATAACTCCCAAGTCCAGTTTCTGGTTGTGTTGACATGTCAAATAGGACTATTATTGTATCATATTGTTTTGTATTGTTTTTTTTGTACTGAATTGTATACCGCTTGCAGTCACAGCAGATTTCTCTGCATGAAATTCGGGACACTCTCCCCGGGGAGGGCATGTCACCTCAAGAGCAGCACCTCCTGTTAAAAATTGTTGGGTTTTTTTCCTGTTTTCAAGTGTATTTCTTTCCCTATGAGAGTGGATTTTTTAAAACACATTTTTGCCAGGGACAGGTCTCTTGTTACTCTGTGTTCTTTTTCATGCACTGAATGTATATTGTAGATGGGATCTCGGTTTCTTGACTCGTCCAAAAGACTAGCACCCAGACGACCACTGAAGGTCTAATGGATGGGGGTAAAGTTAGGGCTAAAACAGGGTTCAGACGGGTAACTTCTGGCTCTCTAGGCAAGCATGTTACCTCAAGACCACTGACCCACCAAGCCTTCCCAATGGTGCTCCAGTTTCCACTAAGGAAGAATTACAGCAAATGGCACATTCCATATACCTTACACCTGGAGTGGGGGATCTGGGTGGCAGTCTTTCTGATGAGAGATGGTAAACCGAGGTCCTGTGTGCAGTACACATGAAGTACATGTAAAAGAATCCACGGCAAGAGGAGTTGTCCTTGGCAAAATTCTGTAGACAAAAAGCCACTCTGATAGGGAAATACGTTAAACTTGCAAGCAGAAAAATTTATATTAAAAAAAACAAGGATGATGCACAGCTGTCAGTTTCTACCACTTTCAGCTCCTCTCAGCTTTGATCCAGTCCATCTCAGCCCAGCCCAGCTGAGGCGGGCCTGTGCTGATTATAGCAGGAACTGACTGCTCTTAAAAAAACTGGCAGGAAAAAGAAAAGGAAGGGGCACGCTAATTTTAACACTGGCACTGGACCCTGAGTTGATGATCTGAAGTCTGTAGCTAGTACCAATAGACTGCGCTGGTTTGGGCACGTTCAACGGAAAGCAGACCACCACATCATAAAAAGAGCAATGAACTTCGTAGAGGATGGAAAGAGACCAAAGGAAAGACCTAGCAAGACCTGGGCTACCTGTATTGCAGATGATCTTAGAGAAAGGGGCATAAATAAGGAGGAAGCTCAAAACAGAGAGAGATGGAGAAGGCTCATCAATGTCAAACCTCCCTTGGGAGAAACATGACAGAAAAGGAAGAAGAAGAAGAACTGGACCCTGAGTTATGCTGGATTTGTGCACTGTGGGCATCGTTCTTGTGGCGAGGCGTTTTCCTTGAGAAGACCAGCTCAAAGTTCATGTAGAGAAATCTGCCGTGACTGAAAGCGGTATACTATACAATACAGCACAGTGTACTACATCTTCCAATAAATCCACATGGTAAATATTCACCAGTTATGTAAGCTGATAATTATACTAAGTGATGAAACAACATAATGGGAGAAGACCGATGATTTGGGGATCAGTTTATTCAACGACAAAATTCACGTCTTATTCCATTCAAATTATGCACACCTTTTGTGAATAATTGTGCTGGGTGGGGGGTTGGTTTTGTTGTCCATCTGAGTGTTCGATATGTTAATTGTTTTGTCAGAGTCATTCCTGTGTTTATTATCAAGGTTGTGATGGTTATGAAGGGTCAGAAGTCTATTCCTGTTCCTGACCTGCGCTTTCAAGAGTGTATGGATTGTAGAATATTTCCATTTCTGTTGGTGATATTGTTAATCAATAACATTCCATATGTTGCTAATATGAGCCTCCACCACATAATGAGTCATATTGCAACGGACGCCAGTTTTTCATTGGTAACATGTTGTCAGTGTGCATTATTTTGAAAAACAACAACTACTATTTCATAAAGTAAAAAGAATGAAAATCTGACAGTTCTGTGAAAAGTCATTATACGTTGAAATGCTAAGACTCCAAGAAGTGACAAAATGAGAAATTGACAACTTTTTTTTCATCATAATAGGTAGTCAGGATTGGGGGTTGGATGTTTCTAAAGCAAAAAGAGACAAAAATCATGTCTGAATACTTCAGTACAAGGTAGAAGACATCTTATAATGCTTATTCCATTATCCTCAATATAAAAAAATAAATAAATAAATAATCAGTAAAAATCTCAAAACCGACAACCTGACCCCCACCTGCCTAAAATGGCTCCTAGCAGAAAAGTGGGTCAGGTGCAATCCGACCCATTTCATAGGGGAGGGTCACAGATTAAAGGTGATATTCTTTGTCATCTCAATTTGCATGCAAACAAGCACCAATATCAATGGCAGTTCGACTTTGCAGAATGCTTGTACTTGAGTATTTTTTGGATGATTTTTTTGGTGGGAAAATGGTTGTGAACTTTTTTTTTTTACATGAACTGTCATATTCTACTTTTGACAGTAACTTTTAAAGATTATTGTAACTGTTATTGTCATAGTATATTTGTAACTTTTACAGATTATGGTTACTGCTATTGTTATAGTATATTTGGAACACTTAAATGTACAGCTGTATTTTTAATCTAAATTTCATTTAGATGCAACAAATATTGCTATGCATATTTCAATATGCATATTTTATGAGTAACAAATTAACCATTTTCAGCACAATAAAATGGAATGCTGTACTCATTGTTAATTTTTTTGGTAACAAGAATTCAAGATTACAATAAAGAGAAGATACAGCTATGCAAAACATATATTTGCAGTCCTGGGTCTGTTACATCAGTGTGTGTGCGTGCGTGGTGCGTGTGTGTGTGTGTGTGCATGTGTGTGTGTGTGTGTGTGTGTGTATGTATGTGTGTGGATAGGGGTGTGTGCATGTGCATGTGTGTGTATGTTACGTGTGTGACCGAGTGTATGTGCATGTATGTGTATATGTGTGTATGCATGTGTGTGTGCGTGCATGCATGTGTGTGTGTGATAGTGTGTGCGTGTGTGAGGATATGTGTGCATGTATATGTGTGCAAACACTAACAATCATTTATATGTGTTTGTGAGTGAATGTGTGTGTGTGTCTATGCACATGTGCACACATACAGACACATTGTGTGTGGTGTGTGTTTTTACATGACCGTGTAAGAAAGATAATATTAGTGCCTTTGGATAAGAGAGACTATGATGAAGTCTTTTGTGTGAACGCATGCAGAACATCTTGTGCACATGTTAAAACCTGTTCCACCTTTCAGAAGAGTAGGCTGTTATGTGCTAGTGAGAATGAAATACAAAATATACACACACACAAAAGAAACCTTTGTGAGAGGTTTTGTACTGTGGTTACTCGCTCAGATAGAAATAAGCATGCGTGCGCACACACACACACACACACACACACTTGCATAGAGATAAGCAAGCATGTGCACACACACACACACACACACACACACACACACTTGCATAGAGATAAGCAAGCAAGTGCACATGCACACACACACACTTGCATAGATAAGCAAGAGCAAGCGCGCGCACACACACACACACTTCTAAACACACTGCAGTTGTTGGTTGTTAGTTTTTTTTACAAAATAATTTTTAACAGTATATTGCAAACTCGAAAGAAAATGGACACACACAAAAAAGTGCAAAATACATCTTTGTACTTAAACAGAAAGAAAAACCAGCACTATTTTCAGATCGAAATGAGAATCACACAAGGCACTTGGCAGACGTGTCACAAAGCGACTGACAAGACGTTATATTGATTGATAGGACTCTTAAAAACAAACAGGTAGGGGGTGGGTGCATGAAAGCCTCACAGTTACAGCATTGAGCTTGCAATCTGATGACTCGGGTTTAAACCATCACCCAGGCACCTGTTCTAGGGGATATTTTTTCCTCCTTGGAGTTAACTTAAAAAATGACTCCACTACCCCCACAAAAAATCCTTTAGATAAGACTATAAGCCAAGACTCTGGTGTGCAAATGCATGCAGAACATGTTGCACACATGTTAATAACCTGTTCTGCCTGTTGGAAGTGTACGTCAGAGTGTTCCAAACAGGAATCATGGATTACAACATTTTTTTAAACGCATGCACACGGTGTCATCCAGAACATCTTGCGCACACGTTAAAATCCTCTTCCACTTTTCGTAAGAGTAGGCCATTGTGTGCTGGTGGGAACAGATGACAATTCACAAAACTGCATACACATGGGGACTTGATGTAAAAAATCACATAAGTGCTTATTCCATTATCCTTGATATAAAAGAATAAAATAAAAATAAAAAGATAAATGTCTGGTCATCATCCCCAAAGATGGAATGCGGCTACCTTAATGGGGGGGGGGGGGGAGGGAGCAATCGCATATGCAAAATCTCAATATTAGTGAGCCTCAGAGCTTTACCCAAGGAAAAGAGGAAAAAAACCAAACCAAACCAAAAAGAAAAAAAAACAACCACTATCACCCTCAGCACCCCCCTCCTCCCCCCCCCCAAAACCCCCAAATAAAATTTCCTACATAGTAAATGACGACATGTCCAGGTGACTGACTTGATATGAACCACAAATTTTTCCTGTCACAGGCGAAAAAATTCTGTCCAGAAAACCAAGACAGTGTGATTTTCAAAATGAATCTTGAGCTACATTCTTACCCCTCCCTCTCTTTCTGCTACTTCTCCTCCCTCCACCACCACTATTCCCCTCCTTCCCCCCCCCCCCCCCCCTCCCTCTACACAACTGAGAGTGGTAGTCTGGATACCAGACTTTGCGATGAGTTTGATTCAGCAAGGTTCAGTGTTCAACACACAAGATAGTGCACGTAAAACAACCCACAGCATTTTGGTAAATTTGGTCATTATTCATGAAGCGTCACAGGCAAAAAAGAAAAACAGAGAAGAAAAGACTGGGTTAAGAAAACATCTTGTGCACAAGTTAAAACCCGTTCCGCTCTTCACAAGAGTAGGCCATTGTGTGCCGGTAGGAATGGATGACAAAAATTTATAGAACTGCATACACACGGGGACTGGATGTAAAAAGAAGCACATGAGTGCTTATTCCATTATCCTCGAAATAAAAGAATAAAATTCAAAAAAAAGAAAGAAAAGAAATCTCTGACTTTTGCAGGGATAGGTAACTATTTTATGAAGAAAAACCATTTTGAAAATATGTAAAAATTCCACACATTTAGTAACATTAAAAAAAAAATCTGTTACAGCTTTCAGCCACAAACAAAAATTGATTAAATCTTTGGGCCAACATGATTTAATGTAAGAAATACTAGTTCACAGCTAATATTCTGTTACTGCAGACAAATCTTCTTCACAAAGACTTGAAAACTGTTATCAGTCTTGACATAGCAGAGCAAACTCTCTCTCTCTCTCTCTCCCCCTCTCTCTCTCTCTCTCCCTGCTCTCTCTCTCTCTCTCTCTCTCTCATGTTCTTAGATAGATGGCTTGATAAAAATTAAAAAAATAAAAGCAAATGCATTGCTTATTCAATATGTTCTTTCGAGCCAGAAGGCCCATAGAGCCGGAGCTTATCCCGGTTTCTGTAGCGTTAAGCGAACTGATGGTTTTTCACCACCCCTGTGACAGGACGCTAGTCTGTCGCCAGATACTTCCCCAGCAGAGCTGGTACCCACTTGTACACCTGGGTGGAGTGAGGAAAATAGGAGTAAAGTGTCTTTCCCAAGGACACAACACCGAGCCGAGCGGGGATCGAACCCGCGACCTCTGGATCACGAGTTGACCGCCTAAACCACTCGACCACGGTGCCTCCATCTTATTCAATATACCATCTGGAAATTTAAAAAATTATTCAACTCGCAAATGTTTCTCTCTCTCTCTCTCTCTCTCTCTCTCTCTCCAGTCTTTTTATCTGGTAGACATACACTGCATTTCACATAATAAGAGAACATGAAAAAAAATTTGTTACAAATAAATCCTTGTCTCTCTTTTATACTACAGAAAAGAGGGACGCAATAGCTGAGTGGTAAAGACTGTTCAACTTCAATCCCATGGGTCCATGAAGTCATGGTTTAAACCTTGATGGCGTCTGGTGAATTAAGGAGAGGGATTTTTACAATCTCTCAGGTCAACTTAAAGAGCAGATCTGCCAGTGCCTCAATTCCCTTGTGTAAATACACATGCAGAAGATAAAGGCACGTTAAATGTCCCGTAATTCATGTCAGTGTTCAGTGGGTTAAGGAAACATGAACATACCCAGCATGCAACCTGTGCAATGAGGTAAGCTGTTCTGAAGTCGGAATGTGTCGGCTGAGGCCTGCAGGCAGACCTCCTGCAAACTGACAAGCACAGGAGAAGACCAGGCACTCTTCACCCTACCTGGTAAAGCAATGCAAAGAAAAGAAAGAAAGAAGATATATCTCGAAAATCAGCACTACGGTCATTTTTTTTGGTTTTGTTTCTTGGCTAGAGCTGCGAGGTTCACCAACGGTCAGATTTCCATATGCAACTTTTTTTGTCCACCGTTAAGGTAGCCGCATTCCGACTTCGGGAATGAATGGTGATCCAAGTCTGCCAATGTGAATAATGGAATGAGCATGGACTGTGCAGAAAAGTATTGTTGTGTTGATGCATAGGAAGCCAAGAGTTGCCATGACACAAACACACACTACAGGTACGCTGTGGGACACAGAGTCCAGAGTGGAGAAACAGGGGAACAAAGTCGCTTCACAGTCATTGCTCTCATTTTACACAGGCCTCTCTCTCTCTCACGTGCGCGCACGCACACACACACACACACACACACGCATACACACACGCACACACACATAATAATAATAATAATGTATGGAATTTATATAGCGCTGAACACACACACACAGTCACACACAAACGCACACACACACACATGATTGAATGCATATATATAATCACATATCTGGACAGAGGAACTGTTAAAATATACAAACTGCAAACATTATTATGTACACGGAGAAAAATCCTCAAGATCTTTGTTTTTACTATACAAAAGAGTGTATTGCAGGACACCGAAGCAGGTTTCACACACACACAAACGCACGCACGCACGCACTCACACACGCACACACACTCACCCCTATACACACAAACACAACCCATTTACAGTATGATAAAAATGTACAACTTGCATTATCAAAAAATCCCAACTTGGACATGAACAACTAGATAATCACTACCACGCAATCCTGAGAAATATCTCTTTTGATTTTCTTGACACAACACCAAAAAAAACCAAATTCTCAGAGTGCCAAAGAAAAGTACATCAATTAATAAAACAGTTAAAATCAAAAACCAAACCAACAGTTATTATAAAGTTATCATACCAAAAGAAAAAACTCTGAAGAAAAGACCGTATTGGTTTACAATATATATATATATATATATATATATATTCCAAACTCATGAAGAAAAGGACACTTTAAAAAAAACAACCCCCCACCCCCAATTACATCAATCAACATTCACGCAGTTTTAAATCAGCAATGATAAGAAATGATTGTTTATCCTTTGGTACTTGCATTCAGAAATCTGAACTGTTCAAATCAGCAGCAGCAATACAGATTTATGATTGTTTGTGTGCTTCCATCAACATTTGGCTTCAGGGTAGTTTACTGTGACTGTCAGTACTTTCGCACATTGTTTTTCATTCTGTTTTTCAGCTGTTACATATATAACAAATCTTCAAAGCACAAATAAATAAATAAAAAGGCAAAAAAAAAAGGATTAAGGTGTCCCATAACCTATGAAGTTGCAGGGGAGAGAGGCATCAGAGACCTCAACTTCTCCAGGGGCCAGCATATTGAGGGCAGCGCCCATCTCCTCTCCCTCGCTGCTTTACTTTCCCCGACCTTAAAGAGGCAGGTACCCATTAACAGCTGGGTGAACTGGGGGACTGTACTGAAGCCAAGGCATGCAAACAGTCACCCATCAAAGTGGTAAACAAGCTCTATGCTGCTTAACCTTGGCTGGGGGGAAAACAAGTGCTCTGACCACTGAGCTATCCCATCCCCAAAGTACTAGTGCAATCAGCCAAAGAGAAATCTTAATGCCACAGACACTGTTCTTTGACAGAAATGGGAAATATTGTAACCTCAGAAACACTGTTCCTCAACAGAAATGGGAAATACTGTAACCTCAGAAACACTGATTGTTGACAGAAATTGGAAATATTGTAACCTCAGAAACATTGTTTTCCCAGCAGAAATGGGAAATATTGTAACCTCAGAAACATTGTTTCCCCGGCAGAAATGGGAAATATTGTAACCTCAGAAACATTGTTTCCCGGCAGAAATGGGAAATATTGTAACCTCAGAAGCACTGTTCCTCAACAGAAACTGAAATCTGTATAACCACAGAAACACTGATTTTTTTTCTCTACAAAAATGGAAACTATTTTACCATCAGAAATGCTATTCTTCAACAGAAACGTGATATTTAGTGCATACACCCTTTCACCAAAGAAAAAGTATGGTGTTGGAAACAGAAATATTATCCACATAGCCCTTAGAATAAAACTATCATCCTCAAGTTGAAACAGAACTTCAAAACCACAAATGTAAGCCTGAACGTAAAGACAAGGTCCATAAAGCAAACACTGCCCTTAAAGTGAAACATTCATCTTCAAAATGGGAGTCTACTCCTTCAAAATGAAGACCCTAAAAAACAAAAAACAAAGCAGAACGCTCCTTTAAGTAGAGCAGTCCTGAAAATAATATCACAGACAATAAAAAGAGACAAGTTTTTAAAAAAGCAAAAATTGTCCTTAAAAATCACTCCTGTCCTTAAAAAATATACTGTCCTTAAAAATCACGGCTGTCCTTAAAAAGTACACTGTCCTTAAAAATCACTCGTCCTTAAAAGTACACTGTCCCTAAAAGTCACTCCCGTCCTTAAAAAGTAAACTGTCCTTAAAAATCACTCCCGTCCTTAACAGTATATCACAGTCTTAACACTCCCGTCCTTAAAAGTAAACTATCCTCAAGATCACTCCTGTCCTTAACAGTATATCACAGTCTTAACACTCCTGTCCTTAAAAGTAAACTGTCCTTAAAATTCACTCCCGTCCTTAAAAGTAAACTGTCCTTAAGATCACTCACGTCCTTAACAGGATATCACAGTCTTCACACACCAGCAGTAACACCCCGGCACAGCCTCCAGCGAGAAGTGCAGAACAGGTCATCACTCCACGTGGGTGGACACGGAGCTCTTGCGGGTCTGGGAGATGGGCTTCAGCTTGAAGGACAGGCCCCCGCCAGGCTTGATGCTCTTCCTGGGGGACTGGGGGATGCGGGGGGGACCCCCCAGCTGTCCCATCTGCATGCCGATGTTCTGCAGGCTGGCCCGCAGGTTCTTGGGCTTTTGCTGGCAGGACACATCATGGACAGACATGTCTTCATTTTTTTGTTTTAAAAAGAAAAATGGACAGACATGTCTTCATTAAAAAAACCAGTTTTTATTCTTTTATATCGAGGATAATGGAATAAGCACTTATTTGTGCTTTTTTTTAACATCCAGTCCCCGTGTGTATGCAGTTTTGTAAATTCTTGTCATCCATTCCCACCGGCACACAATGGCCTACTCTTATGAAAAGTGGAACAGGATTGATTCAACGTGTGTGCAAGATGTTCTGCATGAGTTTGCACACGGGGCCTCGGTTTATAGTCTCATCCGAAGGACTTTTGGGGAGTGTGGAGTCTGCACTGATGTTAACTCCAGGGGAAACTATCCCCTTGAACGGGAATCGAACCTGGGTCGTCAGATTTCCAGTGCAATGTTCTAACCACTAGGCTATCCCGTCCCCTTCATCAGTCTACGTGCGTTGACTCCCTCCCTCCTGGCTGTCCCAGTGTCAGTTATCAATGTCAGCTGACTGCCATGACCTACACACATACACGTACAGTGGATCGGAGGTCTAGAGGTAACGCACCTGCCTAGAAAGTGAAAAGTCCGGGTTAAAAATGTGCGGTGGTTCAAATCCCTATTTGTTACCAAAACTTTTCCCCCATCCACTAGACCATGAGTCGCAGTCTGGGTACTAGTCTTTCAAATGCAAGGATAAACCCAGATCCAGTGTGCACACTCATTTAGTGCATGTAAAAGGACTCTGGTACAATTCTGTGAAAAAGAAAGCCATTCCGTTAGGGAAACAAATACATATGCAGAACAGTAAAAGAACAAAAAACTAATGGGTAGCGCTGCTCTTGTGGCAACATGCTCTCCCCAGGGAGAGCAGCTCAAATTTCACTCAGAGAAATCTGGTGTGTCTTAAAATGGTATACAATACAATACAATACAACACACCACAACACACAGACACACACACAACACACACTCATACACACACACACATACAACACACACTTATACACACACACACAACACACACACTAACACACACACACCACACATACTAACACACACACACACACACACACACACACACACACACACACCACACCACATCACACCACACACACACACTAACACACACACACACACCACACACACACTACACCACACACACACACACACACACACACACACACACACACACACACATACCTGTGATCCAGACAGCATCATGGAATGGTAATTCTTCATGTTTCGCTCAAAGTCCAAGATGTAGTTAGGAAACAGCGACTTCTCATCGAAAGCTGTCCGTAACGCTGCAACAATAAATAACCCACACACTCACAAATCACCCAGTCCATTTCTCTGTCAAAAACTAACACACACACACACACAAAGAAGGATGGGGGAGGGGGGGGGCAGGATACCCTGGTGGTTACAGTATTGCGCTCATGATCTGATGGGGGGACGGGAAAGCCTGGTGGTTAAAATGATGTGCATTGCGCTTGTGATCTGCTGTTCCGGGTTTGAATCTCGTTCAAGAGGGTTTTTCCTCTGAAGTAAACATCAGTGCTGACTCCACTTCCCTACATAAGTCCTTCAGATAAGATTATAAACTGAGGTCCTGTGTGCAAATGCATGTAGAACATCTTCTTCTTCCTTTTTTGTCATGTTTCTCCCAGGGGGAGGTTTGACATTGATGAGCCTTCTCCATCTCTCTCTGTTTTGAGCTTCCTCCTTATTTATGCCCCTTTCTCTAAGATCATCTGCAATACAGGCAGCCCAGGTTAGAACATCTTGCACACACGTTAAAACCCATTTCGCTTTTTGGAAGAGTAGGCCATTGTGTGCCTGTGGAAGCGGATGGCAAAAGTGACAAAACTGCATACACATGGGGACTAGATGTGAAAAAGCACATGAGTGCTTATTCCATTATCCTTGAAATAAAAGAATAAAATAAAATAAAAAGAAAAGAAATGGCCCCATGTGTGAACGCATGCTGAACATCTTGCGCACATGTTAAAACCTGGTCTGCCTTTCGGAAGAATAGGCCATTGAGAGCCGGTAGGAATGAATGGCAATTTTGTTGTTGAAATGCATGCACACTGGTGTTGTGTTTAGACATTTTCCCTGAAGTTGGATTGCAGCTACCTTAACAGTGGGCGAAAAATATTGCACATAAAAAATCTCACCATTTGGCGAACCTCCCCCCTACCAAACAAGAAACAAACATTCACACACAAAATCTTTCCACCTAATCCACAAACCACTGATCTATCTGAAAATCAAGTAAAATTATTATATACTTAACAGGGATAAGAATAAATTCATTTGCAACCAGTGCTGGCACACACATGCACACCAACTCATGCACACACACACATGCACACACACACAGACACACACACACACAACACACCACAACACACACTACACACAACACACAACAACACACACATACACTACACACACACACACCACCCACCACACACGCACACCACAAACACAACACACACACCACACACACACAACACACCACAACACACCACAACACACACTACACACACACACATACACTACACACACACACACCACACCACACACGCACACCACAAAACATACACACACACACCAACACACACACACTATACAACACACACACCACACAACATACACTACACAACACACACACCACACCACACACACATACCCCAACACACTATACACACACACACACACACACACACACACACACACGCACCACACACACACTACACCCACACCCCCCAACACACTACACACACACACACACACACACACAACACATACACACACACACCACACTACACAACACACCACACACACCACACACACACACACACACAACTACACATGCACACACACATACACACACGCGCACAACAACACAACACACACGCCACACACAAACTTACACACACGCAACACACACACACACTCTACACACACACACCACACAACACACAACACAACACACGCACACACTACACACATACACACACACACACACACACACACACACACACACACACCACACACACACACACATACTGACAAAGTCATTTCTAACAAAGTTTGTGGTTGGTATAATCGTAGAAATATGTTATCCCTTATGTACAGATTTAAACTAAATGCTTTCAGGACAAAATACGTGAAAGATGTAAAATGTATTTGTGGGGAGAAGATTACCAATAGTCATGTTATTTTTTATTGTGGACATTTAAAAGCATTTTTACCCGCTGTACCAAGTTTGTCACTGGATCAGATTTTGTCTGAACCATTGTTACTGTTGGACATTGTGTTAGGATTGATAAGAAGTCCGATAATTCAGTTTTTGTAGTATGTTAAAGCTAGTTTTTATTAGGTACTGTTATCTGACACTTTTCTATTATTGTTTGCGTTCTCTTGTTTAGATTACTTTTTTCTGTGTAAAATCACTAAATGTGAATAGACGTTAAACTGAAGATATCACACACACACTCACTTACACACACACACACACACACACACTCACTCTCAGCCAGTGCAGGCAACTTAGGGGCAGTGTCGGAGCTGCCTGGTCGCTCTGTGAAGTATTTCTCAGCGTCAGGCTTGACCAGCAGGTGGACATCGGCCAGTTCCTTCGTGTCCAGGGCCTGCACAGCAAGCAGCGGTCACAGCGCGGTCAACACTCGGCTGACTATTGATGATAATGATAATAATGATAATGATGATAATGATGATGATGATAATGATGATAATGATAATGACTATGATGATGATAATGATGATGATGATGATGATGAAGAAGAAGAAGAAGAAGAAGAAGAAGAAGAAGAAGAAGAAGAAGAAGAAGAAGAAGAAGAAGAAGAAGAAGAAGAAGAAAAAGAAGAAGATGATGATGATGATGACGACGACGACGATGCTGCTGCTGCTGCTGCTACTACTACTACTACTAACAACAACAACAACAACAACAACAACAATAATAACAATAATAAGTACTATAATAATAAGATATGGATTTTTGTTTGTTTGGTTTTTTTTGGTTGCTGAATCTTGTAAAGCAAACAAATCAAAGCTATTCGTCTTCATCAGACTTTCGTTTTCTAATATTTTTTGTTAGGGAGGAGTTGTTTTTTGTTTTTTTACTTTTTTGTTTCCATGTGTCCGGACAGCTATGTGTGCGCACCATGCCCTGTGTTTGTAAAACGAAACGGAGCGAGTCAGTGAGCCTGCCTGACTAAAGACATTGCCTGACATGGAAACCTCGTCACAGATCAAATTATGTCAATGAATGTTACAGCAAATTTGAATATGTTGATACCCGTTTGGACCCGAAACTTTTCCCCCATCTATTAGATCATGAGTGGTGGTCTGGGCACTAGTCTTTTGGATGAGATGATAAACCGAGGTCCCGTGTGTTGCGCATAATTATTTAGCACATGTAAAAGAACCCATGGCAACAAGAGAGTTGTCCCTGGCAAAATTCTGTAGAAAAAAGCCACTCTGATAGGGAAACAAATACTGTTGCTGACAGGGGGAAAAAAACAAAAAAAAGGGTGGAGCTGCTCTTGTGGCGACGTGCTCTTCCCGGGGAGAGCAGCCTGAATTTCACGCAGAGAAATCTGCTGTGACTTACAGTGGTATAAATAAATAAATAAATAAATAAATAAATAAATAAATAAATAAAGACCCTTTCAAATGGGGCCGTTGCCTTTCTTAAATAAATATTGTTATCGTTCTCTCTCTCACACACACACACCCTCACCCCTAACACACACAGACTGACAGAGTAAGGTCCGGCAGGAGGCTGTCCTGTTCTCTCCCTCTCACACACACACTCTCACCCCCCTTCACCCCCCCCCCAACACACACACACACATACAGCACACACACAACACACACCACACACACACACACCCACACACACCCACACACACATACACACACATACACACACACACACACCCAACACACACACACACCCACACATACACACACACATCAACACCCACATACACACACACACACACACACACACACCCACACCCAACACACACACACACACACACACACACACACACACTCACCCCCCACCCCACCCCAACACACACACACACAACACCCCACCCCACCCCACCCCAACACACACACACTACACACACACATACCCACCACACACCACACACACACACACACCACACACTACACACACACAACCTCCCCCCCCCCCCCACACACACACACAGACACACACAGATACTGACAGAGTAAGGTCCTGCAGGGGGCTGTCCTGTTCTCTCTCCACACACACACACAGACACACAGACACACCCACACACACACACAGACACACAGACACACCCACACACACACACACAGACACACACACACAGACAGACAGACAGAGATACTGACAGAGTAAGGTCCTGCAGGGGGCTGTCCTGTTCTCTCTATCACAACACACACACACACACACACCCTCACCCCCCCCCCCCCACACACACACACAGACAGAGATACTGACAGAGTAAGGTCCTGCAGGGGGCTGTCCTGTTCTCTCTATCACACACACACACAGACAGACAGACAGACAGAGATACTGACAGAGTAAGGTCCTGCAGGGGCTGTCCTGTTCTCTCTCACACACACACACAGACACACAGACACACCCACACAGACACACACAGACAGACAGACAGAGATACCTGACAGAGTAAGGTCCTGCAGGAGGCTGTCCTGTTCTCTCTATCACACACACACACACACACACACACACACACACACACACACACACACACACACACACAGATACTGACAGAGTAAGGTCCTGCAGGAGGCTGTCCTGTTCTCTCTATCACACACACACACACACACACACACACACACACCCACACACACACACACACACACACAGACACAGATACTGACGGAGTAAGGTCCTGCAGGAGGCTGTCCTGTTCTCTCTATCACACACACACACACACACAGACAGAGATACTGACGGAGTAAGGTCCTGCAGGAGGCTGTCCTGTTCTCTCTATCACACACACACACACACACACACACACACAGACAGAGATACTGACGGAGTAAGGTCCTGCAGGAGGCTGTCCTGTTCTCTCTATCACACACACACACACACACACACACACAGACAGAGATACTGACGGAGTAAGGTCCGCAGGGGCTGTCCTGTTCTCTCTATCACACACACACACAGACAGAGATACTGACGGAGTAAGGTCCTGCAGGAGGCTGTCCAGTTCTCTCCCAGTGCAGGTAAGGCAGATCAGGAATGGTGCCCGGCTGTCGACGCTCTCGCTTCTGCACACGCAGCTCCTGGTAGTCTTTGCCTGCGCGCACACACACACACACGAATGTACACATGCATGCACCCACAGGGACTGGATGTGAAAAAAGCACTTGAGTGCTTATTCCATTACCTTCAAAATAAAAGAAAGAAAGAAATGAACACACACACCCATCCACCCACACACACACATCCCAAACCCCCATCCACCACCAACCACCCCAACCACCACCAACCACCAAACCACCTCCCACCCACCCACCACAAGCTCTCTACACCCTCAACCCCCAAAACACCCCAAGCCTGTACCCAGTACAGTGGAGTCACCACCACCACCACCACCCACCCAACCACCTACCACCACCAACCCCCCACTCCCACCCCCAAGCCTGTATGTACCCAGTACAGTGGAGTCACCACCACCACCTCCCACCCAACCACCACCCACGCACCCACCCACCCACCAACCACCACTCCCCAACCCCCCCCCTCCCCCCACCCCCCCCCCCCCCCCCCTCCCCAAGCCTGTATGTATGTACCCAGCACAGTGGAGTCACCACCACCACCACCCAACCACCCTCCAATCCACCAACCATCCACCACTTCTCCCCAAACCACCTCCCCCCCAGCCTGTATGTATGTACGTACCCAGCACGGTGGAGTCCCAGGTGTTGAGGCGGTAATTCTGGGGCTCCACGATGGCCGCCTCGTCTGGCTCCCAGTCACTGTCCTCCTCTCCCTCCACCCGGAAATCGTCGATCGTCTCTTCGCGCTCTCGCTAAAACACCGCACAACACAGCTGAAAGTTCTCCCCACGTTCAGCTGCTATCCATCCCATCCCATCCCATTCCAGCTGGTGCTGATTATATACAGCAGGAACTGACCACCACTCTTGGATTAGGTAAAAGGAAGGGGTGCGCTAAATTTAGCGCTTTTGACTGAGTGATGTTGGATTTGCGTGCTGTGACAATGTAATGTTTGATGTAAATATTTGACAAACATGCCAATATGTTCCATGGTAATGTGAGCATTGCACACATAATAATAATAATAATAATAACAATAATGATAATAATAATAATAATAATGATGATGATGATGATGACACCGACAATGATGATAATGATGATGATGATAATATTATATGGAATTTGTATAGCACTGAATGCTCATTTCTTTTTTTTTTTATTCCTCGGCTAAAGCTCTGCGTTCACAAACATTTACATTATGCATATGTGACTGTTTTTGCCCACCATGAAGGTAGCTGCAATCAAACTTCGGGGATGTATGCTGTGTATGTTCCTGTTTCCGTAACCCACCAAATGCCAACATAATTTACAGGATTTTTATGTGCATATGACCTTCTTCACATGTATATACACACACAGACAACACAGACACACACAAATACACTCACATACACCCAGACAACACACACACACACTCAAACACACAAACACACACTCACACAGACACACACACACACTCACAACACAGACACACACAAACATACTCTCTCTCACACACACACTACAAACACATACACAAACATACACACACAAACACAACGCAAATACACACACAGATGCACAAACATAACACACACACAAACACACACACGCTCGTCTAATATCACTAAGAGTGAAAAGACGTTAAATCAAAAGAACAACAACACACACACCAGTATACAAATTTTCATCCAATATCACTTAGAGTTAACAGACGTTCAATCGAAGACAACAAGACCCACAAACACATAAACATATAAACACACACACACACACACACACAGACGCACAAACACAGACGAACCTCAGACACCTCTTCCTCGGCCAAGGTAGCTTGCAGGACAAAGGGTTCGATCTTCCAGTGTTCCTCCTACACAGTCAGTTCACCAGCACTTTATTCACTCACTGAGAGATTTATTTATTTTGTTCATTTATTTCATTTTATCCTTCTATTTCTAGGATAACGGAATAAGCACTCATGTGCTTTTTTTTCCATCCAGTCCCCATGTGTATGCAGTTTTGTCAATTTTGTCATCCATTCCCACGGCACACAATGGCCTACTCTTCTGAAAAGCGGAACAGGTTTTAATGTGTGCGCGAGATGTTCTGCGTGCATTCGCACATGGGACCTCGGTTTATAGTCTCATCCGAAAGACTTTTGGGGAGAGTGGAGTCTGCACTGATGTTAACTCCAGAGGAAAAATCCTCTTGAACGAGAATCGAACCCCGGTCAGCAGATCACAAATACATCATTATCCTGTCCTTTCACTCACTGAGAGAGAGAGGAAGAGAGAGAGGAGTGTGTGGGTGTGTGTGTGTGTGAGTGTGAGTGTTGTGTGTGTGTGTGTGTGTGCAAGTGAGTATGAGTGAAGAAAGAGAGAGTGTGCATGTCTCAATGTGTCCATGTGAACTTGCATGTGCATGCACATGTGTGTTTATTTCATCAGTTATCCAAAACATAACAACAACAAAACTTTCATAAAACTGCAAACACCCCCGCCCCTCCCTCTCTCTCCCTCCCCCTCTGCCCCCCCCCTCTCTCTCTCTTTCTCTCTCTCTCTCTCCCTCCCTCTCTCTCCCCCCTCTCTCTCTCCCTATCTCTCCCTCCCTCTCTCTCTCCCCCCCTCTCTCTCTCTCTCCTCTCTCCCTCCCTCTCTCTATCCCTCTCTTTTCTCCTCTCTCCTTTTCTCTCTCCCCAACCCATCTCTCTCTCTTTCTCTCCCTTCCCCTCTCTCTCTTCTCTCCCTTCCCCTCTCTCTTCTCTCCCTTCCCCCCTCTCTCTCTCTCTCTCCCTTCCCTTCTCTCTGTCCCTCACTCTTTTTATCATTCAAAGTTACAAGCACAGGAGGGGACCAGACACTACACACCCCACCTTGTAAGGGAAGGCAGGGAAATCAGAACATTCTCATTCAAGCTTCTGCCTCCCTACCCTTCCCCTTGTACAACCCCCCCCCCCCCCCCCCTCCTTACCTGTCCAACTCCCCCCCCCCTCCCCCCCACTCTTTTTCTGTTAATTGTCAAAAAAACAGAACAATCCCAAACTGTCGAAATATTTCTTGCCTGTCCCAAAATACTGACCCCTGCCTGTTTACATGCGTGCGTGTGCACACACACACAAACACACACCCCCTTCACACACACACACACATGACACACACACCCTCCACACACAACCCACAAGCGCACACATGTGTGCGCACATACACACACCCTACACACACACACACCACACGTGCACACACCCTACACACACACACACACACACACACACACACAGTCTCTGTCTCTCTCTATCCCTCCCTCTCTCTCCTATCCGGTCTTCTATTCTAGGGTCGTCTGGTTTCAGACATTAAAACTGATTTACTTACACACACATTCACTCAGAAACACACGCATACACACACACATTCCCACACACTCTCATTCACTGACTCACTGACATACACTCACTCACACACACACACGCACACACCTCTCCCCCCCCCTCCCACACACAAACACACCCTCTCCCCCCCACACACACCCTCCTCACCCCCATACACACACACCCTGTTCAAAATCACACCCCTCCCTCTGTCTAAGAAAACAAACCACACACCATCCCCACCCAACCCACCCCACCCTACACCACCCTACACCACCCTTCAAACAATCCACCCTCCCCCCATGCCCACCCCTTACCTGTCCAAACACCCCGATCTTGTTGCCAAAGACGTCAGACAGAGCCACGCTGCAGTCGGAGGAGGCAGAGATGATCAGCAGACGCTCGTTGCGTTCAAACACCTCCAGGGAGTTGACCATGTCCTGGTGAGGTTGGAACTGAGACAGCATCGCTGCACAGGGACGGACACATGCAGGCATAGCGCGCACACACACAGGCATGCTTGTATATACACAGATGCCCGCGTGCAAACATATACGCATGCATGCAAGGAGGTATACATGACATACATGTTTACACAGACAGGGGGGACGGGATAGCTTAGTGGTCAGAACATTGCGCTCGCAATCTGACGACCCGGGTTCGATTCCCGTTCATGGGGGATATTTTCCCCTGGAGTTAACATCAGTGCAGACTCCACTCTCCCCAAAAGTCCTTTGGATGAGACTATAAACCGAGGCCCCGTGTGCGAACGCACGCAGAACAGCTTGGGCATACGTTAAATCCTGTTCCGCTTTTTGTAAGAGTAGGCCATTGTGTGCTGGTGGGAACAGATGACAATTTACAAAACCATATACACATGGGGACTGGATGTAAAAAAGCACATGAGTGCTTATTCCATTATCCTTGATATAAAAGAATAAATAAATAAATAAACATATGCACAACACACACACACACAGAAGAAGACAACTTGCGAAACCACACACAAAGAATAAATAGATGTATATACCAAACACACACACAGAGAAGAAGAAGACAACTCAAGAAAGCACAAAAAGAATAATAAATAAAAGAATAAATAAAACACACACACACACCCATCTAATACCACTTATAATTAACAGACGTTAAATACAAGAATGAACAAACACACACGCACACACACACACACACACAGAGAAGACAACTCACAAAACCACACAGAAAGAATAAATAAATAAATAAATGAATAAAGCAATAAATAAAAGAATAAATAAATAATTAACACGCACACATTCATCTAATATCACTTATAGTGAACAGACATAATACAAGAACGAATGCGCGCGCGCGCACACACACACACACACACAACTCAAAAAAGCACACAGAAAGAATAAATAGATAAACGAAAGAATAAATAGATAAACGAATAAATAAATAAATAAACAAACAAATGAATAAATAAATAAATAAAACAAACAGACAGACAGAGGGAAGAGGACAACTCACGCGGCAGGTCAGTGATGACTTGCTCCACATGCTGTGTGGCGTACTCCAGAATGCTCCAGACTTTGACGAAGCCGTCCACATCAGCCGTCACCAGAAACTGGTTCAGCTTGTCCGACGCCATGATGATGCTGCCCGCTGACACAGTCACCGTTAAAAAAACCAGTTTGAAACAGTCACCATCCAAACAGTTCAAACAGTCACCATAAAAAAAACAACTTTGAAACAGTCACCATTTTTAAAATAAAAAAACCAGTTTGAAACAGTCACCATAAAAAACCAACTTTGAAACAGTCACCATCCAAAGAGCTGAAACAGTCACCACCAAACAGTTGGAAACAGTTGTTTTTTTATATTATAGAACCAACCAAAAAACACCACCACTAAACAGTTGGAAACAGTCAATCCCCCCCCCCCCCCCCCCCCAAAAAAAAAACAAACAAAAAAAACCCAAATCCAAAACACAGTTGAAACGCTCACCACCAAACAATTAAAATAGTCCCCACCAAACATTTGAAACAGTCAAACACCCCCCCCCCCCCCCCCAATAGGAAAGCAAACAAGAACAACTACACATAACACACACACACTCACTCACACACACACCACACCACACCACAACCCAACCTAACCCAACCCAACCCAACTCAGCACACACACACACATCACAACACAACACAACACAACCCAGCACACACACACACACACAACACAACACAACACAACACAACCCACACCAAGCACACACACATCACAACCCAACCCAACCCAGCACACACACACAACACACAACAACCCAACCCAACCCACACCTAGCACATACACAACAACCCAACCCAACCCACACTTAGCATACACACATCACAACCCAACCCAGCACACACACACAACACACTACAACCCAACCCAACCCACACCAAGCACACACACACACAACAACCCAACCCACACCAAGCACACACACACACAACAACCCAACCCAGCACACACACACAACAACCCAACCCACACCTAGCACACACACACAACAACCCAACCCACACCTAGCACACACACACACAACAACCCAACCCACACCAAGCACACACACACACAACAACCCAACCCAGCACACACACACACAACAACCCAACCCACACCTAGCACACATACACAACAACCCAACCCACACCTAGCACACACACACACAACAAACCAACCCAGCACACACACACAACAACCCAACCCACACCTAGCACACACACACAACAACCCAACCCATGCCTAGCACACACACACAACAACCCAACCCATACTTAGCATACACACATCACAACCCAACCCAGCACACACATAACACACTACAACCCAACCCACACCTAGCACACACACACACAAAAACCCAACCCAACCCACACTTAGCATACACACATCACAACCCAACCCAGCACACACACACAACACACTACAACCCAACCCAACCCACACCAAGCACAACACACACACAACAACCCAACCCACACCTAGCACACACACACAACCCAACCCAGCCACACACACACACCAACCCAACCCACACCTAGCACACACACACAACAACCCAACCCACACCTAGCACACACACACACAACAACCCAACCCAAACCTAGACACAAAACACACACAACAACCCAACCCAGCACACAAACAACAACCCAACCCACACCTAGCACACACACATCACAACCCAACCCAACCCAGCACACACACAACACACAACAACCCAACCCAACCCCCACCTAGCATACACATCACAACCCAACCCAACCCAACCCAGCACACACACATACTCACACACAGCACATACTCACACACACACAGACACACAACACACACTCACACACACACTCACACATACATACACACACACTCTCACACACACACCATAACACCCAACCCAATACAACACATACACTGACATACCATACTGGTGGGCTATGAACTCAGCCAGGAGAGAGCTTCTGGAGGTGTTCCAGAATCGAACTAAACATATCACAATATAACACAAAACATCATAACACAATACAAACACACACACATAAACACCCACTACAACACACACACACAGACATACCATGCTGGTGGGCTATGAACTCGGCCAGGAGAGAGCTTCTGGAGGTGTTCCAGAATCAAACTAAACATATCACAATATAACACAACACAACACATCATAACACCCTCACACACACACACACGCCATAACACCCAACCCACTACAACACACACACACAGACATACCATGCTGGTGGGCTATGAACTCGGCCAGGAGAGAGCTTCTGGAGGTGTTCCAGAATCGAACCCAGCCGTTGCCCCCACACGACACCAGGTTGGCTCCGCCCCCTGCCGAGTTGCCACGGCGACTCTCCAGGTACACCAGCCTCACCACAGCCCAGCTGAACTCGTTCTGTAGTTTAGAGATGACAACAACAACAACAACAAATCACTATGGAGAATGTGCAAAGTTGATGATCTGAAGTCTGTAGCTAGTACCAATAGACTGCGCTGGTTTGGGCACGTTCAATGGAAAGCAGACCACCACATCATAAAAAGAGCAATGAACTTCGGAGTGGATGGAAAGAGACCAAAGGGAAGACCTAGCAAAACCTGGGCTTCCTGTATTGCAGATGATCTTAGAGAAAGGGGAAGCATAAATAAGGAGGAAGCTCAAAACAGAGAGAGATGGAGAAGGCTCATCAATGTCAAACCTCTCCTGGGAGAAACGTGACAAAAAAGGAAGAAGAAGAAGTCCTTCTTTTTGCTTTTCTTTCTCATGCCATTATTTTTCCCAAAACATATTATCTGATGGTGTAAAAAGTGAATGAGAGAAGAAGATGTCTTTTCTTTGCTCGGTGAGAGGTACAAGGTTCACCAAGGGGTGAAGATTTTTTTAACATGCAGCCACTTTTTTGGGGCACACTGATACGGTAGCTGCATTCCATCTTGGGGGGGTACAGTTGGGAATTGAACCTACCAATTTTGATTTTTTATTGATTTTTAAAAATTTTATTGTTTTATTTTGAGAATAATAGAATAAGCACTCATATGCCTTTCTACATCCAGTCCCCGTGTGTACAGTTTTTTAAATTTTGTCATCCGTTCCCACTGGCACACAGTGGCCTACTCTTCCAAAAACGGAATGGGTTTTAACGTGTGCGTAAGATGTTCTGCGTGTACACGGGGCCTTGGTTTATAGTCTCATCGGAAGGACTTTGGGTGGGGGAGTGGAGTCGGCACTGATGTTAACTCCAGAGGAAAAATACTCTTGAACGGGAATCAAACGCGGGTCAGCAGATCATGAATACTTCACACTAACCACCAGGCTATCCCGTCCCCCCATACAGGACAGTAGGGAGCTGTCTCCCCATTCTTTTCGATTTTCAACTGCCATGGGTTCTTTTGACATGGACAAGTTTGTACACACATGGGACTGATTGGTTTAGAGTCTCCTCCAAAAGAGTTGACATTCAGTTTGATTTTCTTGTCAAACTGGGAAGAAAGGACTAGGCTGGGAATTGAACCCAAAACCTCAGGGTTTTACTTGTTAGGTGGGTGGATGTCTAAACCATCCTGCCACCTTCCTTCTTCTTTCCACAACAGCTATTGATGCAAGCAAATGGCCCAGGTCTAAGTTAAGGTTTGAAATGTTAAATCAAGATTGTCTGTGTTCATGATAAGCTCCTAGCACAACAATCCGTATCCTCCACTTCGCACACAGGGCCTAGCATTATACTCTCATCCGAGGGATGACAACCCCAGGGAAAACTGGTTTCAACAGTCACTTTGAACTTATTTATTTATTCATTCTTTTATATCGAGGATAATGGAATAAGCACTCATGTGCTTTTTTTACATCCAGTCCCCGTGTGTATGTGGTTTTGTAAATTTTGTCATCTGTTCCCACCGGCACACAATGGCCTACTGTTTCGAAAAGCAGAACAGGATTTAACGTGTGCGCAAGATGTTCTGCATGCGTTTGCACATGGGGCCTCGGTTTATAGTCTCATCCGAAGGACTTTGACATTCAGTTCAATTTTTGGTAAAAAAAACTGATGTTGAAAAGGCTAGTGTGTGTCTAGCATCAGACACACTGCACAGGGAGGTAGGACACCTTAGTTGTTAGAGTGTTGTGCACACAATTTGACAGGCTAGGATCAAGCCTAGGTTTGAGCCAAGACCGAGGCACCCGAGCAAGAGGATTTTTTTCCCCTGGAGTTTACATCAGTGCCAACTCCACGGTCCTTCGGATGAGACAATAAACTGAGGTCCTGTGTGTGAATGCAAGTAGAAATCTTGCACACACATTAAAACCTGTTCCATCTTTTGGAAAAGAACACCATTGCATGCTGACAGGAATGGATGCTAAATTTTTGTTTAAAAAATACATGCACACTGGTGTTATGTTTAGACATCATTCCTGAAGTCGGAATGCATCTACCTTAATGACATCAGTGCCGACTCCACTCTCCCCAAAAGTCCTTCGGATGAGACTATAAACCGAGGTCCCGTGTGCGAACGCACACAGAACATCTTGCGCATACGTTAAAACCCATTCCGCTTTTTGGAAGAGTAGGCCATTGTGTGCTGGTGGGAACGGATGACAAAATTGACAAAACCGCGTACACATGGGGATTGGATGGGGAAAAAAGCACATGAGAGCTTATTTCATTATCCTCAATATAAAGGAATAGAATAAAAGATATGAAATAAATGCGGCTACCTTTATGATGGACAAAAAACAGTGGCCTACACAAAATCTCACCCACAGCTGTCAGTTTCCCCCACTCTCAGCTGCTATTCATTCCATCCCATACCACCTGGGGCCAGCTGCAGCTAGTTATAGCAGGAACTGACCACACTTGGACCAAGTATAAGAAAGGGGTGCACTAAATTTAACACTCTTGACTGAGTGATGTTAGATTTGTGCACTGTGCACCATTGGTTGTTGTTGTTGTGCGTTCCCCAGCTTCACACTCTGGGGGTCACCCAGAACACGCACTCTGCCTCACTCATCCCACCTGGGAATCACTGCGAGATAGGAAGTACACACTGGATGAGAAGTTTGCGTGTATGACTCTTTTTCAAGGACCTCGCCATATAGGCAGCCATACTCCTACTTCAGAGGATTTTTTTTTCTCCTTTAACAAAGGAGAGTGTGGGTTGTTATGTTAGAGCTTGTCATGGCTGAAGGCAATCTGAACACAACATTTTACAACATAACAACATTTAGTGTAGGCCTTGGCAATTAGCTGACATCAATAACTGACACAGCTTTTGGCCTGGGCCAGCTTTCAAGAATGATTTCTAAAATTGTGTGTGTGTGTGTGTGTGTGTGTGTGTGTGTGTGTGTGTGTGTGTGTGTGGTGTGTTTTCTAGTCAATAGTCTTTACAAAATTGTGTTCATATATTGGTGTGTGTGTGTGTGTGCACGCATGTGTGAGTGCGCGCATGCGTGCACACATAAAAAATAAGTTTATGTCTTTCCAATCAATGGTTTTTACAACATTGTATTCCTACATTGTGTGTGTGTGTGTGTGGGGGGGTGTATGCGGTGCGTGTGTGTGCTTGCACCTGGGTTTGTGAGTGTGATAATTTTTTTAAGCTATCTTGGAATGTTTATAACAATCTGAAATGTATTTTTCTTGTGTCTTGTGAGATAATTACAAGTATCAATGCGCCTATCAGTATTGTAATTGCCCTTCATGGGATGATTAAAGTGTTTTTGACTTGACTTGACTTGACTTGACTCTTGACTGATTGATGTTAGGTTTGGGCGCTGTGCACCATTGGTAAATCTCAGAACTAGCTGAGGAATGGAAAAAAGTGTTGATATGAAAAAAACCACCTCCAAGCCCCCCCCCCTTTCAAAACAAAAAAAGGGTGGTCACCTGATCCTCCCCGCTACTGGCACTGATGCGGCTGCCTCGTGACTTGGCCGACTGTCTGTCTCGTTTGGATTTGGACGACCCAGTGCGCTCCCCTGTCATGAAGGTCGCGTCCATGTTTCCTTGGGTCGCTTGCCGCGTCAACATGCTCGGCTGTCATTGACAACGTGTTTTTGACACATGGGTTAATGTTTTTTATATAAAGGTACATAATAAAGATGAAAACAGAATAAATATAAAGTAATTTTCAAGGTAGCAAATAAGGTTCTTCTTCATTTATCAAGTGTTCAACAGTATGATCACAGATTGTGGCTAATGGTCCATTAGTTAGGGAAATACAACATACATTATCATGGCCCATTTACTTACATTTATTGGTCCATTTACTTACATTAAATGACCCATTTCTTACATTAAATGGCCCCTTTCTTACATTAAATGGCCCATGTCTTAATTCATACTTTAATGGCCCATTTCTTGCATTTTATGGTCCATTTCTTATATTTAATGGCCCATTTCTTACATTTAATGGCCCATTTCTTAATTCTTTCTTTAATTGTCCATTTCTTACATTTGATGGCCCATTTTTTGCAACATTGATTATGTTGTGTATAAAAACCACATGATTCACATATGTATAAATAACACATGTAATGGAGCTTGAACAATAGCAATGCACATGCATGCAAATACAGACACACACACACAAGCACGCACACGCACCCCCCCCCCCCCCCCCCCCCCCCACGCACACACACACATACTGTGACAATAACATAAGTAATGATAATGATGACAATGATGATGACGTGCTGCTGCTGCTGCTAATGATGATGATCATCATCATCAACAATAACGACCATGATGCTGACAATAACAATAATGCTAACAACAATGACACTAATGATAGTAGTAAAATAGTGATACTGTTACTACTACTATGATGATCGTCATCATCAACACTAATGATGACGATGCTGACAATAACAATAATGCCAACAACAATGACACTAATGATAGTAGCAAAATAGCAATACTGCTACTACTACTACCACTGAGATAATAAATAGCAATGATAATGATAACAATAATAATTACAATCTAAAGTGATGATAAATAGCAATGATAACTATAACAATAACTACAATCTAATACGTCTACCGACCTCTTAGAAACGTAGATCGAGCCCAGCGACTGAGACCATCGCGCGAGCGCTGGCCAAGTGAAGACGAGCTGTTCGGAGTTGGTGTTCCAGACGACGATTTCTCAGTCGTACGACCCGCTGGCCAGGGCGTTAGGCCCCATGAAGTCCAGACACAGGATGTCTTCTGCGTGTTCCTGGTCATTTGCCAGTATGCTGCTGTTACACTTCACAGTATGAAAACAGTGCTTCGTAGTATGAAGAACAGTGCTTCATAGTGTGAAGAGCAGTGCTTCGTAGTATGAAGAACAGTTCTTCGTAGTATGAAGAGCAGTACTTCGTAATACGAAGAACAGTACTTTAAAGTATGAAAAACAGTACTTCATAGTATGACCAGTATTTTGTAGTATGGAGAACAGTATTTCGTAGTATGAAGAACAGTGCTTCATAGTATGAAAAACAGTACTTCATAGTATGAAAAACAGTACATCATAGTATGAAAAACAGTACTTTGTAGTATGAAAAACAGTACATCATAGTATGAAAAACAGTACTTCATAGTATGAAAAACAGTACATCATAGTATGAAAAACAGTACTTTGTAGTATGAAAAACAGTACTTCATAGTATGAAAAACAGTACTTCATAGTATGAAAAACAGTACTTTGTAGTATGAAAAACAGTACTTTGCAGTATGAAAAACAGTACTTCATAGTATGAAAAACAGTACATCATATTATGAAAAACAGTACTTCATAGTATGAAAAACAGTACTTTGCGGTATGAAAAACAGTACTTTGCAGTATGAAAAACAGTACTTCATAGTATGAAAAACAGTACATCGTAGTATGAAAAACCAGTACTTTGTAGTATGAAAAACAGTACTTTGTAGTATGAAAAACAGTACTTTGCCGTATGAAAAACAGTACTTTGTAGTATGAAAAACAGTACTTCGTAGTATGAAAAACAGTACATCATAGTATGAAAAACAGTACTTTGCATTATGAAAAACAGTACTTTGTAGTATGAAAAACAGTACATCATAGTATGAAAAACAGTACTTTGCAGTATGAAAAACAGTACTTTGCAGTATGAAAAACAGTACGTCATAGTATGAAAAACAGTACTTTGCAGTATGAAAAACAGTACTTTGTAGTATGAAAAACAGTACTTTGTAGTATGAAAAACAGTACATCATAGTATGAAAAACAGTACTTTGCAGTATGAAAAACAGTACGTCATAGTATGAAAAACAGTACTTTGCGTATGAAAAACAGTACGTCATAGTATGAAAAACAGTGCTTCATAATATGAAAAACAGTGCTTCATAATATGAAGAACAGTGCTTCATAGTGTGAATAACAGTGCTTCGTAGTATGAAGAACAGTACTTTGTAGTACGAAGATCAGTGCTTAATAGTATGAAGAACAGTGCTTCATAGTGTGAATAACAGTGCTTCGTAGTGTGAATAACAGTGCTTCGTAGTATGAATAACAGTACTTCGTAGTACGAAGATCAGTGCTTAATAGTATGAAGAACAGTGCTTCATAGTATGAAGAACAGTGCTTCACAGTATGAAGAACAGTGCTTCATAGTATGAAAAACAGGATTTTGTAGTATGGAGAACAGTATTTTGTAGTATGAAGAGCAGTACTTCATAGTATGAAGAACAGTACTTCACAGTATGACAAACAGTACTTCACAGTATGAAAACAGTCCTTTATAGTATGAAAAACAGTACTTCATAGTATGAAGAACAGTACTTTATAGTATTAAAAACAGTCCTCCCTAGTATGAAAAACAGCCCTTTATAGTATTAAAAACAGTACTTCCTAGTATGAAAAACAGTCCTTTATAGTATGAAAAACAGTACTTCCTAGTATGAAAAACAGTCCTTTATAGTATTAAAAACAGTACTTCCTAGTATGAAAAACAGTCCTTTATAGTATTAAAAACAGTACTTCCTAGTGTGAAAAACAGTCCTTTATAGTATGAAAAACAGTACTTCCTAGTATGAAAAACAGTCCTTTATAGTATGGAAAACAGTACTTCCTAGTATGAAAAACAGTCCTTTATAGCATGAAAAACAGTACTTCCTAGTGTGAAAAACAGTACTTTATAGTATGAAAAACAGTACTTCCTAGTATGAAAAACAGTACTTCCTAGTATGAAAATAAGTTGTTTTTTTATTTTCATTTCTCAACTAGAATTTTGAGGCTCACCGATGGTGAGATTTTGTGTATGTAAATGCTTTTGCCCATCATGAAGGTAGCTGTATTCTGACTTCAGATATGTACACTGGGTATGACTGTTCATGTTTTCGTAACCCACCGAATGCCGACACCACTTCTGGGAGCTTTAACATGCGTATTTGATCTTCTGCATGTGTATATATACAAAAGGAATGGCAGGTCTGCACTTGGAGCTGACCCGAGCAATTGTAAAAAATCCCCACCATTAATTTTTACCAGACACCAACAAGATTCGAACCCATGACTTCATGGACCCACGGGATTCAAGTTAAACGGTTTTAAGTACTCGACTATATAATCTGTCCACTTCATTTGTGTGAAAAATAGTAATAATAATAATAAATGGAATTTATATAGCAGCTTGACTCGTTCCTAATGAGCTGTTAGAGCATTGCATCATTTCTTTGTTTGTCCTTCCTTGGCTACAGTGCTTGAGGTTCCCCAACGGCGAGGTTTTGACTTTGCAACCGTTTCTGCCTGCCATCAAGGTAGCCACACTCCGGCTTCAGGCAGCTCTAAACACGAAAGTGCATGCGTTTTATTCAAATATTGTCGTCCGTTCCTACCAGCATGCAATGGCCTACTCTTCTGAAAGGCAGAATGGGCTTTAACGCATGCGCATTTATTTTATTTATTTATTTATTTATTCTTTTATATCGAGGATAATGGAATGAGCACTCATGTGCTTTTTTAATCCAGTCGCCGTGTGTATGCGGTTTAGTAAATTTTGTCATCTGTTTCCACCGGCACACAATGGCCTACTCTTCCAAAAAGCAGAACAGGATTTAACGTGTGTGCAAGATGTTCTGCATGCGTTCGAACACAGGGCATTGGTTTATAGTCTCATCCGAAGGACTTCCAGGGGAGTGGAGTCAGCACTGATATTAACTCTAGGGGGAAAATTCCCTCGAAAGGGTATCTCAGTGGTGGCTTTTTTCTTCCAATGCTTTTAAATAAACTATATGGTAAATTTTACCGTGTAACATGTCTTGATAAGCCAGGTGTGTGTGTGTGTGTGTGTGTGTGTGTGTGTGTGTGTGTGTGTGTGTGTGTGTGTGTGTGTGATTGTGTGTGTGTGTGTGTGTGTGTGTGTGTGTGTGTGTGTGTGTGTGTGTGTGTGTTCTTCTTCTTCGTCGAACGCTCAGACAGCAACTATTGTTGTCTGTTATATGAGCGAAAATGTGTCACGTTGCCGTTAAGCGCCTGACAAGTCAGGCCCAGCGCATCCGACTTCAGCACAAGAGAGAATAGTTACCTTTTAAGTTCTTTCTGGAAAAAAGGCAGGAGAATGGACCAAGAAGGCAGAAAAGAGACAAGAAGGAGGTGACATGAAGAAAAGGAACAAGGCAGAAGCAAAGAGAGTGATAGAAAAGAGGAAATTTCTAGCACAGAATTTCCAGAATGTGGGGATGCTATTTATACTGATAGGCCCCCGGCATCCCCTCGGGGTGTGTGTGTGTGTGTGTGTGTGTGTGTGTGTGTGTGTGTGTGTGTGTGTGTGTGTGTGTATGTGTGTGTGTGTGTGTGTATGTGTGTGTGTGTGTGTGTGTGTGTGTGTGTGTGTGTGTGTGTGTGTGTGTGTGTGTGTGTGATGCTTGTGTGTTTTTATGCATGAGTGTCCAAATGTGGGAACTAAAAAATGATCAAGGTGTAGGAAATGCTTGCCTGAGTCTGTGGTAATGATTTGTGCTATTTTATGTGATAAATGTTGTTTGCTAGTTGATTGCTTTTATGAATTTCTTGTGCTTTTGAGATATTTAAAAAGTTTGTATTAGCATTTGTAACACAACATCAAACAAAAATCAAAATAAACCAAAACATCACCCTCTCCCCCTATCCATTTAAAAGATGGTTCTTCAAAAACATAAATTACATAATTTCCCCATGGGGATGCCAGGAGGCCTGTCAGTATAAACAGCATCCCCACCTTCTGGAAATTCTGTGCAAGGAATTCCCCCTTTTCTATTCCTCTTCTTGTTTCTGCCTTGCTCCTTTTTCTCCCTGTCACATCCTTCTTGTCTATTTTCTAACTTCTTGGTCCATTCCCCAATCCTTTTTTTACAGAAAGATTTAAAAGATAACAATTCTCTCCCATGCCAAAGTCAGATGCACCGGGCCTGATTTGTCAAGCACTTAACGGCAGCGCAATGTATTTTCACTCATATGTCAGACAACAATAGCTGCTGTCTGAGCGTTCAACAAAGAAGGAGAAATCCCCAAAAATAGGACAAAGTCAAGGATAAAAGTTCTTTATTCTAGGGGAAAAAATCCTATTTGGGTACACGGAAATGCATACACAAAACAACCTAACTTATCATAAGAAAACGAGGTGGCGATCATCTAGCCACAGAATGATCATTCTCAAAAAAGGAAACTACACACACACACACACACACACACACACATAAACACACACACATAAACACACACACCAGACATACACACATACACACACACACCATACACACAAGCAAACACACACACACATAAACACACACACACACATAAACACACACCAAGTTTGTCAATGTATCAGATTCTGTCTGAACCACTGTTACTTTTGGACATTGTGTTAGGGTTGATAAAAAGTCTGATAACCCAGATGTTAAAGTTGGTTTTTATTCAGTACTGTTATCTGACATTTTTCAGTTATCGTTTGCTTTTTCTTGTTAGATTTTTCCCGTCTAAAATCACTAAATGTGAATAGACGTTAAACTGAAGATATCACAAGCAAATACACGTAAACAAATACACACAAGCAAAACACACACACACACACACACATGGAAATGGACACTACTGAAGAAAAACGTCCCTAAAATCACGCAGTAAAAAAACAGGGGACAAAGAATACCCACCTGTCCCCCTTTCCAGTCAGCTGGCTGCACGTGGTATTCTCTCAGAGCGCTGTTTCTGAACACAGCGATGTACCTGAAACACAGCCACCATCCATCACAGTCACACTTCTCTAGTCCTTCCGATGGGACTATAAACCGAGGCCCCGTGTGTGAACGCATGCAGAATATCTTGCGCACACGTTGTAAATCCTGTTCCGCTTTTCGTAAGAGTAGGCCATTGTGTGCCGGTGGGAACAGATGACAGAATTTACAAAACCGCATACAGACGGGGACTGGATGTAAAAAAGCACATAAGTGCTTATTCCATTATCCTCGATATAAAAGAATAAGATAAATAAAATAAAATAAAAACCAATGGACACTTTCATCATCATCAGTCCCGTGACCTTGGCGGTCGTGGAGGAGACACGAAAGACGATGCCGTGGTAAGCCTCCTCCATTCATCTCGGTCCTCGGCTCTGCGCAGTAGTGCCGAGTCATTCATCCTGGTCCATTCTCTGTTGTTGTCCATCCATGACTTGCTCCGTCTTCCCCTCTTTCTGCCACCTTTGAGTGTTCCCTGCAGTACTGTTTTTGGCAGTGTTGTGGCGGGTGACGTGGCCGAACCATGTCAGCTTTTTCTTCTTGACGATGGTGAGAAGGGGTTCCTGTGGACCTGCCAGCCGTGTTATTTGACTCTTGACAAATTCATTGGTCTTTCGTTCTCTCCAGGATATGCCCAGCAGTTTTCTATGGCATTTTGTTTCAAATGACTGGATTCGCTTTGCTGTTTCAGCAGTCAATGGACACTTTAGCCAAGGGGTTAAAACCTTTTCTCTCCTTTCCCTTCCTCAGCTAGAGCTCCGAAGTTCACCAATGCTGAGATTTTTGCATTTGCTTTCCCCACTGTTAATGAAGGCACCAGTGACTTCAGGGATTCAGTTGTGAACTTCTTCTTCTTCTTCTTCACTGAACGCTCAGACAGCAATGGGTGTTGTCTGTTATATGAGCGAAAATGTCATGCTGCCGTTAAGTGCCTGAGAAGACAGGCCCAGCACATCCGACTTTGGTGTGAGAAAGAAGTGTTATTTTACAAGTCTTTCTGGGGAAAAAAAGGCCGGAGAATGGACCAAGAAAGGCAGAAAATAGACCAAAGAAGGAGGTGACAGGAAGAAAAGGAACAAAGCATTTATTTATTTATTTATTCTTTTATATCGAGGATAATGGAATAAGCACTCGTGTGCTTTTTTACATCCAGTCCCCGGCAGAAACAAAGAGAGGGATAGACAAGAGGGAATCCCTAGCACAGAATTTCCAGAAGGTGGAGATGCTATTTATACTGACAGGTCACCGACATCCCTATGAGGGAAGTTAGGAACTGAACCTACTCATTTTGCTACGACAGGCGGGAGGTACCTCTCCGTTCTTTCCCATTGTCAACTGGGGTTTTCTTTTCAGTGGAGGTTACCTTGTTTGGCAGGTAAACGTTTTAACTGTTCAAATTCATTAACGTCTTTTCACAGTTGTGATATTAGATGGGGTGGGGGGGGGGGGGGGGGGGGGGAGGAGGGTGTATGGTGTCAAGGGAGGAGGGTGTAGTTGGTATGTACGGAGAGGAATTAGGGGGGGGAGGAGGGTGTATGAGTGTCAAGGGAGGAGGGTGTAGTTGGTACTGTACAGGAGAAGGAATTTCAGGGGATCAATGCATGCGAAATGATAAACAAAATTTAAAAATATAAAATATAGAAAAACAACCAAAATTATAGAAAAAAACACACCGTTACATTACTAACCTATTGAACTACAATAAAATAAAAAAAACACAGGAAAATGCAATTCTAACAATTTCTAACAAAATCAGTAATTCCAATCAAAAATGTAAATAAAATTTCAAGTACTGAATTTCATGCGAAAAAAACCAAACCTATCTTAATGCATGTAACCCCCTCCCCTGCCCTCAAAAGAAACTCAAGAACCAACTCCCCCCCCCAACCAGCGACCCACCCCCATCCCTGGAAGAAAAAAGCTCAACCCTTAAAACAAGAGCGAGAAACACCCAACAGCAGCCCAAAACCCAATTACAAACACAGTATCTCTAGCCCCCTCCAACGAAACAAACAAGATAAACAATAGGAATGCAACAACTGTGAAACAGGAGGCATATAGCAAAGAAAAAAGGATAATGATTTTTTTTTTATAAATGTAACAAGCTCGAAATAATCATTTCTGGACTAGAGATTAACTAGAGTTTTAACTGTCTTTAACTGTCTGTGTTTAACTGTCTTTAACTGTCTGTGTTTAACTGTCTGTGTTTAACTGTCTTTAACTGTCTGTGTTTAACTGTCTTTAACTGTCTGTGTTTAACTGTCAGTCTTTAACTGTCTGTGTTTAACTGTCTTTAACTATCAGTGTTTAACTGTCTTTAACTGTCTGTGTTTAACTGTCAGTCTTTAACTGTCTGTGTTTAACTGTCTTTAACTATCAGTGTTTAACTGTCTTTAACTGTCTGTGTTTAACTGTCTTTAACTGTCTGTGTTTAACTGTCTTTAACTGTCTGTGTTTAACTGTCTTTAACTGTCAGTGTTTAACTGTCTTTAACTGTCTGTGTTTAACTTTCTTTAACTGTAAGTGTTTAACTGTCTGTGTTTAACTGTCAGTGTTTAACTGTCTGTGTTTAACTGTCTTTAACTGTCTTTAACTGTCAGTGTTTAACTGTCTTTAACTGTCAGTGTTTAACTGTCTTTAACTGTCTTTAACTGTCAGTGTTTAACTGTCTTTAACTGTCTGTGTTTAACTGTCTTTAACTGTCTTTAACTGTCAGTGTTTAACTGTCTTTAACTGTCTGTGTTTAACTTTCTTTAACTGTAAGTGTTTAACTGTCTGTGTTTAACTGTCAGTGTTTAACTGTCTGTGTTTAACTGTCTTTAACTGTCTGTGTTTAACTTTCTTTAACTGTAAGTGTTTAACTGTCTGTGTTTAACTGTCAGTGTTTAACTGTCTGTGTTTAACTGTCTTTAACTGTCAGTGTTTAACTGTCTTTAACTGTCTGTGTTTAACTGTCTGTCTTTAACTGTCAGTGTTTAACTGTCTTTAACTGTCTGTGTTTAACTGTCAGTGTTTAACTGTCTGTGTTTAACTGTCTTTAACTGTCAGTGTTTAACTGTCTTTAACTGTCTGTGTTTAACTGTCTGTCTTTAACTGTCTGTGTTTAACTGTCTTTAACTGTCAGTGTTTAACTGTCTGTGTTTAACTGTCTTTAACTGTCTGTGTTTAACTGTCAGTGTTTAACTGTCTTTAACTGTCTGTGTTTAACTTTCTGTGTTTAACTGTCTTTAACTGTCTGTGTTTAACTGTCTTTAACTGTCAGTGTTTAACTGTCTTTAACTGTCTGTGTTTAACTGTCTTTAACTGTCAGTGTTTAACTGTCTTTAACTGTCTGTGTTTAACTGTCTTTAACTGTCAGTGTTTAACTGTCTTTAACTGTCTGTGTTTAACTGTCTTTAACTGTCTGTGTTTAACTGTCTGTGTTTAACTGTCTTTAACTGTCTGTGTTTAACTGTCTTTAACTGTCAGTGTTTAACTGTCTTTAACTGTGTTTAACTGTCTTTAACTGTCTGTGTTTAAATGTCTGTGTTTAACTGTCTTTAACTGTCTGTGTTTAACTGTCTTTAACTGTCAGTGTTTAACTGTCTTTAACTGTCTGTGTTTAACTGTCTTTAACTGTCAGTGTTTAACTGTCTTTAACTGTCTGTGTTTAACTGTCTTTAACTGTCAGTGTTTAACTGTTTGTGTTTAACTGTCTTTAACTGTCTGTGTTTAACTGTCAGTGTTTAACTGTCTTTAACTGTCTGTGTTTAACTGTCTTTAACTGTCAGTGTTTAACTGTCTTTAACTGTCTGTGTTTAACTGTCTTTAACTGTCTGTGTTTAACTGTCTTTAACTGTAAGTGTTTAACTGTCTGTGTTTAACTGTCTGTGTTTAACTGTCTTTAACTGTCTGTGTTTAACTGTCTTTAACTGTCAGTGTTTAACTGTCTTTAACTGTCAGTGTTTAACTGTCTTTAAGTGTCTGTGTTTAACTGTCTTTAACTGTCAGTGTTTAACTGTCTTTAAGTGTCTGTGTTTAACTGTCTTTAACTGTCTGTGTTTAACTGTCTGTCTTTAACTGTCTGTGTTTAACTGTCTTTAACTGTCAGTGTTTAACTGTCTTTAACTGTCTGTGTTTAACTGTCTTTAACTGTCTGTGTTTAACTGTCTTTAACTGTCTGTGTTTAACTGTCTTTAACTGTCTGTGTTTAACTGTCTTTAACTGTCTGTGTTTAACTGTCTTTAACTGTCTGTGTTTAACTGTCTTTAACTGTCTGTGTTTAACTGTCTTTAACTGTCTGTGTTTAACTGTCTGTGTTTAACTGTCTGTGTTTAACTGTCTGTGTTTAACTGTCTTTAACTGTCTGTGTTTAACTGTCAGTGTTTAACTGTCTGTGTTTAACTGTCTTTAACTGTCTGTGTTTAACTGTCTTTAACTGTCTGTGTTTAACTGTCTTTAACTGTCTGTGTTTAACTGTCTGTGTTTAACTTTCTGTGTTTAACTGTCTTTAACTGTCAGTGTTTAACTGTCTTTAACTGTCTGTGTTTAACTGTCTTTAACTGTCAGTGTTTAACTGTCTGTGTTTAACTGTCTTTAACTGTCTGTGTTTAACTGTCTTTAACTGTCTGTGTTTAACTGTCTGTGTTTAACTGTCTTTAACTGTCAGTGTTTAACTGTCTTTAACTGTCTGTGTTTAACTGTCTTTAACTGTCTGTGTTTAACTGTCTGTGTTTAACTTTCTGTGTTTAACTGTCTTTAACTGTCAGTGTTTAACTGTCTTTAACTGTCTGTGTTTAACTGTCTTTAACTGTCAGTGTTTAACTGTCTGTGTTTAACTGTCTTTAACTGTCTGTGTTTAACTGTCTTTAACTGTCAGTGTTTAACTGTCTTTAACTGTCAGTGTTTAACTGTCAGTGTTTAACTGTCTGTGTTTAACTGTCTTTAACTGTCTGTGTTTAACTGTCTGTGTTTAACTGTCTTTAACTGTCAGTGTTTAACTGTCTTTAACTGTCAGTGTTTAACTGTCTGTGTTTAACTGTCTTTAACTCTCTGTGTTTAACTGTCTTTAACTGTCAGTGTTTAACTGTCTGTGTTTAACTGTCTTTAACTGTCTGTGTTTAACTGTCTGTGTTTAACTGTCTTTAACTGTCAGTGTTTAACTGTCTTTAACTGTCAGTGTTTAACTGTCTTTAACTGTCTGTGTTTAACTGTCTTTAACTGTCAGTGTTTAACTGTCTTTAACTGTCTGTGTTTAACTGTCTTGAACTGTCTGTGTTTAACTGTCTTTAACTGTCTGTGTTTAACTTTCTGTGTTTAACTGTCTTTAACTGTCAGTGTTTAACTGTCTTTAACTGTCTGTGTTTAACTGTCTTTAACTGTCAGTGTTTAACTGTCTTTAACTGTCAGTGTTTAACTGTCTTTAACTGTCTGTGTTTAACTGTCTTTAACTGTCAGTGTTTAACTGTCTTTAACTGTCAGTGTTTAACTGTCTTTAACTGTCTGTGTTTAACTGTCTTTAACTGTCTGTGTTTAACTTTCTGTGTTTAACTGTCTTTAACTGTCTGTGTTTAACTGTCTTTAACTGTCTGTGTTTAACTGTCTTTAACTGTCTGTGTTTAACTGTCTTTAACTGTCTGTGTTTAACTGTCTGTGTTTAACTGTCTTTAACTTTCTGTGTTTAACTGTCTTTAACTGTCAGTGTTTAACTGTCTTTAACTGTCTGTGTTTAACTGTCTTTAACTGTCTGTGTTTAACTGTCTTTAACTGTCTGTGTTTAACTGTCTTTAACTGTCTGTGTTTAACTGTCTTTAACTGTCTGTGTTTAACTGTCTGTGTTTAACTGTCTGTGTTTAACTGTCTTTAACTGTCAGTGTTTAACTGTCTTTAACTGTCAGTGTTTAACTGTCTTTAAATGTCAGTGTTTAACTGTCTGTGTTTAACTTTCTGTGTTTAACTGTCTTTAACTGTCAGTGTTTAACTGTCTTTAACTGTCTGTGTTTAACTGTCTTTAACTGTCAGTGTTTAACTGTCTTTAACTGTCTGTGTTTAACTGTCTTTAACTGTCTGTGTTTAACTGTCTTTCACTGTCAGTGTTTAACTGTCTTTAACTGTCTGTGTTTAACTGTCTTTAACTGTCAGTGTTTAACTGTCTTTAACCGTCTGTGTTTAACTGTCTTTAACTGTGTTTAACTGTCTTTAACTGTCAGTGTTTAACTGTCTTTAACCGTCTGTGTTTAACTGTCTTTAACTGTGTTTAACTGTCTTTAACTGTCAGTGTTTAACTGTCTTTAACCGTCTGTGTTTAACTGTCTTTAACTGTGTTTAACTGTCTTTAACTGTCTGTGTTTAACTGTCTTTAACTGTCAGTGTTTAACTGTCTTTAACTGTCTGTGTTTAACTGTCTTTAACTGTCTGTGTTTAACTGTCTTTAACTGTCTGTGTTTAACTTTCTGTGTTTAACTGTCTTTAACTGTCAGTGTTTAACTGTCTTTAACTGTCAGTGTTTAACTGTCTTTAACTGTCTGTGTTTAACTGTCTGTGTTTAACTGTCTTTAACTGTCAGTGTTTAACTGTCTGTGTTTAACTGTCTTTAACTGTCTGTGTTTAACTGTCAGTGTTTAACTGTCTTTAACTGTCTGTGTTTAACTTTCTGTGTTTAACTGTCTTTAACTGTCAGTGTTTAACTGTCTTTAACTGTCTGTGTTTAACTGTCTTTAACTGTCAGTGTTTAACTGTCTTTAACTGTCTATGTTTAACTGTCTTTAACTGTCAGTGTTTAACTGTCTTTAACTGTCTGTGTTTAACTGTCTTTAACTGTCTGTGTTTAACTGTCTGTGTTTAACTGTCTTTAACTGTCTGTGTTTAACTGTCTTTAACTGTCAGTGTTTAACTGTCTTTAACTGTGTTTAACTGTCTTTAACTGTCTGTGTTTAAATGTCTGTGTTTAACTGTCTTTAACTGTCTGTGTTTAACTGTCTTTAACTGTCAGTGTTTAACTGTCTTTAACTGTCTGTGTTTAACTGTCTTTAACTGTCAGTGTTTAACTGTCTTTAACTGTCTGTGTTTAACTGTCTTTAACTGTCAGTGTTTAACTGTCTGTGTTTAACTGTCTTTAACTGTCTGTGTTTAACTGTCAGTGTTTAACTGTCTTTAACTGTCTGTGTTTAACTGTCTTTAACTGTCAGTGTTTAACTGTCTTTAACTGTCTGTGTTTAACTGTCTTTAACTGTCTGTGTTTAACTGTCTTTAACTGTAAGTGTTTAACTGTCTGTGTTTAACTGTCTGTGTTTAACTGTCTTTAACTGTCAGTGTTTAACTGTCTTTAACTGTCTGTGTTTAACTGTCTGTGTTTAACTGTCTTTAACTGTCAGTGTTTAACTGTCTTTAACTGTCTGTGTTTAACTGTCTTTAACTGTCAGTGTTTAACTGTCTTTAACTGTCTGTGTTTAACTGTCTTTAACTGTCATTGTTTAACTGTCTTTAACTGTCTGTGTTTAACTGTCTTTAACTGTCTGTGTTTAACTGTCTTTAACCATCAGTGTTTAACTGTCTTTAACTGTCAGTGTTTAACTGTCTTTAACTGTCAGTGTTTAACTGTCTTTAACTGTCTGTGTTTAACTGTCTTTAACTGTCAGTGTTTAACTGTCTTTAACTGTCTGTGTTTAACTGTCTTTAACTGTCAGTGTTTAACTGTCTGTGTTTAACTGTCTTTAACTGTCTGTGTTTAACTGTCTTGAACTGTCTGTGTTTAACTGTCTTGAACTGTCTGTCTTTAACTGTCTGTGTTTAACTGTCTTTAACTGTCAGTGTTTAACTGTCTGTGTTTAACTGTCTTTAACTGTCTTTAACTGTCTGTGTTTAACTGTCTTTAACTGTCAGTGTTTAACTGTCTTGAACTGTCTGTGTTTAACTGTCTGTGTTTAACTGTCTTTAACTGTCTGTGTTTAACTGTCTTTAACTGTCTGTGTTTAACTGTCTGTGTTTAACTGTCTTGAACTGTCTGTGTTTAACTGTCTTTAACTGTCTGTGTTTAACTGTCTGTGTTTAACTGTCTTTAACTGTCTGTGTTTAACTGTCTTTAGTCTTTAACTGTCTGTGTTTAACTGTCTTGAACTGTCAGTGTTTAACTGTCTTGAACTGTCTGTGTTTAACTGTGTTTAACTGTCAGTGTTTTTAACTGTCTGTGTTTAACTGTCTTTAACTGTCAGTGTTTAACTGTCAGTGTTTAACTGTCTTGAACTGTCAGTGTTTGTACTGACTTGGCCCAGCCCACCACCACGATGCTGCGTTTCAGGACCAGGATCTGACCGATGTCGGCCGGCTGTCCACCAGAACACTCCAGGCAGTGGTAGCAGTGACCGTTGAAATCCCACACCTGCGCAGTTTTCACACTTCATCACAGGGGGAACAGGATAGCCTAGTGGTTAGAACATTGCGCTGGCAACCTGACGACCCGGGTTCGATTCCCGTTCAAGGGGATATTTTTCTCCCTGGAGTTAACATCAGTGCAAACTCCTCTCTCCCCAAAGGTCCTTCGGATGAGACTATAAACCGAGGCCCCGTGTGCGAACGCACGCAGAACATCTTGTGCATACGTTAAATCCTGTTCCGATTTTCGTAAGAGTAGGCCATTGTGTGCCGGTGGGAACAGATGACAGAATTCACAAAACCGCATGCACACGGGGACTGGATGTAAAAAAGCACATGAGTGCTCATTCCATTATCCTCGATATCAAAGAAGGAGAAGAAAAAAAAAGAAGAAGAAAAACAGTATAGAGTTGAAAATTATATTAAAATCCCAGCAGAAATAGGTCTTATTTAAGGACTGTGGTCACAAGTCACCCCACTTGAGCTCCTGGGGCCCCCCTGAATAAAGTACAGTTCTGATGTATGCAACAGAGAGGTCTGCAGCAGGCACAAAAGCACCGCACAAGCCCTGTAACATCGTCATAGTTTGACTTGAGTTCATTTTTTTCTTTGGGGGGAGAGGGGGGGTGTTGGTCCTCGGTCAGAGCTCCGAAGTTCACCAATGTTGAAATTTTGCGTATGCGACTGCCCACCATTAAGGTAGCTGCATTCCAACTTCAGGGATGATGTCTTAACGTGATATCGGCATGCAAACTTGGTTTATTTATATACGTTTTTCATCATCCTTACTGGCACAAATAGGCTACTCTTCTGAAAGGAAGGACAGGATTTAACATGTATGCAAGATGTTCTCTGTGTGTTTCCACATGGGACTTTGGTTTATAGTCCTATTGGAAGGACTTTCACAAGAGTGGAGTCAGTACTGATGTTAACTCCTGGGGAGAAAAAGAAGAAAAAAAACCTCCTGGGGAAAAAATCCCCTTGAACAGGTGTCTCGGAAGTGGTTCAAACCTGGGCTCTATCCCAGGCTGTCAGACTGCAAGCACAATGCTTTAACCAGAAGGCTACCCCCCCCCCACTCCCAGCGCTGAAATATTTTCAACAGCATTGCCCCAATGACTTGTCATGGGGTTAAAGGGGAGAAGGAACAAGAAGGAATGTATACACACACAGACTCACACACACACACATGCACACGCACACACATACACACTCACAGACACGCATGCATGCACATGCATACATGCACGCACATGCACGTACACGCACACACACACTCACACATTTTTGTATGTGTGAGACACTTGTGTGTGTGTGTGTGTGTGTGTGCGTGCGTGCGTGCAAGTTTTTTCTCATTTTTTTGGTTTTCGTTCCTCAGCTACAGCTCCAAGGTTCTCCAATACTGACATTTTACCACCATTAAGGCAGCCACACTCAGACTTCAGGGGATGGTGTCTAAACATGACACCCGTGTGCATGCATTTTTCTTCGGTTTTGTTGTTGTTGTTAAACATTCCTAGGAGGAAAAGGTAGGGGAGCCCCATAACCTATAAGGTCGTAGGGGAGCGAGGCATCAGAGACCTCACTTCTCTAGGGCCAGCATATTGAGGGCGGCGCCCATCTCCTCTCCCTCGCTGTTTTACCTTCCCTGACCCTAAAGAGGGCAGGTACCCATTTACAGTTGGGTGAACTGGGGGAACTGTACTGAAGCCAAGGCGCGCAAATGGTCACCCATCCAACTGGTAACCATGCTCGACGCTGCTTAACTTGGCTGGGGGAAAGCGAGTGCTCCAACCACTGAGCTATCCTGTCCCCTTTACCAAACATTCCTACCAGCATGAAATGGCATACTCTTCCGAAAAGGAGAACGAGTTTTTGTCATGCGCGCAAGATGTACTGCACGCGTTTGCACAGGGGAAGTTCAGTTCATAGTCTCATCCGAAAGACTTTTGGGGGGAAGTGGAGTCAGCACTCATGTTAACTCCAGGGTAAAATTCCCTAAGATGGGCACCTCGGTGGTGGCTTGATCATGAGCTATCAGATCACGAGCATAACACTCTAGTAGCCCCTAGATTATCCCCCTCCCCATGTGTTTGTGTCTGTCTGTGTCTGCATGTATCTGTATGTCTGTGTCTGTGAGTCGGCTATGACTAATCTTACCACACACAAACTTTAAATCAGCTTCTGACCAGTTCAACCACAAACAACCTTCCCACCCTTGACCCTTCATCGACCTTGACCCTGACCCTTGACTGACCTTGACAGTGCCGTCGGTGCTGCCTGTGTAGAGTCGAGTCTGGCTGGCGTCCTGGGTCAGACAGGTGACCTCAGAGTTGCCGTGAACCTGGTTGAACTGCTTGACCTTTTGACCCGAGTCCACCATCCACATGACCAAAGTTCCCGCCTGACACACACTGACCACCTGGGACAAGGAAAGTGGATTGGATTTGGAGTGGATTGGGGGGGGGTGGGGGTAGATGTGATGTGGGTGTGGTGTGGGTGTGGTGTAGTGTGTGGTGTGGTGTGTAGGTGTGGTGGGTGTGGTGTAGGTGTGGTGTGGGTGTGGTGTAGGTGTGGTGTGGGTGTGGTGTAGGTGTGGTGTGGGTGTGGTGTGGGTGTGGTGTAGGTGTGATGTGGTATAGTGTAAGAGTGGGTGCAGGTATGGTATGATGTGGTGTGGTGTGGTGAGGTGTGATATGGTGTGGTATGAGTGTGGTGTGGGTGTGATGTGGTATGTTTAGTGTGGTGCGGTGTAGTGTGGTGTGGTGAGTGTGGTGTGGAGTGGTGTGGTATGAGTGTGGGTGTGGTATGGTGTAAGAATGGGTGCAGGTGTGGTGTGGTGTAGGTGTGGTATAATGCAGGTGTGGTGTGGTGTAGGTGTGGTGTAGGTGTGGTGTGGTGCAGGTGTGGTGTGGTGCAGGTGTGGTGTGGTGCGGTGCAGTATGGTGCGGTGCATGTGTGGTGTGGTGCAGGTGTGGTGCAGGTGTGGTGTGGTGCAGGTGTGGTGCAGGTGTGGTGCAGGTGTGGTGTGGTGCAGGTGTGGTGTGGTGGCAGGTGTGGTGTGGTGGAAGGTGTGGTGCAGGTGTGGTGTGGTGCAGGTGTGGTGGGTTGCTGGTGTGGTGTGGTGCAGGTGTGGTGCGGTGCAGGTGTGGTGTGGTGCAGGTGTTGGTGTGGTGCAGGTGTGGTGTGGTGCAGGTGTGGTGTGGTGCAGGTGTTGTGTGGTGCAGGTGTGGTGTGGTGCAGGTGTGGCGTGGTGTAGGTGTGGTGTAGGTGTGGTGTGGTGCAGGTGTGGTGTGGTGCAGGTGTGGTGTGGTGCAGGTGTGGTGTAGGTGTGGTGGTGGTGGTGAGGTGTGGTGCAGGTGTGGTGTGGTGCAGGTGTGGTGTGGTGTAGGTGTGTGGTGTGGTGCAGGTGTGGTGTGGTGTGGTGTAGGTGTGGTGTAGGTGTGGTGTGGTGCAGGTGTGGTGTGGTGCAGGTGTGGTGTGGTGCAGGTGTGGTGTGGTGCAGGTGTGGTGTGGTGCAGGTGTTGGTGTGGTGTGGTGTAGGTGTGGTGCAGGTGTGGTGCAGGTGTGGTGTGGTGCAGGTGTGGTGTGGTGCAGGTGTGGTGTGGTGCAGGTGTGGTGTGGTGTGGTGCAGGTGTGGTGTGGTGTGGTGCAGGTGTGGTGTGGTGCAGGTGTGGTGTGGTGCAGGTGTGGTGTGTGTGTGGTGAGGTGTGATGTGGTGTGAGTGTGGTGTGTTGTGGGTGTGGTCTTAGAGAGGGTGCAGGTGTGGTGTGGTGTAGGTGTGGTGTAGTATGGTGTAAGAGTGGGTGCAGGTGTGGTGTGGTATGATGTGGGTGTAATGAGGGTTTAGGTGTAGTGTGATGTGATGTGGTGTAGTATTGTGTGGGTGTGGATGTAGTGTAGTGTAGTGTAGTAAAGAGTAGTGTAGTGTAGTGTAGTGTAGTGCAGTGCAGTGCAGTGCAGTGCAGTGCAGTGCAGTGCAGTGCAGTGCAGTGCAATGCAGTGTAGTGTAGTGTAGTGCAGCGTAGTGCAGTGTAGTTGTCATTCATTCTTACTGTCTGCATGCATTTGCACACGAGACCTCAGTTTACAATCTTATCCAAAGGACTCTCAGGGGAGTGGAGTCAGTATCAATGTTAACCCCAGGAAGAAAATCCCTTGAAGGGGTGTCTCAGTTGTGGCTGGAATCTGGGCTCGATCCCAGGCCTTCATATCATAAGCACCACGCTCTAACCATTCGGCTATCCTACCCCTCAGTCTAATTTTTTTTTCTGCCATTCCTCAGCTAATCCATTATTAAACAAAGGAAGTGGGGATGAATCGGCCATACACTCCGCAAGCCTGCGTCAAATGTCACCAGGCAGGCCCTTGACTGGAATCCACAAGGGAAGCGGAAAGTTGGTCGACCAAAACAGACCTGGCGCAGAAGTGTTGACGAAGAAACGAAGGCAGCCGGAATGACATGGGCCAAGCTGAAGAGGATCTCCCAAAACCGAGTTCGTTGGAGGGGTGTTGTTGCAGCCCTATGTTCCCCAAGGAACCAAGAGGCATAAGTCAAGTAAGTCAAGTTCCTCAGCTAAAAAACTCCAAAGTTCACCTACGGTAAGATTATTGCGTACGCGACCATTCTTTCCCCAACCATTTAGGTAGCCGCATTCTGACTCCGGAGATGTTGTCTAAACACGACACTGTGTGCATGCAACTTTTGAAATTCTGTCATCTGTTCCAACTGGCACGAAATGGCCTACTCTTCCAAAAGGTGGAACGGGTTTTTAATGTGTGTGCAAGATGTTCTCTGTGTGTTCACACGCAGGGTCTTGGTTTAGTCTCATCCAAAGGATTTGACTTTCAGTGTGATTTTTTTTTTCCATCATCAAACTGGGAAGAAAGGGCGAGGCTGGGAATTGAACTCAGAACTTCGCGGTTTATTTGTTGGTAGGTAAATGTCTTAACACATCCCAGCAGAGCTGATCCAACACGGGGGAGAAGCAGTGACAGACATCCTTACAAGTATCTGCAACAAGATCTGGCAGACCGGAGAGTGGCCTACACCATGGACCCAATCACTCATCATAACTCTCCCCAAGAAAGGAAACCTCCAGCAGTGCCAAAACTACAGGACAATCAGCCTCATAAGTCATGCCAGTAAAGTCATGCTGAAAGTGATCCTGAACAGGCTGAAACCACAGGCAGAAGAGATCATCGCTGAAGAGCAGGCCGGTTTCCGCCCAAATAGAAGCACCACAGAACAGATATTCAACCTGAGGGTTCTGTGTGAGAAATACAGCCAGCACCAACAAGACATCTTCCACGTCTTCATTGATTTTAAGAAGGCCTTCGATAGAGTATGGCATGACGCTCTGTGGGCCGCCACCATGAACAAATTCAACATGGGCCAGAAGCTGATCCACACCATCAAAGAACTCTACTCAAAGGCCACCAGTGCAGTACTCGTACAGGGCACGGTAGGGGAATGGTTCCGTACCTCAGTTGGGGTCCGACAGGGATGTCTGCTGTCGCCGACACTATTTAACATTTTCCTCGAACGCATCATGACTGACGCCTTGGAAGACCACACAGGCACAGTCAGCATTGGAGGGCGAACAATCACCAACCTCAGGTTTGCCGATGACATTGACGATCTGGCAGGAAATGAAGAGGAACTGGCCATCCTAGTGAAGAAACTGGACGAAATATCCTCACGATACGGCATGGAAATCAGTGCCGAGAAAACCAAGCTCATGACAAACAGTGCCCAGCCAATCACCACCAAGATCACTCTCAGCGGAAAAGAACTGGAGACAGTTGACCATTTCAAGTACCTTGGAGCCATCATAAGTGAGGAGGGATCGAAGACCGAAATCCTAGCAAGAGCGGCACAAACAGCAGCAGCAATGGCAAGACTGAAGACCATATGGAGAAACAGAAACATCCCTCTCGGAACCAAGGTAAAGTTACTGAACGCGCTAGTCACCTCAATCATGCTTTACGCATGTGAGGCATGGACACTAAACGCAGACCTACAAAGGAGGATCCAAGCAGTAGAAATGAGATGCCTCAGAAGGCTCCTTGGCATCTCATACAAGGACCATGTCACCAACAATGAAGTCCGCAGAATGATCACTCAACAGGTGCGGGGTTATGAAGACCTACTGACCACGGCGAAAAAGAGGAAACTCAGATGATATGGGCACGTAACACGCTCAGAAGGACTTGCAAAGACCATCCTGCAAGGAACAGTCCAGGGGAAGAGAAGACGGGGCAGACAGAGGAGAAAGTGGGCCGACGACATCCGTGATTGGACAGGGGAGGACTTCAGTGTCACCCAGGCACTTGCCCATGACCGCGCTAAGTGGATCCAGCTGGTCCACTGTTCGTCCACCATGCAGCGCCCCCACGACCCTGGCGGGTTACGGGACCAGTGAACAGTGAACAGTGAAATGTCTTAACCATCCTGCCACCTTCCTCCTTAGTCAGATAATATGATGTGACGATGTTGCTGTTATAATCTTTTTTTTTTCCTTTTTCGTTTCTCAGCTACAGCTCCAAGGGTTACCGATGTTGATATTTCGCGTATGCGACTGATTACCCGCCGTTAAGGTAGCTACATTCCGACTTTGGGGATACCACTGATCATGATGTTCACAATTATCATTTATTTATTTATTTTATTTTATTTTATTTTATTCTTTTATATCGAGGATAATGGAATAAGCACTTAAGTGCTTTTTTTACATCCACTCTCCATGTGTTTGCGGTTTTGTAAATTCTGTCATCTGTTCCCACCAGCACACAATGGCCTATTCTTACGAAAAGCAGAACAGGATTTAACGTGCGTGCAAGATGTTCTGCTCAACTGCAATGTTTCCCCCATTTCTGGTTGTGACCACTCTCCCCTCAACTCTGACCTACTCGCATCTCCATCCCCTCATCCACCCACCTGGTTATAAACGCTGTTGTAAATGGAGGCCACCACGGGCTTCTCGTGACTCATGATGCGATCTTTGACCTCCGTCTTCATGTCGAGGACGGTGATCTGGTAGTTGAAGGTGATGAAGAGACGATTCCGCTCCTGGCCCTGTCTGTCCTTGCCTTCGTCGTAGAACAGTGTGCTGGTCACTGCCACACAAGCATACATTTTTATTTATTGCATTTCTTTATTCTTTTATATCGAGGATAATGGAATAAGCACTCAGGTGCTTTTTTACATCCAGTCCCCGTGTGTATGCAGTTTTGTCAATTTTGTCATCTGTTTCCACCGGCACACAATGGCCTACTCTTCCGAAAAGTGGAACAGGATTTAACGTGTGCGCAAGATGTTCTGCATGCGTTCGAACACGGGGCCTCGGTTTATAGTCTCATCCGAAGGAAATGATGGACGCTATAGCCAAGTGCTTCAGATTATTTTTATTCATTTGTCTTTTTATTTTCTTTTTCGTTCTTTGGCTAGAGCTCTGAGGTTCACCAATGGTGAGATTTATGCGACTGTTTTTTCCTCCCCCACCATTTAGGTAGCTGCATTCTGATTTCGGGGAAGGTGTCTTAAACATGAAACTTGTGGTTTACTCTCCAGAAAGGCAGAACAGGTTTTTAACATGTGCATAAGATGTTCTGCATGTGTTCGCACATGGAGCCTCAGTTTCTATTTTTATCTGAAAGACTTCAACATTCGGTTAGACAAGTGTGCACAGCACACATGTAGTGGGAAAGAGGAGTTCTCTCCCTTAACGTAGGGACAGTGTTAATCGTGTTTGATTTTAGCGTCATTTCACTCAGAACTAAGTACCTTATTTTCAGGAATAGACTCTTCTGGATACTCAGGAATGAAGGGGAGTAAATCTTTTCTGGAACATGGAAAGGATGAGAGGTAACTATTCACACGCTTTACGGAAGAGTAAGCCATTGTGTGCCAGTGGGAACGGACGATCAAATTGACAAAACTGCATACACATGGGGACTGGATGTAAAAAAAACCCACACACAAGTGCTTATTCCATTATCCTTGAAATAAAAGGAGGAAAAAAGCACAAAGAAAAGAGTTAATGGGGACACGGGGCAGGATTGGTGCACAGCAGTGGATCGGTGGTCTAGAGGTAACCCGCCTGTCTAGAAAGCGAAAAGTCCGGGTCGGAAGTGTGCGGTGGTTTGAATCCTGTTTGGACCCGAAACTTTTCCCCCATCCATTAGATCATGAGTGGTGGTCTGGGCGCTAGTCTTTTGGATGAGACAAACTGAGGTCCGAAACTCTTTCCCCATCCATTAGATCATGAGTGGTGGTCTGGGCGCTAGTCTTTTGGATGAGACGATAAACTGAGGTCCGAAACTCTTTCCCCATCCATTAGATCATGAGTGGTGGTCTGGGCGCTAGTCTTTCGGATGAGGAGAGAGAGGAACAGGGGAGGGGGAGGAAAGAGGGGAGGGGGGGGGGAACAGGGGAGGGGAGAGGGAGGAAACAGGGAGGGGGGAGAGGGAGGAAACAGGGGAGGGGGGAGGGAGGAAACAAGGGAGAGGGAGGACACAGGTGAGGGGGAAAGAGAGGAGGGGAGAGGAGGGAGGAGTCACCTTCAGGGCCTTTGGGGAACATGCCGGCCAGTCGCTGAATGCAGACCTGCAGCTGGACGTCCCAGATCCTCAACACCTTGTCCTTGGAAAAGCTGATCAGCTGACCCCGGTTCTTGATGAACTGCACCTGGATCACGCTGGTCATGTGACCCCGCAACACCTGCAACACAGGTAAGGAGGGCTCCATGAAGGAAGGAAGGGAGAAAGGAATGAAGGAAGGGAGGGAGGGAGGGAGGGAGGGAGGGAGGGAGGAAGGAAGGGAGGGAGGGAGGGAGGGAGGGAGGGAGGAAGGAAGGAAGGAAGGAAGGAATGAGGAAGGAAGGAAGGAAGGGAGAAAGGAAGGAAGGAAGGGAGAGGAGGAGGAAGGGAGGGAGGGAGGGAGGGAGGGAGGGAGGGAGGGAGGAGGGAGGAAGGAAGGAAGGGAGGAAGGAAGGAAGGAAGGAAGGGAGGAAGGAAGGAAGGAACGAAGGAAGGGAGGGAGAAAGGAAGGAAGGAAGGAAGGAAGGGGAGGGAGGGGAGGGAAGGAGGGATGGAGGAAGGAAGGAAGGAAGGAAGGAGGAGGGAGGGAGGGAGGAGGGAGGGAGGGGGAAGGAAGGGAGGAAGGAAGGAAGGAAGGAAGGGAAGGAAGGAAGGAAGGAAGGAAGGAAGGAAGGGAGGAAGGAAGGGAGGAAGGAAGGGAGGAAGGGAGGAAGGGGAAGGGAGGGAGGGAGGAAGGGAGGGAGGGAGGAAGGAAGGACCCCATGAAAGAGTAAAAGATAAAGGTGTCCCGAAACCTATGTGGTCGTAGGGGAGCAAGGCATCAGAGACCACAGCTTCTCAAGGGGCCAGCATATTGAGGGCAGCACCCATCTCCTCTCCCTCGCTGCTTTACCTTCCCTGACCCTAAAGAGGGCAGATACACATTTACAATTGGGTGAACTGGGGTACTGTACTGAAGCCAAGGCGCGCAAACGGTCACCCATCCAAGCGGTAACCATGCTCGATGCTGCTTAACCTTGGCTGGGGGAAAGCGAGTGCTCTAACACACTGAGCTATCCCATACATGATTTTTTTACCCTGTTTCTCAGCTAGAGCGCCAACATTTACCAAAGATGAGATGTTTGCATACATGATCGTTCTTACCCACCATTACCATAGCCAAATTCTGAGTCTGGGGGTGGTGTCTGACACATGTCTGCATAATTTTTGTATTTTATGCAAGCATGTACAAATGCGAAAATTCTCCGTTTAGATTTAAGAGGAAAGTTTTGACAGCATTCTCTGTATCTTCGAGTGATTACCCAAAATAAAAGAGTATTTTAATATTTTACAAAATGGGAGTGCCATATTCCCATGTAAGTGAAATCTCATCAATATGGAAAAAAACACAGAAGTCAACACAGCACAATGCAATACATCACAACACAACACAACACAAACACATCAATGCAATACATCACAACACAACACAACATCAATGCAATACATCACAACACAACAATCAATGCAATACAACACAACATCAATGCAATACATCACAACCCAACTCAACACATCACCAATGCAATACATCACAACCCAACCCAACCCAACACCAACATCAATGCAATACATCACAACACAACACATCATCAATGCAATACATCACAACACAACACAATCCAACCCAACCCAATGCATCATCAATGCAATACACCACAACACAATAATTACATCACAACATAACATCATCAATGCAATACATACACACAACACAACACAACATCAATGCAATACATCACAACCCAAACATCATCAATGCAATACATCACAACCCAACACATCATCAATGCAATGCAACACAGCACAACACAACCCTAACACAACACAACCCCAACCCAACCCAATCCCCAACAAGCATCAACAATGAAAATCACACTCACAAAGCAGACCTACTCTGACCAGTGTCCTACATGGCAGTGCACAGCACAGGACAATGTGGACTCACCCCATTTGGCTTGAAGACAACATAAGGGTTCCACAGACAGACATGGTTGTTGACCCCTGCCGTGGCTGTACACACACACATGTGCATGCATGCACACACAACACAACATACATGCACACACACACGCATGCACATGTGCACACACACACATACACACACAGACACACCAGTGTACATTTTACATCTTCAAACAGACACACCAGTGTACATTTTACATCTTCAAACAGACACACCAGTGTACATTTTACATCTTCAAACAGACACGCCAGTGTACATTTTACATCTTCAAACAGGTTTCACACACCACACACATACATGCACACACACACACATTTTATTTTTATTTTTTATTTTTTAATTCTTTTATATCTAGGATAATGGAATAAGCACTTATGTGCTTTTTTACATCCAGTCCCCGTGTGTATGCAGATTTGTGAATTCTGTCATCTGTTCCCATACACACATGCACATGTGTGTATACATACACACACATACACATAAGCTACAAACTCACTAGCAAAAAACATGGACCCACCACCACCACTGCAACACACACACACACATGCGTGCATGCACACACACACACATTTCTCACTTTATACTTAGATCATCTTTATCACTATCCTGATCATCATCCTCTTATGCAAACCAAAGCTTAAATCATCATTATAATACACACTTACCAATCAGATTTCAGGCTAAAATCGCCATTATACACACTCACTGATCGCATTTAAGGTCTCGTTAGAATCCATGCTTATCATCAGATTTAAGGCATAGTTATAATATACACTCACCAATCTGATTTAAGTCTTAAAACTTCATGAAAATACACACTCACCAATCAGATTTAAGGCATAGTTATAATATACACTCACCAATCTGATTTAAGACATCATTATAATACACACTCACCCATCATATCTAAGGCTAAAATCATCATTATAATACTCACTCATCAGTCAGATTTAAGGCTAAAATCCTCATGACATTACACACTCACCGATCAGATTCAAGGTATCGTTGTAATCAAAGGAGTTGACACCCTGTGCCACATTGAATTCAAACCTGAAACACAGGCCAAGGAAAAGCTTCTCTCAGCAAAACATAACTCATTAACTGAAAATACAGCATTTTATTTTCGTTCCTTAGCTGAACTCTGATGTTCTTCACTAATAGCGAGATTCTGCATATGTGACCATTTATTTATATATTCTTTTATTTTGAGGATAATGGAATAAGCACTCATGTGCTTATTTACATCTAGTCCCTGTGTGTATGCGGTTTTGTACATTTTTTCATCTGTTCCTACCAGCACAATGGCCTACTCTTCCAAAAAGCTGAACAAGTTTTAGCGTGTGTGTAAGGTGTTCTGTGTGCATTCGCACATGGGACCTCAGTTTATAGTCTCATCTGAAGGACTTTTGGGGAGAGTGGAGTTGGCATTGATGTTAACTCCAGGGAAAAATCCTCTTGAACGAGATTCGAACCAGCAGATCATGAATGCATCATTCTAACCACCAGGCTATCCCCAAGGTATCCATCCACATTCTGACTTTAGGGACAATGTCTAACACAACACCAGAGTGTATGTGTGTTTTTTTATTAATTTTGTCATCCATTCCTACCGGTACATATTGGCCCACTCTTCAAAAAAAGCAGAACAGGTTTTTAACATGTGCACAAGATGTTCTGCATGTGTTCACAAACAGGACCTTGGTTTATACTCTTGACCGAAGGACTTTTGGGGGGGATGGAGTTGAAACTGATGTTAACTCTGTGTGTGTATATATGAGTGTATATGTTCATGCATGCTTGTGAAAACAGCTGCATTTACACACATCTCACCAAAGATAAACCTGAAATTTCTAGCCCTAAAGCAAAAGAAACCAAGATGAAAACGAGTCTGTAATTTCTCTGAATATTTGCTTTCTGTCATTCTTGTGTAAACACACACACACACACACAACCAATAAATAGTCATAGTCTATCAAGAAATATCATCACGTACAGAACAAAAACGGGAGAGGGGGAGGATGGGGGGATAGAGAAGGGACAAAACTTACTTTCTCTGAATCCCTTTCTTGCCTGGTTGTTTGCCCCTGTAACATAACCATGAGAATAGTAAACAAATATATATATATATATATATATATATATGAATTCATAGTAAAATTAAACAAGAATACTAATTCATAATGATAACAAGAACAAGAATGTCAACAAGAACAACACCAACAAGAACTAGTACAAATTTCTTTTTCTTTTTAAAATTTTCTTTTTAAGGGAGAAAAAGTAAAAAATGAAAAAGAACAAGAAGACCACCAACAAGAAAAATAATGATGATGATGATGATTCTGCTGAGAATTTATCTCACCACCACCATTATCATTAATCCTTATGTAACAGAGTGGAGATATTTGATCAGCCACAACTCTGTACAACTTATGGGCTACAGCAGCACAGTCAGAACAGGGAGGATGGGGCCTCTAAGAAATAGGCTGCATAAATTCTACATTTCACCATGTAGGTCAAGTGCATGCAAAGGACAGTGTTCAAATACCACCCAAGCAAACAGAGCGCTGCACAATTTGCAGGTGTGTCCCAAAATAGTAACACATGTCACTCTGATCACATGGGAGGTAATCTACTTACCACACCATCACACTTATCATAATCACCATCGGGGGGTGGGATAGCCAAGTGGTCAGACTGTTGCATTCATGATCTGACGACCCAGGATCGAGCCACCATGGAGGCGTCTGTTTTAGGGAACTTTCCCCTGGAGTTAACATCAGTACTGACTCCACTTCCCCAAAAGTCCTTTAGATGAGACTACAAACCAAGGCCCCATGTGCAAACGCAAGCAGAACATCTTGCACACACATTTTATTTTATTTTATTTTATTCTTTTACATCGAGGATAATGGAATAAGCACTCATGTGCTTTTTTAATCCAGTCCCCGTGTGATTTTGTAAATTTTGTCATCCGTTCCCACCGGCACACAATGGCCTACTCTTACGAAAAGTGGAACAGGATTTAACATGTGTGCAAGATGTTCTGCGTGCGTTCGCACACTGGGCCTCGTTTTATAGTCTCATCCGAAGGACTCCTTTCTAAGGAGTAGGCCTTTTCGTGCCAGAAAGAACGGATGGCAATTGTGGGGGAACAGGCATGCACGCTGGTGTTGTGTTTAGACCCCACCCCCGAAATCAGAATGCGGCTACCTTAATAATGGTGGGGATAAAAACGGTCGCATATGCAAAATCTCACCACTGATGAACCTCAGAGCTCTAGCAGAGGAACAAAAACAAAACATCAACGTCATCATTACCAAAATCATCCTCCATACCTATCCCCAAAGTCAGAATGCAGCTACCTAAATGAAGGGAGGGGTGAGAAAAATGGTCGCATATGCACAAACATCTCACCATTGGTGAACCTCTGAGCTCTAACTGAGGAATGGAGGGAACAAAAATCCTCCATCCACCCACTTTTCTATTACTATCATCTTTGCTATCATAATCATCATCATCGCCATTGGCACAACCACTGATATCACCACTCCCACCACCAACATCACTACCACTACTACCACCACAACCACGATCATCATCATCACTGTAGCCACCATCACCCAAAAAAACCCACAACAAAAAACAAATAACAAAAAAAAAGCCACCATCACCACTGGCTAACATCATATCATCCATTCCACCACCACTTGCTATAACCACTCTCAACCACATCATCACCACCACCCTGCCACCACAACCATCAGTCCCCACCACCACCACCACCATCCTCACCACCTCACTACCACCCACTGTCACACAACAATCACCACCACCACCACGTCACCACAACCATCCTCACCACAACCACCACCACCATCCACACCACCATCACTACTCCACACTCACCACCAACAACCACCCCACCATCCTCACCACAACCACCACCTCCACGTCACCACCAATCACCACCACCACCACCATGTCCCACAACCACCATCCTCACCACTGCAATCACCACCACCACTGTCACCACCAACCCCACACCATCCTCACCACTGCAACACCACCACCCACCACCACCACCACAACCACCACCACCATCCTCCACCACTGTCATATCACCACCACCACCCACCACAACCACCATCCCACCCACCTGTCATATCACCACCACCACCACCACCACAACCACCATCCTCACCACTGTCACACACCACCACCACCACCAACAACCACCATCCTCACCACTGTCACCATCACCACACACCCACCACACCACCATCCTCACCACTGTCACCATCACCACCACCACCACCACAACCACCATCCTCACCACTGTCCACCACCACCACCACCACAACCACCATCCTCACCACTGTCACCACACCACCACCACCACCACAACCACCATCCTCACCACTGATCACCAATACACCACCAACCACCACTACCACCACAACCACCATCCTCACCACTGTCACCATCACCACCACCACCACCACAACCACCATCCTCACCACTGTCACCACACCACCACCACCACCACAACCACCATCCTCACCACTGTCACCATCACCACCAACCACCACCACAACCACCATCCTCACCAACCGTCCACCATCACCACCAAACCACCACAACCACCATCCTCACCACTGTCACCAACCACCACCCACACACCACTACCAACCCAACCCTCACCACACTGTCACCATCACCCCCCACCAACCACCCCACCTACCACCATCCTCCACCACTGTCCACCATCACCACCACCACCACTACACCACCATCCTCACCACTGTCACCATCACCACCACCACCACTACCACCATCCTCACCACTGTCACCATCACCACCACCACCACTACCACCATCCTCACCACTGTCACCATCACCACCACCACCACTACCACCACAACCACCATCCTCACCACTGTCACCATCACCACCACCACCACTACCACAGCTTCTCTTGATCCCCTATGGATTGCGGAAGGAGGAGGGGACTGACTTGGACACAACTCCCACCACAATCATCATCACCACCACTACCACCATCACCAACACCATCATAACCACCACCATCAGAACCACCACCACCATCACCTCCACAACCACCACTGCCACTACCACTACCACCACCATAGTGGATCGGTGGTCTAGAGGTAACGCGCCTGTCTAGAATGCGAAAAGTCCGGGTCGGGTGTGTGCGTGGTTCGTACCCTGTTTGGGCCCGAAATTTTTCCCCATCCATTAGACCATGAGTGGTGGTCTGGGCGCTAGTCTTTCAGATGAGACGATAAACCGAGGTCCCGTGTGTTACACAAAATTTTCAGCGCACGTAAAAGAACCCACGGCAACAAGAGAGTTGTCCCTGGAAAAATTCTTAGAAAAAAGCCACTCTGATAGGGAAACAAATACAGTTGCAGACCAAAAAAAAAAAGGGTGGCGCTGCTCTTGTGGCGACGCGCTCACCCCGGGGGAGCAGCCCGAATTTCACACAGAGAAATCTCGTGACTTAAAGTGGTATAAAATGAAAATGAAAATCACCTCCATCACTGCACTACCACTACTACCACCACCACCACCACCGTCACCACCGTCACCACAACCACTACTACCACTGTTACCACCACCACCAACAACACCACCACAGCTTCTCTTTGTATCCCCTAAGGATTTCAGCAAAGGGGGAGGGGACTGACTTGGAGAGGGACATGGTCTGGTTGACGCTGGTGTGCTTCTCCATCCAGCCGATTACCAGAGCATTGGACGTGGTGGTGGCGCAGCTGATGAAGCACTCCAGGTACTGCGAGTACTTCACTGGTGGGGGAGGACACAAACACACAATAAACAATGGAACAAAATAAAGAGAGGGAGAGAGAGAGAGGGGGGGGGGGGGAGAGAGAGTGAGTGTGTGTGTGTGTATGTGTGTGTGTGTGTGTGTGTGTGTGTGTGTGTGTGTGTGTGTGGAGAGAGAGAGAGAGAGAGAGAGACAGTGTGTGTGTGTGTGTGTGAGAGAGAGAGAGAGAGAGAGAGAGGAGAGAGAGAGAGAGTGTGTGTGTGTGTGTGCGTGTGTGTGTGTGTAGTGTGTGTGTGTGTGTGTGTGTGTTGTGTATGTGTATGTGTGTGTGTATGTGTGTGTGTGTGTGTATGTGTGTGTGTGTGTGTGTATGTATGTGTGTGTGTGTGTGTGTGTGTGTGTGTGTGTGTGTGTGTGTGTGTGTGTGTGTGTGTGTGTGTGTGTGTGTGTGTGTGAGTGAGTGTTTCAGAGATAATACTAAATATATCATTCTCAAAACAGTACACAAGAGACACAGAGAGACAGACAGACAAACAGACAGACAGACAGAAACAGAGACAGACAGACAGAGACAGAGCATCAAAATCAAACTGATAATTTTGCCCAAAACTACCACGTGTGCATGTGAAACTCCACACAGGCCACACAGAGCAGCAGCGCCCTTGCAAGAAGACTGGCAGCAGCCAGACAACAGAACTTGTGCTGCAGTCCTGCCCGCTACAGGAGGCACTCCTAAAAGAAGATCTGGCCTGACCACAATACTTCTCATCCAGAGCGTACTTTCAATCCTCACAAGTGATTCCCAGGTGGGATGACTCAAGTCATAGCGCTTTGATTTGTTGCTTTACAAGATTCAGCGCAATATAAACTCCATACATTATTATTATTATTATTATTATGTTCTGAGTGACCCCCTCCCAGGGTGTTAAGGTGGTGAACATGCAAAAACACTAACAGAAAAAGAAAAGCAAACATGTGCCAACATGCTAACGTGGGGACGGGATAGCCTGGTGGTTAGCGTGATGATCTGCTGACCCGGGTTCGAATCTCGTTCAAGAGGATTTTTCCTCTGGAGTTAACATCAGTGCTGACTCCACTCTCCTCAAAAGTCCTTCAGATGAGACTATAAACCGAGGTCCCGTGTGCAAAAGCACGTAAAACATCTTGCATACATGTTCAAATCTGTTCTGCTTTTCGGAAGAGTAGGCCATTATGGCAGTGGGAATGGATCACAAAATTTACAAAACTGCATACACACAGGAACTGGATGGGAAAAAAACCACAAGTGCTTATTCCATTATCCTCAAAATATAATTATGATAATAATAATGATGATAATAATGATAATAATAATAATAATGATAATAATGATAATAATAACCTTCTCGAACCCACTCCCCTTTGCCGTTCTCTCGATGAGCCTCATACTTGGCATACACAGCGTTCTTGTATTTTCCAGCGATGATGTCGGGAAGATGGACGTTTAGGCATGGCTCTGGTCAACAGAAATTATGACTTTTCACAGGACTATGACAAGATTCAAGACACCTTTAGTGTCTTATAAACAAAATTGATACAATAATGTAGAAATATATATGCCTTTGTTATCAAACATATTTGCAATTGATACAAAAGACAATTTTGTCTCTTTTTTTGGCGTAAGTTTCATGTGTAAACATATCTAAACACTGTGGTACATTTTTGGTTGAGAAAAAATATGATTTTGGGGATGGAATTCACAAAAATGACAAAATATATCTGAACATTGTGATATAGTTTTGGTCAACAAATTTTTTTTTCCCCCATAGAATTCACATAAAGATTCCAATACTTATCTAAACATTGTGAATTCACAAAAGATGCCAATACTTATCAAAACATTGTGATACAGTTTTGGTCAACAAAAAATATGATTTTTTCTTTTATAGAATTCAACTAAAAAGATGCTTATAAATATCTAAATATTGCGACACAGTTTTGGTTGACCAAAAAAATATGATTTTAAAAAATGAAATTCACACAAGAGATGCTATAAATATCTAAACACTGTGACACAGTTTTGGTTAACAACAAAACAATAATATCTTGGATGGAATTCAACAAAACCGACGGCCTAGTTTTCAGATATAGCTGAAGTCCAGACAAATTTCAATGTGATATCTGCACACACCAAGCTGACTGTAGAGAAATGTGATATCTTCAGTTTAACGTCTATTCACATTTAGTGATTTTAGACAGGAAAAAGTAATCTAAACAAGAGAATGCAAACAATAACAGAAAAGTGTCAGATAACAGTACTGAATAAAAACTAAACTTTAACATACTACAAAAACTGAGTTATTGGACTTTTTATCAATCCTAACACAATGTCCAACATGGTTCAGACAAAATCTGATCCAGTGATAAACTTGGTACAGCAGGTAAGAATGTATAGAAATGTATAGTAGAGAAATGTCTAGAAAGCTGGGACGCCTTTTGTCCATGACAAAGCCGAATATCATGAGTGTGTAGATGATGGATGTCAGCTATAGATCTGAATACTCCTTCATACATCAGTGTGTGTGTGTGTGTGTGTGTGTGTGTGTGTGTGTGTGTGTGTGTGTGTGTGGTGTGTGGTGGTGTGTGTACTGTGTGTGTATGCTGTGTGTGTGCGTGCATGCATGCATGTGTGGTGTGTGTGTGCGTGTGTGCGTGCATGCATGTGTGGTGTGTGTGTGTGTGAGAGTGTGAGTTTGTGAGCATGTGTGTGCTCATGTGTGTGACTGCCCTGCCTGCCTATATGCTAAGTGTGTGTGTGTGTGTGTGTGTTGTTATTCTTGTTGTTGCTGTATTCAATTTTATATCTGTTCACTTTCAGTGATATTACATGAGGAAAAAAAAGGGGGGTGTCCTATTCAAAAACATGAGTAAAACACACACACACACACACACACACAGACACACACACACACACACACACACACACACATGAAGAAACTTGGCAATGCAATAGGAATAAGAAAAACATAAAAACAAGTCATTAACATTAATGTAACAGTAACAACTGCCCTGTGGGATGCAGCCAGAGACCTTTCACAATTTCAAATGCCAGTTTTACATTATTGACTACACTGGTGAGGGAGTTTTCAGGAAAATGGGGCATGAAAGGTTTTACACTCTCGCAGTCGAAAAGTATATGAGTATCAGTGATATTCTCACCATGCAGACATTTACCATTTTGGCTGAATTTGGTTATCAATGCATTTAGTTTCATTCTATAAAGTCAAGTATTAGTTCTTCTTGATGTGAAAAGATTTACACATGTCTTTGAATGGTTCACAACTGTTAGATTATCAGTATTGATTGCAGTTCTGTATAAAAAACAACTCTCATATTGTTGATAACTTTCAGTGTGTGTGTGTGTGTGTGTGTGTGTGTGTGTGTGTTGTGTGTGTGTGTGTGTGTGTGTGTGTGTTTGTGTGTGTGTGTGTGTGTGTGTGTGTGTGTGTGTGTGTTGTGTGTGTGTGTGTGTGTGTGTGTATGTGATATTATACAGATGTCTTTACAAATGCATGCCTTTGTAAGCAAGAAACAGCTTTCAACAATATCAAAATTGAACACACAATCACACATTGCACTTGTGATCTACTGACACAGGTTCGAATCTCGTTCAAGAGGATTTTTCCTCTGGAGTTAACATCAGTGCCATATCCACTCCACCCAAAAGTCCTTCAGATGAGACTATAAACCTAGGTCCCCTGTGCGAATGTATGCAGAACATCTTGCGCACATGTTAAACCCATTCCGCGTTTTGGAAAAGTAGGCCATTGTGTGGTGGTGGGAACAGATTACAAAATTAACAAAACTGCATACACACAGGGACTGGATGTAAAAAAGCACACGAGTCCCTATTACATTATCCTCAAAATAAAAGAACAAAATGAATAAACAAAAGCAAATATACAAAAATTAAAACAAATGGAAAAAAGACAAGAAATAAAAAAAATCCCAAAAAAAATCACAGTTCACAGTTTCAATGAATATCATAACCAAAGTGCAGTAACAGCAAGCAAATATTCCCCCCCCCCCCCAAAAAAAAAAAAAAATGAAATAAAAGAGAAATAAGTAAGAATCCCAAATGAAAAAGCACAGAAAAAATTACTATAAATAACATAAAGAAAAATAGTAAAACCACCATCCAACAACCAGCAACAATCAATCATTTATCAATCAAATAAACAATTAACCAACCAACCAGCCAACCAACCAACCAACCAGCCAACCAACCAACCAACCAACCAATCAGCCATTCACTCAATAAATATTCTTAAAAATCATTCAAGTACAAAAAATTCAAACATCTTTTGCAATTATTTGCACACACACAAAAAAAAGCAAAACTAAAACAACCGAAACCGTGAAACAGCCTGTGACAACTGACTACTGGCAAATTGACGCTTGACAACATACAAAGCATTCTAAACCCAACAACAACTATCTATGCTAAAGACTAACTCTGTGTGTGTGTGCGTGCTACACACAGGCACAGACGTTGAAAATCTATGTGAATACGGATGTGCATAGCTGCTTCATGTACCATCCCCGACACTCAAGGTTTTCCATTTGTCTACGTCTGGCCTAGGTTAAAAGCTGTGTTAGTTATTGAAATCAGCACACTACCAAGGCCTACGTCGCAATGGTGTTACGCTTTGACATGTTACGGTGAGGTTGTCCTCATCTGTGACAAACTCCTTCTTAACATCCTGAAACCTGTATTCAAGGAGAAGGGGGGAAAAATCCTCTGAAGTAGCAGTATGGCTGCCTATTATGGTGAAGTTGGGTTTGGGTTTGTTTTTTAGTTCCTTGACTAGAGCTCTAAGGTTCACCGATGGTGAAACTTAGCAACTGTTTTTATTCACCATTAAGGTAGCCACATTCTGGCTTTAGGGATGGTGTACACAAAACGCCTGTGTGCATGCATTTTCTTAAAAAAATTGTCACCCATTCCTACTGGCACAAAATGGCCCACTCTTCCAAAAGGCAACATGGGTTTTTAATATGGGGGGGACAGGATAGCCTGGTGGTTACAGTGATGTATTTGTGATCTGCTGACCTGGGTTCAAATCTCGTTCAAGAGGATTTTTCCTCTGGAGTTAACATCAGTGACAACTCCACTCTCCCCAAAAGTCCTTTGGATGAGACTATAAACCGAGGTCTCATGTGCGAACGCACGCAGAACATCTTGCGCACACATAAAAATCCATTCCGCTTTTCAGAAGAGTAGGCCATTGTGTGCCAGTCAGAACACATGAAAAAATTTACAAAAGTGCACACACGGGGACTGCATGAAAAAAAGCACAGGAATG
>CM054164.1:21170277-21180277 GCA_028751875.1 Rapana venosa
CCTCCATTTTAAGTATCAAGCCACAGCTCTGGCTCAGGCCAAAAGCTGTGTCAGTTAATGATGTCAGCTAACTGCCAAGGCCTACACTAACATGTTGTTATGTTGTAAAATGTTGTGTTGAGATTGCCTTCAGCCATGACAAGCTCTTGACATAACAACCTGCACTCTCCTTTAAAGGAGAAAAATCTGAAGTCGGAGTATGGCTGTCTATGTGGTGAGGTACTTTAAAAAGAGTCATACAAGTAAACTTCTTATCCGGTATACTTTGTATATCACAGTGATTCCCAGGTGGGATGATGAGTGAGTCAGAGTGTGGCATGTTCTGGGTGACCCCCAGGGTGTAAAGCTGGGGAATGCACAACAACAACTAACCACAGCTAAAGTCTTCATATCCCCTCCACGACGACAGAAATGTAAACAAGACTTGATCCATTTGTAGTTGCATGCATTGATGAACAGAGCTACAAATCTGTCACATGTCTCAAACAAGTGTATACCCTCATATATCTCACACATATGCACACACATACATTCACATACACTTCCACATATACACACTCATACATATACATACACACATACACATCATACACATATGCATACATTTACATACAGACACACACTTCCATATATACACACCGGTACATACATATCCACACATATGCACATGCATACATTCACAAACAGACACACGCTTCCATATATACACACCGGTACATACACATACATATCCACACATATGCACATGCATACATTCACATACAGACACACACTTCCATATATACACACCGGTACATACACATACATATCCACACATATGCACATGCATACATTCACAAACAGACACATGCTTCCATATATACACACGCTTTCAATCATATACATATCCACACATGGTCACGCATACATTCACATACAGACACACACTTCCATATACATACTCATACATACACATACATATCCACACATATGCATACATTCACATACAGACACACACTTCCATATACATACTCATACATACACATACATATCCACACATATGCATACATTCACATACAGACACACACTTCCATATACATACTCATACATACACATACATATCCACACATATGCATACATTCACATACAGACACACACTTCCATATACATACTCATACATACACATACATATCCACACATATGCATACATTCATATACAGACACACACTTCCATATATACACACCGATACATACACATACATATCCACACATATGCACATGCATACATTCACATACAGACACACGCTTCCATATATACACACGCTTTCAATCATATACATATCCACACATATGGACACGTATACATTCACGTACAGACACACACTTCTAAATATACACACCCATACATACACATACATATCCACACACATGTACATTCACATAATGACACACACTTCCATATATACACACTCATACATGTAACTGTAACATGCATGCTTACACATACACTCGCACAAACCCCACACATTCACAAAACTATCACACACAAAAACCAAAAAAACCAACACTGTCTCTATTATGGCAAAAATGACAAAACTATCCAAATAAAAAAATTCACTCATGAAATAAACTGCCTCTATCGCCTAATGACAAGCTTCTAGAATGTTCACCCATCCACTACAACAGTGGCAAAATGCACAAACACAGCGAATTCTAAAACGACCAAATCTCAATGAAATAAAAAAATTTAATAACACACAGCTGGTCCAAAAAGCCTGCTAAAGCTCTTCTCCTACCCCCACCCCCTCCTTTTTTCCCCCACTCCCCTCCACACAAGGCATAGTACTCGTACAGCCTGGTAGCAAGTGTGTAGAACTCGAGACCTTTGTTTTCTTCTTTTTCATTTGAGCTCCCAGGTTCACCATGGTGAAATTTTCCGTACGCGACTGTTTTCGCCCACCCTTAAGGAAGCTGCATTCCAACCTTGGGAATGATGTTTAAACACAACACTAGCGTGCATGCATTTTTTAAAAAATATTGTCGTCCTTTCCTACCAGCACACAGTGGTCTACTCTTTTGAAAGGTAGAACGAGTTTGCACACGAGACCTCCGTTTATTCTCACCTGAAGCACTTTCCATTGAGTGGAGTCAGTACTGATATCAACTCCAGGGGAAAAATCCCCTTGTATCAGGGATGGCTCAAACCAAGGATCAATCCCGGGCCATCGAATCGCGAGTGCAACACTCTAACCACTATTCTGCTACCACCCCCACTTTCTATTTGGCCATGACATAGTGTTGGGAAATTTCAGAGAGCTCGATCTCCTTCCTACCATCTGACCTGCCCACAAAGATACATTTTCCTCTTCACATACAAACACATAAAGGGTTGCTCCAAGCAAAGGTTGGGGGAGGAAAAAAATGGACACTATCCTTCTCAGCTTTTACAAGCAGCAACATCCACATTTAATACTGCCTTCTTTCTGCAATGGTCAGGAAAATTCTGTTGTGTTTATTGCCATCTGAGCTATTTCAGGGGCAAAAAATATGGAAGTATTCTTATGTTTTACTCACACTGACAGTACTGAATTTTCTTACGTTTCATTCACACCGACAGTACTAAATGTGGTTATTGCCAGCCTTACAAGCTCCTCAAAATTGTCTCATCTACAAACAGACGCAAACTTCACTGAAAACAGCCAGTCCCAAAAAAAGTTCAAAACCTAAACACATTTTAAAAAAACACACAGAAACTGCCCACTAGAGCACACAGGCAGGAAAGGGTCAAAGAAAGCCCAGAAAGCTTCCCCCCCCCCCCCTGACCGCTGCGCCAACAACACACAGCCCTCGGTGCCTCACCTTGCTTCTCCCCAGCCGGGGCAGGGGGCCGTTCGAAGAGAGCGATGTTGGCCGAGTTGAAGAAGAGGATGTTGACGTAGCCTCCCACGTCGCCCCACACCAAGATGGCTTCGTTGGCGTTGTTGGGGTTAGACCTGGAGAAAAAGGAGGAAGGTATAGGGTTGGAGGTTTGCGGGGGACGGTCGTTGGACGGATGTTGTGGTGGTTGCCACGTCGGGTGGGCAACTCACTCAGTCTGGCTCTGCGACTGAGCTAATACTGTCGTTAGTAGGGGGCTTAGTAGGTGGTGTCCTGCGTATGTTAGCTCAGAACAGGCACCACTGAACACCACCAAAGTGACCCAGCAGCAGTGCAGGGCCCTTCTGGATGGTGGCCCCACGGCGGCCTGATAGTGATGGGCTCCCTGTGGACCTCCGACCCTGGGGATGGGACATAACAAATGTGGGTATGACAGTGGCGGGGAGATTGGAATGAGCGGTGTGGGAGCAGCAGGATGGGGGACGTCACAGAAGATGAGGCAGCAAAAAAAAAAAAAAAAAAGGAGGGTGGCAGGATGGTTAAGACGTTCCCCTGCCAACAAGTAAACCACGAAGTTCTGGGTTCAGTTCCCAGCCTCACCCTTTCTTCCCAGTTTGAACCCCCCCAAAAAAATAAAACTGAATGTCAAAGTCCTTTGGATGAGAATATAAACTGTGTCTGAACGTATGCAGAAATCTTGCAAATGTATTAAAAACCTGTTCTACCTTTCAGAAGAGTAGGCCACTGTGTGCCGGTAGGAACATATGACATTTTTTAAAAAGGCATGCACACAAATGTTGTGTTTAGACATCCCCGAATTTAGAATGTGGCTACCTAGATGATGGGGGGAAAAACCAGTTGCATATGTATAAATCTCACCATTGGTAAACCTCGGAGCTCTAGTCAAGGAACAACAACAAAAAGACCTGGTGAAAAAATGCTGTGTAGACCAAGGCCAAATGATGAGAATATATGACCCTCCACCACATAATGAATTACACTGCATCTGAGATCAATCAATTTTTAGTTGTTAACATGCCAAGCAAATTAGTTGTTAACATGCCAAGCAAATGATGATTCAGTTTTAAAACAACATTTGGAAGGACTGCAGCATACCTAAAGATCTCAAAATTAGAGTTGTCAAAACACTAATCTGGCTTGTATTGCTGTATAGGTCAGATGCCTGGACACTATAAACATTGGAAAGAGACAAAATAAATGAAGCCAAAATGTGGGTCTACAGGCAACATCTTACAGTCAAACAGGGGGACGGGCTAGCCTGGTGGTTAGAGTGATGTATTCGTGATCTGCTGACCCGGGTTCGAATCCCGTTCAAGAGGATTTTTCCTCTGGAGTTAACATCAGTGCCAACTCCACTCTCCCCAAAAGTCCTTCGGATGAGACTATAAACCGAGGCCCCATGTGCGAATGCACGCAGAATATATTGCGCACATTTTAAAACCTGTTCCACTTTTCGGAGTAGGCCATTGTGTGCCAGTGGGAACGGATGACAAAATTGACAAAACTGCATACACACAGGGACTGGATGAAAAAAAGCACACGAGTACTTATTCCATTATCCTCAAAATCAAAGAATAATTTTTTTTTAAATAAAATAAAATAAAATAATTTTTAAAACGTTCAGACAGAAGAACAAATGAAAGTGTACTTGATTAACACCCTACCTCCCATCCCGGGGTCAAACCCCTCTAAGCAGACAGCCATCAGTGTGCACATAACACAGATAGAAAGGCAGCAGCAGCAGCAGCAGCAGACAGACTGACTGTAGGCAAGCACTCACCAGTAATCCAGACAGAGAGGAGTAAAGGCCAGGTCCTGCACTTTGTACTGGCAGTTGAACTCCAGCTTACTACTCAGGTCATAGATGGCTGCAACCACACACACACGACATCACACCCAACACTGCACAATATATCACCATGACTGGAAGATCATATATAACCCACCCCCAGGATATAAGCCAACCTCCAAGTCTTATAAAAATTCGCTTCTTATTCTTATTCTTCTGCGCTCCTTGGCGATGCTAAATTTTTAATCTGGTCTGGATGGCGAAGTCTGCAGTCTGTGGTAATGACCCCACCATTCTCCAGAGTTTTTTCTGGAGCTCTACTGGGATCAGCAACATCTTCAGTCTACAAAAATGTACTAAAAGTAATGTAGATGCTGCACTGTTAAATAGAGGTAAAAGTGTTCCCATAACTTATGCAGATGTTGGGAAGCGAGGTGTCAAAGGGTTGGCAGGTGGAAGTGGAGGGTGGCACCCATCTCCTCTCCTTCACTGCTTTACCTTCCCAACACCCAACAACTACGGCAGCAACCACCTTAGCTTGGGTAGAGCATGTGCTCTGACCCCTGAGCTATCCCAGGACAGCCGGGTGGTTAGAATGATGCGTACTACGTTCGTTATCTGCTGACCTGGGTTTGAATGTCGTTTCTCTGGAGTTGACATCAGTGCCGACTCCCCTCCCCCTAAACGTCCTTTGGATAAGACTATAAATTGAGGTCCCGTGTGTTAACACACGCAGAACATCTTGCATACATGTTAAAATCAATTCTGCTTTTTAGAAGAGTAAGCCATCATGTGCCGGTGGGCAGGGATGACAAAATTTACAAAACTGTATACACATGTAAAAAAGCATGTGAGTGCTTATTCCATTATCCTTAAACTAAAAGAATAACTATATAAATAGATAAAAAGTCAGTAATCACTTACTGCTGGTTTCTGATCACACACACATACACACACACACATACACACACACACACACACACGCATGCACGCACACATGCACGCACGCACGCACACATACACAAACTCACTCACCACTCACTCACCCCTCCCACACACACACACTCACATCCCCCCCACACACAAACGCACTCACCCACCCCACCTCCCCTTCCACACTCACCCACCCACACACTCACCCACCCACCCCACACTCACCCACCTCCCACCCAACCCCCAACCCCACACACACACCCACCTCCCACCCAACCCCCCACACACACACCCACCTCCCACCCAACCCCCCACTCACACACACACAAAGCATCAACGCACCAATCTCCTTGCTAGTGAAGGCCAGGGCAATCTTGTTGATGACTTGCAGGGGGACGAAGTGAGTGATCCACAGATCCCTGGCTTTGCAAGAGTCCGTTCCAGTCTTCAGCGACCGCTGGGCCTTCATGTCCAGTCCCCACATGGACACACAGCCCTCCTGTCGGGTCACACCACCAACACACGCATCGAAATAACAAACAAGAAGGAAGGCGGCAGGATGGTTTAGACATGCAGCTGCTTAACAAGTAATCTGGGGGGACAGGGTAGCCTGGTGGTTAGAGTAATGAGCATTGCACTCGTGATCTCCTGATAGTAGTAAAGTATGTTCTTTCGAGCCAGAAGGCCCATAGAGCCGGAGCTTATCCCGGTTTCTGTAGCGTTAAGCGAACTGATGGTTTTTCACCACCCCTGTGACAGGACGCTAGTCTGTCGCCAGATACTTCCCCAGCAGAGCTGGTACCCACTTGTACACCTGGGTGGAGTGAGGAAAATAGGAGTAAAGTGTCTTTCCCAAGGGCGTTGTTTCCCAAGGTCGCGGGTTCGATCCCCGCTCGGCTTGGTGTTGTACCAAGCCGAGCGGGGATCGAACCCGCGACCTCTGGATCACAAGTTGACCGCCTAAACCACTCGACCACGGTGCCTCCTTGTGATCTCCTGATGCCGGTTCGAATCTCGTCCGGGAGGATTTTTCCTCTAGAGTTAACATCAGTGCTGACTCCACTCCCCCCAAAACTCTAAATGAGACTATAAACTGAGGACTTGTGTGTGAACGCACGCAGAATGCCTTGCGCTCACGTTAAACCCATTCCGCTTTTCAGAAGAGTAAACCATTGTGTGCCGGTGGGAACGGATGACAATTACAAAACTGCATACATACGGGGACTAGATGTAAAAAAGCACATGAATGCTTGCCTATTCCTTTATCCTCAAAATAAATGAATAAAGAATATATAAAGAATAAACTGTGAGGTTCTGGGTTCCATTCCCAGCCTTGTCCTTTGTTCCCAGTTTGACAGAAAAACTGAACTGAAAGTCAAAGTCTTTTGGAGGAGACTCTAAACCAGTCAAACCCGTGTACTTACGGATTTGTGCATGTCATAACAACCTACAACAGTGAAAAAGACGAAAGAGCAGGGAGGTACCTCCTGACTGTCCTGGCAAAAGAGGTAGGTTCAATTCCCAACTAAGAAGAACAGTGGTAGGATGGTAAAGACGTTCACCTGCCAACAAGTAAACCTTGAGGTTCTGGGTTTGATTACCAGCCTCACCCTTTCTTCCCAGTTTGACAGGAAAAAAATCATACTGAATGTCAAAGTCCTTCAGACAAGACTATAAACTGAGGCCCCATGTAGAACATCTCACGCATATGTTAAAAACCTTTTCCCCCTTTTGGAAGAGCAGGCCATTGTATGTCAGTAGGAATGGATGACAGAAAATAATCGCAGCATGCACACAGGTGTTGTGTGTAGACACTATCCCCAAAGTCAGAATGCAGCTACCTAAATGGTTGGGGAGTGGGGGGGAGGGAGGGGGAAACGGTCACATGTGCATAAATCTGAGTATTGGTGAACCTTGGAGCGGTAGCTGATGAACACCAACCCCCAAAAAAATTCCCAACTGCATCTCTGAAACTGGAATATGGTTACCTTAATGGTGGAAAACAAAAAACTGTTGCATAAACAAAAATCTCATCATTGGTGAACCTTCTTCAAACACTCAGACAGCAACTATTTCCATCAACTCTGTGTGTGTGTGTGTGTGTGTGTGTGTGTGTGTGTGTGTGTGTGTGGTGTGTGTGTGTGTGTGTGTGTGTGTGTGTGTATGTATGTTGTGTGTGTGTGTGTGTGTGTGTGTGTGCGTGTATGTGTGTGTATGCGTGCGTGCGTGCATGTGTATTTTAAAAATCTTTTAATCTTATTTGTGAATACTCGCATGTGACTAAATGATTTGAATGCAAGCGTTTTCATTTGTTTGCTTTACAAGATCCAGCACTATAAAAATTCCACAACACACACACATAAATATATATGTTCTTATTATTATTCATAAATTAGGGTAGCGATATTCCATCTTCGGGGATGTGCGGAGACTAACCTTGCTAATGGCGATGTAGCGGTTGGTGTTCTTCAGGTAAGCCACACGCTGCACGATTTCTTTGTGAGGACTGAATTGCACACACACATAAATCACACAAACTGAAAACAACTTAGACATGAATGCATGAAAACATACACAGGTACTCATAAAGAATGGGTTTATTTTTCACAACTCATAATCCTGCCAGAGCCTGTCATTTAGTTGTTTTCTATCTGTCCATTGAAAGTGAACATTTGTGCACATGCACAATTACACGTACACACAGCTCCAACCCCCCTCCCCTATTTCACAAACACACAAACGCACATGCAGGTACACACACACACACACACACACACACACACACATATACACAGATCCAACCCTTACACACACACACACATACATGCATGCATTTTATATGATGAACTCAGAAATAATTTGTTATTAAAAATCAAAACGAAAGACAAAGAACGCAAAAACTGTGTACATAAATTAAGTGACATAATCACAATTGATATATATCAAGCAGATATCATCAGATATGTGTATGAGTGTTTTGAAAAAAGAGAAAAAGAGAAGTAGAATACAACATGTTTTTAGTGTACATCACTTTTAGCCAAAATAGATAATTATAGTTGATCTTTTTGTTGTGTCAAATAAGTCTACATGACTTAAATGGCAATAAAATATTCTGAATCTGAATCTGAATCTGAATCATACACAGAGCTAACCCTTACACACACACACACACTTAAATTGAAATTTTATTTGCCTTTAACTCCTCCTGGGGCACAGAGGATTTCAGTTTTAAAAAATCAACTGAAACATATATAATTTGCATTAACAAAAACATTTACACACACACACACTCTCTCTCACTCCCCCCCCCCCCCCCACACACACACACATACACCCACATGCACACACACACATCCCCCCCCCCCTCCCCCCCCACCACTCCCCACCCACATGCACACACCTCGGCAGAGCCTTGAGGTCTTTCCACTGGGGGACCTGAGTGGACTTGACGCGGTCGTCCTTCTCATAGAACTCCAGCAGCATGTGTGAAGCAAACTTGTCCCAGTCCACCGTCCCTTCCCGCGTCACGTCGATCTTGTCAAACAGCTCTCCATACTGCCACCAACAAAATCGCCTCACTTCACTTCACTGCCCTGGCCCAGGCCAAAAGCTGTGTCAGTTACCAATGTCGGCTAATTGCCAAGGTCTATAGTAAAAGTAAAGGTAAAGGTGTCCCATAAGCTATGTGGTCAGAGGGAAGTGAGGCATCAGAGACTTCAACTTCTCAAGGGGCCAGCATATTGAGGGCGGCACCCATCTCCTCTCGCGCTCTCACTGCTTTACCTTCCCTGACCCTAAAGAGGCAAATACCCATTTAAAGCTAGCTGAACTGGGGGACTGTACTGAAACCAAGGCGTGCAAACAGTCACCCATCCCAGTGGTAGCCACACTAGATGCTGCTTAACCTTAGCTGGGGGAAAGCGAGTGCTCTGACCACTGAGCAATCCCGTCCCCGTAAGGCCCATACAAAAATGTTGTTATGTTGTAAAATGTTGTGTTCAGATTTCCTTCAGCCATGACAAGCTCTTAACATAACAACCTACACTCTCCTTTATAGGAAGAAAAAAATCCTCTGATGTCGGAGTATGGCTGCCTATATGGTGGGGGTACTTAAAAACAGTCATGCACTCTAACTTCTCATTCACTGTGCAATTTCAATCTCACGGTGATTCCCAGGTGGGATGAGCGAGTCAGAGTGCACATTCTGGGTGACCCTCAGAGTGTTAAGCTGGGGAACGCACAACAACAACAACAACTTGACTGCTACCTTCACTCTCTGAGAAGCTGCTACTGAATTTTTCAGGCTATATACCTAAGGCAAACTAAGCTTGGAGGAGCACATCCATTTTTGTATAGCGACAAGGTATATGGTGAGTGTGTTTATGTCATTCGTGCTAGTTC
>CM054164.1:21182777-21252777 GCA_028751875.1 Rapana venosa
TGACATACACACACACACATGCGTGCGCGCGCGCTCATTCATTATCTACATACCTCTCTTGCCTCTCTGGGCTTTTGCTAGGTTCAAAAAGAGGCTCTCGCCCCGACCGTGTCGGGCTTGATGATACCGACATGGTTCTTGCTGTGGCCACCGCAATTTTGGATAAGAATGGCTGGTAACTCCAAACAAATGTTCTTCTTTCACACAGTTCTACTCACACATTTGCCTATCACCGTACCATACACTGTGTACTACCATGAAGGTGTATCCATACATATTCTAGCACTACTTGTGAAATTTCTCTGTCATAATTCAGAAAAGCTCACACTTGGTGTGAAGCAGAATGATTAAACAATAGTAGCAAACAATGACCGAACGGAATCCCTCTCACTCGTCACTCTGTTTACATTTTTTCGCCACTGATGTTTAGCCAAAGCAATTCATCTTCGCCATTTGCAAAAGCATCGAGTTGCCAAGCAAGTGCTTTGAAATTTGATTGGCTAAAGGGTCGCTTCCGCTGCAAAAACACGGAACCTTTTGAGAAGAAACTGAATGAGAGTCAGCATTTTCAGGAATGCAATTCACAGCTGCCAATGGGAGCCAAAATACACCTACTCCGAAAAAAAAGTAAAAAGGTTACCAAAGAACATTAAAATAACTGGGGGGAAATATTTCCTGCAGCCATGCTACTGTCTCATTTTGAACTGGGAAGTCTGATAGCAAGTTTTCATTTGTTCCTAACTTCCAAAATTTGTGTTTAATATCATGAGAAGTTCTCTCCCCCCCCCCCCCCCCCCCCCCCCAGCTCTATGTTAGGCTCTATATGAATGGGGAAAAGTTGGTGACATAATGGGGAGGGGGGGATAGCTTAGTGGTTAGGAGATCTAAGTGCATGTGATGGGCTAGGCTACCATGGAGGCGCTAGTTTCAGTGGATTTTCCCATCGGGTTAAGCCTAACAGCCTCTGTGGTGGCCCATCCCCAACTGTCACACATATCAGTGCATCACGTGCATAACGCTTTAACCACTAGCCTCCCCTCCCCTCCCCTCCCCCCAATCCCGAGGAACGAAATGTGTTCTGATTAGATCTAACATTCAAGCTGCTGCAGAGATTTCTGATTTGGGGATTGTTGTTCAGTGTTTCCTGGTCGTGCTAAATATTTGTTCACCAAGCATCACTACTACAAGATAAACGTTTTATCCCCCTGTATATAGGGGAGGGGGGGGGGGGGGGTGTCGAGTAACAAAAAAATAAAGACACCACTTTCTGTCTGTAAACACTGATTGTTATTCTCTTCTCTCCTCTGCTAAGGTTGCATTAGGCCTATGTCTGGTCTCCTGTGCTTGAAGCTGTGCAGGAGTTCTGCCAGCTGGCCCCAAGGGACACATTCCGTGTTCAGAGAAACTCATTGCTTTGCTCAGGTTGCATGCTGGATATGTTGTGTTTCCCAACCCACGGAACACTGACATAAGTTATGGAATCTTTAACGCCCATATTTGATCTTCTGCATGTGCATAACTGACACATGAGATGTCCAGATTTCAATGGCACATCCTTGGGCTCTGCGAAGTCAGGTGGAAAAACATGGGAGAAACAACAACCCAGGAAGACCACAAATTATACTACAGTGGAAAACAGGATAAACATGAACACGGCGTGGGGTTTCTCGTTCACAAAGACACCGTGAACACCGTCATGAGCTGTCAGCCTGTGTCCAGCAGACTTATTACCATCCGCCTGAGAGCAACTCCCTTTAACATAACTATAGTACAGGCATACGCCCCTACATCAGACTGCACAGATGAAGCTAGAAGAATTTTATGACCAGCTACAAGAGGTTCTGAATCAAACACCCAAGAAAGACATCCTCGTTGTGCAAGGTGTCTGGAAGGCCAAGGTAGGAGAAGATGCATGGAAAGACTGGGAGGGCGTTTGTGGGCCACATTGTAATAACCAATCAAATGAAAGAGGCTTGAGACTCCTGGAGTTTGCCAGTAACAACCACCTCCAGCTAGTGAATACACTTGGCCCACACAAGAAATCCAGAAAATGGACATGGCATAGCCCAAATGGAGAACACCACAACCAAATAGATTACATCATGGTGAAAAGACGGTTTTAGTCTAGCGTTAACATCGCACAGACACGAAGTTTTCCAGGAGCAGACATAGGGAGTGATCATGATCTTGTGATGATGACTTTCCGACTACGTCTAAAGAAAATCCACAAGCGAACAACATCAGGATCAAATTTGACCTCGAGAAGCTGAAGGACCCAGAGGTATTAGAAATGTGTCAAGCAAGGATAGGTGGAAAGTTTGCAGCACTCACTGTGATAGACTCACACATAGATACACTGACGAATAGTTTCAACACAGCGGTGACTGAAACAGCAAACAAGCTTCTTGGCAAACGCCGACCAGTCAAAAAACCATGGGTCACACCTAACATCCTACAACTATGCGACAAGCGTAGAGAGTTGAAGAAAAAGAAAAATGAAACAAAAGAAAGAGCAGAACAATATAGGGCAGTCAACAAAAGAATCAGGAAGTCCATGACGGAGGCAAAAGAGAAATGGATCGGTGAACAGTGCCAAGACATTGAAGAGAACATCAAGAAAAACAATAGCAAGAAAGCATATCAGCTGGTGAAAGACCTGACTAGCACGAAACAGAGAAAAGGTTTAACAATCCAAGACAAAAATGGGAAGTGTCTCACTGACGACCAGGATATTCTGAACAGATGGACAGAATACTGCTCCGACCTGTATAACTATAGAACCGCAGGAGATCCAGAAGTCCTTAATGTACCCGAAAGCAAAGACACAGACAGTCACCCTATCCTCCGAGAAGAAGTGGAAACAGCAGTCAGATCGCTAAAAAAGGGGAAGTCAGCAGGGGCTGACAACATTCCAGCTGAGTTGGTCCAAGCTGGAGGGGAAGCCATGATCAGCGCCCTACTAAGAATCTGCAAGAAGATCTGGCAGACAGGAAAATGGCCAACACCATGGACACAGTCACTCATCATCACCCTCCCCAAGAAAGGAAATCTACAACAATGCCATAATTACCGCACAATCAGTCTCATATGTCACCCAAGCAAGGTCATGCTGCAGATAATATTGAATAGACTGAAGTCACAAGCAGAGACCATCATTGCTGAGTAACAAGAAGGTTTCAGAGCAGGGCGCAGCACAACAGAACAGATATTCAACCTCAGAATACTATGTGAGCGGTACCTTCAACATCAACAAGTCCTTTACCACGTATTTATCGATTTTAAGAAGGCATTTGACAGGGTGTGGCATGCAGCTTTGTGGGCAACCATGAATTTGTACAGCATCAATGCAAACCTGATCAGAGTCATCAAACAGCTGTACAGCGAGGCCACCAGTGCAGTGTACTACAACAACAACATTGGAGAATGGTTTCGAACAACAGTTGGAGTAAGGCAGGGCTGTCTACTCTCACCCACTCTTTTCAACATCTTCCTTGAGAGAATCATGGCTGATGCACTGGAACATCATGAAGGATCAGTCAGCATTGGTGGCAGAACGATCACAAACCTCCGCTTCGCAGATGACATTGATGGAATAGCAGGATCAGAAAAAGAGCTTGCCAGCCTAACAGAACACTTGGATAAGGCCTCCAAAACATACGGCATGGAAATCAGTGCAGAGAAGACCAAACTGATGACTAATAACACCAACGGCATTAGCACTGATATCAGGGTTAATGACCAGAAGCTGGAAACAGTTCAAAGCTTCAAGTACCTGGGAGCCATTGTATCAGACCAGGGATCCAAGCCAGAAGTAGTATGCAGGACTGCACAGACAATAACAGCTTTGTCAAAACTAAACACCATCTGGAGAGATAAGAATATCTCACTTATCTCCAAGATCAGACTAATGCGCTCCCTTGTCATATCCATATTTCTGTATGCCTGTGAATCATGGACCCTGACTGCAGATTTGGAGAGAAGAGTACAGGCAGTGGAGATGAGATGCTTTCGGAGACTCCTTGGCATCGCCTACAAAGACCACATTAGCAACGAAAGCGTGCATAACAGAATCCAGCAAACCATTGGACCCTATGAGAACCTTCTAACGATCGTGAAAAAGCGTAAACTTAAATGGTATGGGCATGTCACAAGATCCCAAGGAATTACAAAGACAGTTTTGCAAGGCACTGTCCAAGGAGGAAGAAGAAGAGGCAGACCAAGGAAGAGCTGGGAGGATAACATCAGCGAATGGACAGGCCTAGAACTCAACAAAACCCTGAGAAAGGCAGAACAGAGAGAGGAATGGAGGGAATGGTTGCTGAGTCTTTGAGGGTGCCCCCACGGTCGTCAGACTACGGGACAGATAGATAGATAGATAGATAGATAGCATGTGCATATACAGAAAGGAATGAAGGCACTGGCAGGTCTGCACTTGAAGTTGACCTGGGAGATGATTAAAAAAAAATCCCTGCCCTTAATCCACCAGGCGCAGCCGCCGAGATTCCAACCCGTAACTTCATGGACTCACAGGATTGAACCGAAACAGTCTGAAATCAGTCACTAGGCTTTAGGGTCCTTTGATTTCTATTCAAGTAAAGGGGACGGGGTGGCTCAGTGGTCAGAGCACTCACTTTCCCCCAGCTAAGGTTACACAGCATCAGCGTGGTTACCACTTGGATGGGTGACCGTTTGCGCGACCTGGCTTCAGTACAGTCCCCCAGTTCAACCAGCTGTAGATGGATACTTGCCTCTCTAAGTCAAGGAGGGTAAAGCAGCGAGGGAGAGGAGATGGGCGCTCCCCTCAATATGCTACGTCCCTTGAGAAGTTGAGGTCTCTGATGCCACCACATAGGTTATGAGACACTTTTACCTTTTTACAGAGAGAAGGGGAAGCATTTGGAAATCTTGTCCTCAGTGCCGTCATGCGTAGTAACATCCTTCCGATGAGACTATAAACCCAGGCCCCGTGTGCGAACGCATGCAGAACATCTTGCGCACACGTTAAATCCTATTCCGCTTTTCGGAAGAGTAGGCCATTGTGTGCTGGTGGGAACATATGACAAAATTTACAAAACCGCATACACACGGGGACTGGATGTAAAAACAAAACAACCAAAAAGCACATGAGTGCTTATTCCATTGTCCTCGATATAAAAAAAAAATTTTAAATAAATCTGAGCACTTTGATTTGTTGCTTTACAAGATTCAGGGCTAAATAAATTCCATACATCATCATCATCATCATAACATACCCGTATACACTGAGCGAGACGTCGTGGGTTTAATCCTGTCTTTCGCTAGAATTCGGCCCCCCTCCCCCGAGCCCCCATTCACTAGACCATAACTTTAGGATGGTGGTCTGGGTGGTAGTCTTTTGGATGGGACGCTAAACTGAGGTTCCCTGCTGGACTGCGGGTAAAGTTCGTTAAATCATCTCACCCTGAGAAATGGGTGTCCCTAACAACAAACTTTTATTAAGGTGTCCCAGAATAGGTCTAGTCATTGAGGAGAATGGCCCAGGCCAAAAGCTGTGTCAGTTATTGATGTCAGCTAATTGCCAAGGCCTACACTAAAATGTTGTTATGTTGTAAAATGTTATGTTGAGATTGCCTTCAGCCATGACATGCTCTTAACATAAAAACCTGCACTCTTCTTTTAAAGGAGAAAAAAATCCTCTGAAGTCGGAGTATGGCTGCCTATTTGGCGAGGTACTTGAAAATAGTCATACACGCAAACTTCCATCCGGTGTGCTTCCTATCTCACAGTGATTCCCAGGTGGGATGAGTGAGTCAGATTGCACGTTCTGGGTGACCCCCAGAGTGTAAAGCTGGGGAACGCACAACAATACCACCAACATTGAGGAGTGAGGTATCTGAGACCTCAGCTTCTTTAGAGGACAGCATTTTGGGGGTGGCACCCTTTTCCTCCCCCGCACTGCTTTACGTTCCTTGTCCCTAAATGTTGTTGATGTTGTGTTTTTTAATTACATCCCATCGATGATTTCCGATATATTTGTAGTGATTAAATAAATTTTACGTCCAAACGGATTTTTCCGATTTAGGGACTGTGAGAAGGAGGCTCAGCTTCAGGAGACTAAGTGCTCTGACCACTGAGCTATCCTTTGACCATCAAATTGGGTTTTTTGTAATAAGTTTTGCGGGAAAAACCTCCCTCCACCTCACAGGAAACGCGCTACACACACGCACAGAGAGAGATTTTCCGCAGGTGTCAGTCCCAGAACTGTGATGATCGACATGCTCTGCACAAGGAGTTTGAGGGAAGGGGGGTGGGGGTGGGGGGCACTCGAATTTCACGCAAAGGCAACAAGATAAAGGTAGTTCTCATAGGAAAATAAACTGACATAATACATGCAGACAGGACAAAAAAAGCAATACAAGAAACAAATAAACAAAAACAGCCCAAATTTCAAACAAAATCATGCCTGACAGAGCCAGTCCGTTATAGGAATGATAATTCTAGATGCTAGAGATGCTACAGTTTACCCAAAGAGGTCTCACCTATTGGTGTCACCGGGTATATAGTCTAATGGTGTTAGCCGTCACACCCAGTGATAATGACATTCTCTGTTTGCTCTGGTCTTCTCTGGCCCTGCTGACTTCATGGATTCTCAAGTCACAGGATTCGATGATGTTGCCAGTGAGAGAAGGGGTAGTCTGCCTTTTCTTTTTTCCCTCAGTCTTGCCTTGAAAGACAGTCTTGTCTTCATGAGGTCCATAGTTTCTATTGTTCCCAGTCTGTGTGGTCTGCTTTCTTTTTTTCCCCTGTCCAACTGACCCCAACAGCCTTCTAAAAAAACGACATGGGGGACGGGATAGCCTAGTGGTCAGAACATTGCGCTCGCAATCTGACGACCCGGGTTTGATTCCCGTTCAAGGGGATATTTTCCCCTGGAGTGCAGTGCAGACTCCACTCTCCCCAAAAGTCCTTCGGATGAGACTATAAACCGAGGCCCCGTGTGCGAACGCACGCAGAACATCTTGCGCACACGTTAAATCCTGTTCCGCTTTTCGTAAGAGTGGGCCATTGTGTGCCGGTGGGAACAGATGACAAAATTTACAAAACCGTATACACACGGGGACTGGATGTAAAAAAGCACATAAGTGCTTATTCCATTATCCTCGATATAAAGGAATAATTTTTAAAAATCTCACCTACTTGGATTCTTTTTTCATTGTCTTTTCTTTGTGTCCATGAGTCACTGCCAAATAGCATGAGGGGCCAGCCATATTGAGCATCTTGCATTTTATTATTTTCCTTTTCAGCTGATACGATCTTTCCAGATGTTGTTTAGTTGGATCATTCGAAAGACCATATAGCCAAGTGGTTTTCAGTCCCATGAGTCCATGAAGTCGTAGGTTCGAATATCGGTGGTGTCTGGTAAATTAAAGGTGGGGATCTTTACAACCTCCCAGGTCAACTCAAGGGCAGATCTGCTTAATTCCCTTTGTGTACATACACATGCAGGAGATCATACTATGCAGGTTAAAGATCACGTAATTCATGTCAGCGTTTTATGCTAGGGAAACATGAACATACCCAGCATACTTGGACGGGATAGCCTAGTGGTTAGAACATTGCGCTTGCAATTTGACAACCGGGGTTCGATTCCCGTTCAAGGGGATATTTTCCCCTGGAGTTAACATCAATGCAGACTCCACTCTCCCCCAAAGTCTTTCAGATGAGACTCTAAACCGAGGCCCCGTGTGCGAACGCACGCAGAACATCTTGCGCACACGTTAAAATCCTGTTCCGCTTTTCGTAAGAATAGGTCATTGTGTGCTGGTGGGAACAGATGACAATTTACAAAACCACATACACACGGGGACTGGATGTAAAGAAGCACATGAGTGCTTATTCCATTATCCTCAATATAAAAGAATAAAATAAATAGATAAAAAAAATACTTCCTGGAAGTTGGAATGCATTTGTCTTCATGGTGGGCAAAAATGGTCTCACAGGTAAAATCTCACCATTGGTGATCCAACTTGTTTTTCTTCTTTCCTCCGCTTCTGCTTTTAGGCATGTAATGCCTGTTATTGTCTATATCTGTGGTATGACTGAACAGAAATATTGTAAGTCTTTTGACAATTACTAAAAGAGTTATGTCAGTCTTTATCTTATGCTCTGTTAAACAACTTGTTATGGCAACATGCAGCACTTGCCTGTTTTTGGCATTGAGTTTGAGATGGGCTCTTCTTCCTGTTACATAATACTCTGTGTAAGTTCAGTCTTTTTGTTGTTGTATTTTTCCAGCTCTCTGTCTATCTCTTTTGGCTTGTAACTGACATTTTGTTGTTCTATAGACAATTTCTTCTGTGTTGAACTGCCTTGATTCAAAGTTGAAGCCTAGAGTAACCACGGTTTAAATGCCTGTCTTCGATTTTAAAGGGGGATGTATACCTTTCTTTCAGCATGCCTTCTAGACCTGATGGGAGTCTTTCAACAGGTATCTTGACTGAAAAATACGGAAAAGGTTGCAAACTTTTTAAGAGCTGAGGAGTGACACAAGGTCCTTGCTGGCTGCCAGACAAGGGAAGCTACTGTGTGTGTGCTGTTGTGTGTGTGAGAGAGAGAGAGAGAGAGAGAGAGAGAGAGACAATGACAATGACAATGACAATGACAAAGGTTTATTGTGTTAAGCAAATATGCCCATTCACAAGGGGACAGCGGGGTGGGGACTGGGCACAAAATACACATATAATAAATAACACAATCAATCATACCCTGCATACAACAACAACAACACATAATTTGATTGCATAAAGCTTTCGCCCATTGGAAAGGGATGGGGGTGGGGGAGGGTGGAGATACACTAAACATACAATCCATTGACACACAGCACAAACGATGAAGTCCTGACAAGGTTTCCAAGTCACTGCATTCTGTCCTTTTAGCCCACTGGCTCATGGCATTATGTCACAGGTATGTGTGTCACAAATGCATGCAAAAAGTTCACTTGCTTTCGACATCTCTCCCTCTCTCTCTCTCTGTTTCTCTCTCTCTCTCTGTGTTTCTCTCTCTCTCTCTCACACACACGCACACACACACGCACGCACGCACACCCATACACCCACAACCACACACATCACACACCCCTACTCACTCACACACACGCACGCGCGCGCCACGCGCGCACGCACGCACACCCATACACCCGCAACCACACACATCACACACCTCTACTCACACACACACACACCTCTACTTACACACACACACACACACACACACACACACGCAAGCATGAGCAAAACTGCTATCACAACTAACCAAGGAAAAATCTCACAGCACCCATGATCACATTCATAACAGGAATTCCAGCACTGATTTTGTCTTTAAATTTTTCGGGATTGCCTGGTGTCCACTGCGTAGCCTGGAGTAGACAGTCCGTTCTTCCCTAGTCATGTGCCTTGAGCTTCGTTTTGCCAACCAAAAGAAGTCTGACGGTTCGTCACCTGCTGCTGCTGTCCAACTGAACTGAAAAACCATGTCATCGCTTTCACCAACCACAGTTTCAGGGTTGTCATTGGAAACAAACACATGGACGAAATCCTGGTTTCTTTTTGTGTTTCTGAGGTTTTTCTGTAGGGATCGGTCAGTCAGTTCAGCAACATAGTCGCGGATCAAGTCCACACCGTATCCAGCGTCACGTACCTTGTCCAAGCAGTCCTCACTGTCCTCTTCCAGCGTAGCAGCAGCATCAGTGGTAGGCATGGCAACAAGGTTGATTTGGCATTGCTGGTCAGCTGCTGTGTCGGTAGGCACGGTGACGTCAGAGGGTGCAGGGCGAAAATCTCGTGTGTAACACAAGACAGGCGGTTGTGTGTTGTCTGGTGACAGGGGTGTGTCAGCGTGTGAGACAGCGCTGGTTGCTGGGGGAGTAGGCATAAACAATTAATTGTCCAGAGTTCGCATCATTTGAAACTTCACATGAAGTTTCATCCAACTCTGGTTTCACTGCTGCCTGTCTCCTCTCCTCCAGTCGTCTCTTGTCGCGCCTCACATGACTTGGCGGCTTCTTACGGTAGCACAGGGAGGCAGACTGCTGCCCTTGTTGACACGCGATGTCGTCATCTTCAGAGCTAGTTCTTATAGTGTAGTCAACCTGTGAAAATTTTGACTATGACCCAAAACAAATTGTTACACAAAGTTTTTTTGTTGTAACGTGTTTCCTGGGACTATGTCTTCATATTCTGAAAATTATAAGTATGGGCGCTTCTGCATAATTGATTTATACTGATTTGATTATATCATAAATATAGACCCAAAATCCCCCAAACGTATTCTGTTTCAAACCCTATCATGCTGCATCTCATTGAAAAGGTCTTAAGACACAGACTCCAAATATGGACGAAAGATTGAGATCTGATGTTAGGGTTTAATGATAATACCAAATAACGTTACTTAACTTCTAAAAATGATCTAGTGATAGAAATATAGCTTTTATCAGCTTATGCAAACCCGGCCATTGGTTACAGTTGATAGGACCTGTCATGAATGTTTGGAACGTTCTGTTTGTATTTGAAATCAACAAATTAACCTTCACTGCTTGTAAATGATATTAATTTCCATTAATTTCATTTATAATAAATATTACTATTATCTTGATAAATAAAATCAAAGCGCAGTCACACATCGAACATATGCATGCAATCAACACGGACAACAAGACGATGCATAAAGGATTACGCAGACAGAAAAATATACACGTACTGGCATATCAGCCATACACAGATGCCACAATACACAATACAACAAATCCTAGAACATGACAAAGAGGGAAAGCGTAAATTCATTCCAGGCCAATGTGACTTGAGATCACAGAATTTGGCACCAGATTTGAGTCATGTAGCGTCCTTAAATTTTCCTCTGATGTAGTCTGACATTCTGGCTGTGGCAAAGGCACATCAAATGCTTCTGACACCAGGAATGCATTCAATGCTGCATTAACAAGGAAGTGTCCACGAACTGATCGTTGTACAGCCTTTCCTTGAAGCATTGCCCTTACAGAATTTGAAGCGTATAGAGTTGACAACACTTCGTGGAGACCTGTTTCTTCCATCAGATGCCCGATGCATGTGAGAAAACTCATTTCAAGATGAAATGGGCCGAGGCGAAGAACAATGGCTTTAAGGTCACTGTTTTCCGGTTCACTTGAAATGATACCGAGTGCTTTCCACCACAGTGGCTGGTCAAATGTTATCACTGGTGTTGACCGGTTGCGCTTTGCTTCAGTACAGAGGAAGTGTAGAGTGGAATATATGCACGTTTTGTCACCAGGATTCATATCTATCATAGGTATGAATATAATTGATGACTGTCCTTGGAAACGCTCGTGGTTAACAGTCTGCATGACTCCAGACCAAGACGGTCTGTGTGGGTGTAGAAGCCAGCAGGCTTTCCACAGCAAATCCACTTCTGATGTTGGATCTTCAACAAATGAGCTGGTCAAATTCTCAAATTTCAGTTTCATCAAATCATGGCTCTCATCTCTGTTATGTCTAATGTCAATCTTTGCCTTGTTTATGATCTCTTCTGTCCTGACATCAGTTTGCCTTTTGGCCAGAATTGTGCTACTCACTTTGGGGGTAACTGTAGCAATAATTCCCATGCCATGGAAAGTGTTGAATCCATCAAGTGTTGCCGTGTTGTGATCAACATTGTCAGCCATGTATTGGATAAAATGACCATCGGGAACAGATGCAACACTGTGCTCAGATGTAGCTGCATTTATCTCATATGTCATGACTTCACTGTATGACACACTAAAACCAAGAGAGTACAAAGTATCCACCAAGAACTTGGAATTGAAGCAATGGTGCATCTGAACTGCTAAGCCAACCTGCAATGGACATAGGAGAACTCGAGGACGGGCTGCTTGCATAATTGCTTGGCCTATTGATGACACTTCAAGTCTGTATCCTTTCCACTGATAATGGTCTTCAACAAAACCTGCAACGAATCAGGAACAAAGCTCAAATTTGCAGAGAGAGAAGCTATGTCATCTTTGTTTGGATACAATGCACGGGGATGTATTCAAAACTTTAATGTCACTTTTGATAAATTCTGCTGCTGTTTCTATTATCATTTTTTTTCTGAGTGTCTTCATCTAACACTTGTTTTAATAAAACGTATGCAGAATAGATGATGCTGTTTTTCTTAAAGTCACACCATCCGCTTTTCCATCCAGTTCTGTGATGACGAGTTCTTCACCAAAATGTTTCCTGAGCTCCTCCTACATCTTTGGATGACTGTAGGAATCACCATCATTGTAATCTTTCATTTTGTTGATGAGTTCACCAACAGTAATTTGTTCATTATCATTTTCACGAATGAAAGCAGCAACCCTTTCAAATGCATCTTTTTTCTCTCATCTTTTGGGCGTCCAAGCTATATTCTTTTTTCATCTTTTCCTGAAGGAAAGGGTTTAGAAAGTCTTTTCCTGCTTCTTAAATGGATGCTGCATGTTTGATGATAAATTGCGTCAGCAGCTGGCAAATCAGAAAAAAATTCCAGTCTGATTTTCACAGTGTGTGCCCATTCATCTCCACGCTGTAAACATACTCTAGCAATCGAGCTCTGAAATTCAAGTGTTCTCACTGGATGCACCTTCGGGCCATTGCGAGCATTGAGCTCTGCTGGGGTACCACAAAAAAGACAACATTTAGGAAAGGCAAAGGATTGGTTTTGTGAACGTGCAACGTTTATTGCAGTTGATGTTTCTTGTTTCTTTCGGATGCAACTTTGAATACTGTATTTGTTAGTGTAATTGCGACGCCAGTCTTCATGCACTGCTTGTCCTTCAGAAATGAAAACTGTATCATCACGTTCCCTGCTCGCTCTGATGATAGAGTCTCTTCCTTTGGCTGTTGGCACGATAATTTTCCCACCAGAATCCAGAGTATTTCCACACAGCATACACACCTCCATACCAGCTCTTCTAGAAGTCCATTCCTGCAAAGTTTAGACACCCGTTACACCAGTGAACAGCCTTTTACTGCGAACATTTGCACTCGTCCATCCTCCTCTACACACATACACATGCAACACACACACACACACACACACACACACACACACACACACACACACACACACATAATATATATATATATATATATATATATATATATATAGTATATTTTAGTGTATATTTTAGTATTTGTAGATATGAGTGAAGTGTGTGTGTGGTGTTGCTGTGTGTGTGTGGGATGGATGTGAAATGTGTGTGTGTGTGTGTGTAATAAGTCTTCAATTTTAACGTCTTTCCACTTTAAGTGATACCAGACGGCCCTAAAATAGGAGACTGAATGAAAGAGATGGATAGATAGATAGATAGATCTACTCGGTGCGTGCGTGTTGTGTGGTGGATGTGTGTGTGTGTGTGTGTGTGGTATTGTGGTTGGGTTAAGTAAGTAAGTCTTCAATTTTAACGTCTTTCCACTTTAAGTGATACCAGACGGCCCTAAAATAGGAGACTGAATGAAAGAGATGGATAGATAGATAGATAGATCTACTCTGTGTGTTGCGTGCGATGTGTGTTGTGTGTGGTGTGTGTGTGTGTGTGTGTGTGTAAGTATAAGTAAGTCTTCAATTTTAACGTCTTTCCACTTTAAGTGATACCAGACGGCCCTAAAATAGGAGACTGAATGAAAGAGATGGATAGATAGATAGATAGATCTACTCTGTGTGTTGCGTGCGAGTGTGTGGTGTGGTGTGGTGTGTGTGTGTGTGTGTGTGTGTGTGTGTGTGTGTGTGTGTGTGTGTGTGTGTGTAATAAAGAGTAATAACAAGGGAAATACACAAGTAGTAGTCTTAACATAAAGAGACCAAGAACAACATTTTAAAAACAATAGAAAAAGAAGGAAAAAAAGGAAAAGAAATTCAAACAGAACTACAACTACAATAAATGCCCTATAGGACTTAACAATAAACCTTTAGCAATGTCAAACATTAGCTTTACATTGTTCAAAACTTCGTCAATGGTATTCTCAGAAAAGGCAGGGAGATAAGTTTTTAAATTCCCACATTCAAGTATGATATGAGTATTTGAAATATATTCACCACATAAGCATTTAACATCCTTGCTGAATTTTGTTGTGAATGCATTTAATCTTATCCTGAAAAACAATGCCTTGAGTTGTCTTTCTTTGACAGCATTTGTATGAATCTCTAAGTGTGTGTGTGTGTGTGTGTGTGTACATAGTACATAGAGAGGGACAGAGAGAATGCGTCTTAATGCATTTCCACAAAAAGTTAACATCAGCAAAATTTTATGCTAATTATTTTTACAGTATATTCAAAATACTACTACTTCTACTACTACTACTAATGATAACATAGACATAATCATGATCAAAACAATGACACAACATAACAAAAGAGAACTTGGGAAAAATAAGATTAAGTCAATTTTGATTCCTTTTGGACACCATACAAAGATAATAGTTAATGCAAAGTTTTTGCCTATGGATCAAAGTCAGACAAAAGTTAGGGACCAATAACCCCAAGTGAACAATTGATATATATTCAAATAGCAAACTGTAGCTAGTCAGAATGATACAAGCACTACTTATCAAGTATTTTCATGAAAACGATCCCAAATGAAAAGGCAACCATCCTTGAAAACATCGTCTGCTGAAGGGAAGGGAACTTACAATGGGGCCGCGATGCTTGTAACAATGTAGCTGGCTCAGCCCAGCAGGGAAAAATGCTATGGTAAACGCGCTGCGTCAGACGAGCGTATTGTCGAAATTTTACGATTTCAAAACCAAATTGTGCGATTATGCAATAACCATAGTCATTATAATTTGGTACACATATTAACTGTAATATATTCTTTCATATCCATTTGAAAGATTTTGTGCAACTTTTAGTTTTACCCCATTATTTCTACTGCCTACACTATTAGTCGTAGTACGACAGTCAAATTGTCGCCTTCTCCTGTGACTTTCCAGGAGGTCAGGTGACTTCCCTCGAGCAGAGCACCCAAGGTCTTCTCCAGCACTGTTGGAAGTCCGACAACGGGCATGGTGCTGCAGAAATTCGAGAGAGAGAGAGAGAGAGAGAGAGAGAGAGAGAGAGAGAGAGAGAGAGAGAGATCCTATGTATGATTATAAAAATATGCTTGATCACCATCACCGACTTGTCACAGGCAATACATATATGACATAAGATAAAGATGTTATAAACTGCTGAAATAGCCTAACAGAACTCAGTCTTGAAGATTTTGTACGATCATTAAAATTTTTATAAAAACAGGGAATGCCATCTTCTTATATTTCTATTTACTAATTTATTCTTTCATTTCGAAGATAACAAAATAAACACTCATGAGCTTTGTTGTTGTTGTTGTTGTTTTTTTTTACATCTAGTCCCCTTGTGCATGCCGTTTTATATATTTTGTCACCCACTCCCTTCAGCATACAATGGTTTACTCTTTCAAAAGGAAGAACAGGTTCGAATATGTGCGCACAGGGGACTTCTTTTTACAGTTCCATTCGAGGAACTTACAGATCCTCAAAAAAAAAAAGGCAAAAATATCACTGAGACTGTCAACCTAATTGATTAAGAACAGCACCGGATGTCATTGTTAAAAATTTACATATTGAAGTCATGTATTAAGTCTTAAATGAAATACAACAATATAAATGGCTTTGTTTACAAGACTCAACATAATATCAGGGGATATTCAATAAGCAGGCCAACTTACATATAATGGGCTTTTTAGGTGTGTGTGTGTGGGGGGGGGGGGGGGGGGGGGGGGGGGGGGGGGGGGGGGGGGGGGGGGGGGGTGGGGGGGGGGGGGGGGGGGGGGGGGGGGGGGGGGATAGTTGATATAATGGAAAACTGTAATCGACAGACGCCGTAGCGGAATGGTTAAGACCGTTGGCCTTAAAAAAAAAAACCAACCCCACACAACACCTACCCCGACCCCCCATCCAAAAATAATCCCAACTAAACAAACACCCCCTTACCCCCCAAATACCCACCCCCCCAAAAAAAACCCCCCACACCCCCCCCCCCCACCCTTCCCCACCAAACAAAATAGAAAAAGTGATTCCAGAAGTTGGAATGCAGCTACCTTCATGGTGGGTAAAAATGGAGCATATGCAAAATCTTATCATTGTAAATCTTGGAGCTCTAGCCAAGAACCCCCTTCCCCCCCCTTCCCCAAACAAAATAACATATAATGTATGCCTAATCTACATCAATTATGCTGAATTGACAACTTAGCTTAACCCCCCCCCCCCCCCCCCCCCTCCCTATGTTAAAGGAGAGAGCCCCTCTTTCCTAATACACGTGCACTGCACACATTTGTACGCTACCATAGCCCAGTAGTGGGTGATACGGAGGGAAGGGCTAGAAGATGGATGGTTACCTCACAGTGAGTTATCCGTTGGGAAAAGGTTTTTAATAAATTAATAACTAATTGCTTGAGGTTTCCTTTCTTTGGTAGGGGTATTACAAGAGACTGTCCATTCTTCTGGCCATTCTTTGGTGTCCTGAATCTTCTGACAAAATTCTGTGAATCGCCTTGCTGTTTCATTCCCTCCATTTTTTATGAGTTCAGCTGGGATGTTATCGATTCCAGGGGACTTTCCCTTCTTCAATTGTTTAATAGCTGTATCTACTTCACACCTTAGTATTGGTGGGTCTTTATCTTGGTGTTCAGGGGGTTTGTCAGAAACTACCAAAGAAAGGAAACCTCAAGCAATGCCAGAACTACAGAACCATCAGTCTCATAAGCCATCCTAGCAAGATCATGCTGTGGGTAGTCCTCAACAGACTGAAAAACCAAGCGGAAAAACTCCTGGCAGAAGAACTAGCCGGCTTTAGACCAAAACGCAGCACAATGGAACAACTTTTCAATCTGAGAATTCTGTTAGAGAAACATCTCCAACACCAAAAAGACTTGTATCACAATTTCATAGACTTCAAAAAGGCCTTTGACAGGGTATGGCATGACGGCCTCTGGCAAGTACTCAGGCACTTCAACATTGACAACTGCCTCATTGAAGTCATCAAGGCACTGTACCAGAACGCAAGAAGTGCAGTTTTCATGAACAATCACATGGGCGAGTTCTTCAAGACCACGGTTGGGGTCTGTCAGGGCTGCCTTCTCTCACCTGTACTTTTCAACCTCTTCCTCGAAAACATCATGACAGAGACACTGCAAAACCCCCACACTTCCATCTCCATTGGTGGGAGACCCCTTTGCAACCTCAGATTTGCAGATGACATTGACCTCATGGGCGGCAGCAAACAAGAACTGCAAAACCTCACAGATAGTCCATCAGATCGAGCGAGCGCTTACGGCATGGAGGTCAGTACAGAGAAATCAAAGATCATGGTCAACAGCGCAAGTAATGACAGCACAGAAATAAAGATGAATGGAGAAATACTGGAAGAGGTGAGCCAATTCAAATACTTAGGCTCCATCCTAACAAAAGATGGCACATCAAACAATGAAGTGAAAGCTCGCATTGCAACAGCAACATCTGCTCTAGCCAGACTCGAGAGGATCATCAGAAGCAACAGCATCAGCTTCTGCACCAAATATCACCTTTACAAATCCCTCGTGATATCTATCCTCCTATATGGCTGTGAATCATGGACTCTGTCAGCAGAGCTAGAGAGGAGAATCCAAGCATTGAGAACAAGTGCCACAGAAGACTCCTCAAAATATCATACAAAGAACATAAGACCAACAACTAGGCCTATGTGAAAGAAGAAATCAAAAAGCGTGTGGGCCCCCAAGAACCTCTGCTCTCCACCATAAAGAGGAGAAAACTGATGTGGTTTGGTCACACCACAAGACACAACACCTTAGCAAAACCCATCCTGCAGGGAACAGTTGAAGGCAAGAGAAGAAGAGGCCGCCAAAAGAAATCATGGGTTGACAACATCAAAGAATGGACCACCCAACCCCTGCAACACCTTCTACTAGCCACACAGGATCGTGAAGCATAAAAAAAGATCTCTGTCGCGTCTTCTCTCATGTACCCCCTACGTCCTTTGAGACATGGGACTGAGTGAGTGAGTGAATAACTAATTAACTGACTTTTGCTCAAGTGTACGTATAGGTGGCATCAAGACTGTGTTTTGGGGAAACCTATGAATCCACAGCTGAGAACTCGATAGTTTAAAAGGTTACTGTTGTGCACTGGCCATTGATTGAAGACATCGGTTTTGATCAAGCAGCTGTAGGCCTATGCATTTGGAATGTGGCGCCATAGGCCGTCCTATCAAATGATGACCATTTTAAGCCCATGAAAGATACCACTGAAAATCAACAGCAGTGTCAAGACTGACCCTCTCATTCTCTCTCTTTCACACACACACACACACGCGCGCGCGCGCGCGTCACATTATGTAGAATATCAAGCCGAACCAGGCGAAAAAAGAATGTTATATCCAATTATGTACTTAATGCAGGCGATCACTGCTGGAGAGCAGACAGTAATGTCTCAGAATAACTTCCGTTCAGTACGAGACCGGATCAAACAGCTGTAAGACTTGCGGATGGCATAGGCCTAGCATCCAGTGCCCTGCTTGAATGAATGGATCAATAAATCGCTCTTGGCCTGGAAAAACGCTCTGGAAATACATGTTCAAAGAAGGCTAGTTCACAGTCCAGCCTAAGCTAGTCTGAAAGGTTGAATACTGCTGCCTGCACAAGATGCGTAGGTATCTATAGATGAAGAAATATCAATATAATTGTCAACGCAAGAGTATTGATAATGCAGTTACAGCAGTGCGTGTGTGGGCATCAATGTTCGACTGTGTAACCGGGTTTGAATGGTTATGACAGTCGGCCAGTATGCAGCCATTTTCACAAGACTACTCGCAGCATCCCAGTGGGCGTGGCTCGACTGCAGCAGACGATACAAACAAATTTCCCCTTCTTTCCCGTTAGATCTGTATGTCATGTGCAAGGTGCAGCAAAATCAAGAAAATCGTCAAGAATGTTATATCTCAAGAAAATGTGAGGCATCTTACTGAGATCTGTTGATCTGAACAGATAGATACAACAAAAGAGAAGCTAAGAGCTGCAGAAGTCGAAGGCCCGACAGACGCTAATATGAAATTTCCGGCTGTGACGTCAGAAGCCTCCGCCATAATTTTGCCAGAACGAGGGCGAGACGATTGTAGAGCGCGACTGGACACTTCGAGAGGGTGAGTACTTTGTTTCACGGTCTAATGATCATCAAACAAAGATACCTCGATACTTTGAGTCTTTGTAATGAGTTGTTAGAATGTTGCGGAAACAGAAAGTACACTGGTGTTTCCGTTTCTTTCCTAGCCCTCACAGGTGCAGGATGCAGTTGCTTCCCCCTTATTCGTCTGCCTGTCTCCCGATTTGGTCACAAAAACTGGCTCAGTTTGTAATGAATCAACCCCAGAAGTATGTAGCCCTTTAGCCCGGAATATAGTATTGATGCGTCTTTTTATGATGTACCAGTTTGCAACAAACGCAGCTGCAAATGATGAAACGGTTCCGATAGGTGTCAGACAGATTTGGCATAATTTGCTCTTGCATCGCATTTTTTTGCATGGCAGCATTTGTGCTATGCCAGCGGCCCAGTCTACAACTAGGCCTAGCCTAGTGCTCAGGACAGATGCTTGCTCTTGGGTTTTGCAAACATCGGCATCTTCCAGGGGCAAGGGCTCAGAGTAAAGCTGCTTGACTTATTCGTTCATAAGCCTGGTTCATATGACTTGTACAATAAATATAAACAATTATTGTTAGACGGGAACAACGGAAGTGGAATAACAAGTGAATCAGCCTTGTCTGTGGTATGCAGTGCTGTTAGGCTTGTGAATTGGGATGGGTTGTCTGACTACTACTCACCACCACACACAGCTCCTGCACACACTGTCCACTGTTAAGCCTAGTTATGAGCTTTGGCTCCTGCTGGAAGGGGGAACAAGATATAAGGGAGAGATTAGAGCCCACTCATTTGCAGTCAGTATTTGTTTACACTACATAATAATTTAATAAATTACATCAGTAAGAAGATGAGTTTCATATATATATGATATATATAGTATCTAAGTATGACACCTAGCTGGTATTGGTATTGGTATAATAAAGGAAGAAAAATGCTCTTCCAATTCCAGTCACACTAAAGTGTGACTCACACAGTCACAGTTAGTATTTTTTTCACCACCTGACAAAATATTAACTATTTATTAAAGATGTGTTCTGGAGCCATTCATAACAATGAACATCTCGGTAACAACATCAATTTAATTGCATGAAATTTACACAGTGTTGCTGTAAGCTTTTTCCGGTTTATTTTATTGCTTGGCTCTAAAGTGTGTAATTTTTCCGGAAACTCTAGCATTTCTTTATCAGTCTTGTTTCGTCTATGTCTCAGTCTCCATTTCTTTGTCTCTGTGTTTCTGTCACTCACTCATCACTTATGCATGCGCGCACATGCACATGCATGCAAGCACACCTGCATGGAAACATCCAAACGTGCACACACCCATGCATATGCACGCACATGCACAGTCACACAGCTGGTTATGTAGTCTCTGACAGTCTCTTTCACATGCATGCACACACACACACACACACACACACACACACACACACACATGCACACTCGTCTAATATCACTCAGAGTGAACAGACGTTAAATTGAAGACAACACAACAACAACAACAACACATGCACACACACACACACACATGCAAGAAGGAAGGTGGCAGGATGGTTAAGATGTTTGCCTGCCAACAAGTCAACCGTGAGGAGGTGGGTTCGATTCCCAGCCTCGCCCTTTCTTCCCAGTTTGACCAAGAAATCGAACTGAATGTCAGACTCCTTCGGATGAGACTATAAACCGAGGCCCCGTGTGCGAACGCATGCAGAACATCTTGCGCACGCGTTAAATCCTGTTCCACTTTTCGAAAGAGTAGGCCATTGTGTGCCGGTGGGAACAGATGACAAAATTTACAAAACTGCATACACACGGGGACTGGATGTAAAAAAGCACATGAGTGCTTGTTCCATTGCCCTTGATATAAAAGAATAAACAAATAAATAAATCATGCACACACTCACGCACACACACACACACATTTTTACTTCATCACACCAATCAGACATTCAGAATGGTACCGAACAGAATGTGGTTAAAAAGTAAGAAATGTAGAGAACAGCTGTTTCTTTTGAGCTTTAAAAATTGCATTTATCCATTTTTACCCCGCTTCTGATTTTGTTATTTTAGCTTATAGATATCTTCTCATCAGTAGTTTACATTTAATACTTAAGGTGTTGCACATATAAAAACATCAGCACAAGCAGTTCCTGTAAACTGAAGATGGCAGTTAGTAGTTAGTAGACCCTCGTTCATTTGATGTAGTGAAGATTTTAAGGGCTATTGATACTGATTAGTTATCGAGGTTGAACTGTAAATTCTAAATCTAATCATACAAGTTGAATATATTACAGTTCAATAGTGTACAAAAGGTAAAAAACATTGTTTCAGTTCAGTTGGTATAATTTTTTTCTTCAATAGTCATGGTGTGTGTGGTCGAGTGGTTTAGGCGGTCAACTCGTGATCCAGAGGTCGCGGGTTCGATCCCCGCTCGGCTCAGGTGTTGTGTCCTTGGGAAAGACACTTTACTCCTATTTTCCTCACTCCACCCAGGTGTACAAGTGGGTACCAGCTCTGCTGGGGAAGTATCTGGCGACAGACTAGCGTCCTGTCACAGGGGTGGTGAAAAACCATCAGTTCGCTTAACGCTACAGAAACCGGGATAAGCTCCGGCTCTATGGGCCTTCTGGCTCGAAAGAACATACTTTTTACATGGTGTGTAGCTGTCTTTTTACACTGGAATGCTGTGATATTCATGTCCAGATATTTATTTTACCTTTGTGATGAAAAGAAAAGGTATATATTTTTCCATCTGAAGAAATACAGTTTTTACACATAATTTCTTTTACAACATTATGATCATACAGTATGTGATTAAAAGGCTTTCCACTTGACAGATGCAGCTTTAGATGTGTAAATATCTCCGAAGTCAGAATGTGGCTACCTAAATGGTGGAGAAAACGGTTGCAGGGGCATAAATCTCACCATTGGTGAACCTTGGAGCTCTAGCCAAGGAACAAGGGGGAAAATTTAAATAAAATGTCCCAACAGCAGTTCTGACAGAGTTTATTACTTTATATATCAGTTGTAATATTTCTTGAGCCTAGTCTAAACACAGGATTATTGAAATATACCATCACTGAGTACCTGCGATCCAAAATAGTATTTTTCTCATCATCATTTCTTTGTTAATCAACACTACGGTGGCATGGTGAAATGGGAAAATAGTCAGCAAAAGACTAACCCTAATTCTTTATTAGTTCATACCTAGGTGTCACAGTGACCACTGTATTTCTGTATCTGTCAAAATCCATGTCATCTGGTTGGCACACTTTAAAAAAAGAAGTTATTTTAGGGATAAAGTTACTGCCCCCCTTCCCCCCTCCCACTGAAGTGGACGTACTGCAGCTGAAGCTATTAGTATTACCGTTAGCATGGAAGTCAATTGGGACATGAAGACAGTGCTCTAGAATGAACACTCTGTAGCAAAGCTGTTATCACGTGCACTGTAATGAATTGCAGGCTTAGTAGCCAAGTGAGTATTAGAACAAAATTAATGTTTTATTTGGAGTGCATTCAATTTTGAGAATCTTATTTCCTTTCCTGTAAAACTACCCAGTGGCAACAGTTATGTGAAGTGTTCATTGATTGTGTTGAGGTCTTATGTGTGGACCAGTGGGCAGGATTGTTTGAGCTGCCCTGTATTGATTTCAATTAGCAGAGTGTTGGAGCACAGGGCCAGTGATTGGCAGCAGCCAGTCTCTGTAGTTATAGGACTTCATTACATCTTCTGTTTCTACGCCAACTGCACCTCTGTGCATTTGTTGGCAGAAATCTGAAGGAAGGAATTGACCAGGAGAGAGAGAGAGAGAGAGAGAGAGAGAGAGAGAGAGAGAGAGAGAGAGAGAAAGGGGGCGGGAGAGAGGGAGTGCAAGTGTGAGTGAGTGGGTATGTGTGTGTGAGTGGGTATGTGTGTGTGTGTGCGTGCGTGCGTGCGTGCATGTGGGTGCGTGCATGTGACTGTGTGTGTAACCAAATAAAAAAGTATTTTAATATAGCAAATCGTATGTACCAAAACATGAAAAGGACAGATTACACAAGTGTCATGTTATTTGGCTTCACCCTACACGCAGACTATCCCAAACATTAACAAAATTAAAAAACTGTGGGGTAGCGAAATGGCAAATAAAGAATTGACTGTCGATGATGGAGAAAGGCTAAAAAAAAGGATAGTAGAGGTGGTGGTAGGATTGGAGGAGAGGGAGGGGGGGGGGGAGAGAAAGAGTATGGTGGCAGGGTGTAGCAAGTGTTGAACTTGCATTGGTAATGATGTAAAACGATGCCGGAGCTTGGTCCCTCTTCAGCCTGGGAAATGCCACTGGCCCTCATGTCGGTCACCTCTCCCTCTCCCATCTCTCATGGTCTGCCAGAGTGGACTAATATTTTCGGGACTTTTTTGGGGGGGAGGGGGGGGGGGGCGGAGGAGAGATTAGGGGGAGTGGTGGTGGTGGTGGTGGTGGTGGTGGTAGTAGGGGAGATCATATGGGCGGAAAGGGTAGGGAGGGAGAAGACCAGGGAGGGTGCAAAGAGGGTGGGTGGAAGTGGGAGAATGTGTCCTGGAAAGGGGAGGAAGTACACAGTATGCTTATGTGGTGGTATTCATAAGCTGTTGTCTGGAGCTGTACGAAAGGTACAGAGACTGGAAATAGAATACAGAAATGCGAATGTGCTGGTAAGGTGGGGGGAAGAACCAAAAAGGTTGATTTTGGGCTAGGAGGACGTCAAAGACCACTGTCAGTTTTCTGTTCTTTTTTAAAAATAATTTTTTGTATTGAGTAGGATATTTACTGGTGGTCACTGAGATGAAAGATAAGGTTTGAGAGCCAAGATAAGATGACATAATTCTTTTGGGGAGGAGGGAGGATTTGAGGAAGGGGTGGGGATGCATAGCTTACAGTGTTACGTGAGGGCAACAGTTTATCGAAACCTATGCAACCATTTTCAGTTAATGGCTTTGGAATTACTTAACTGGTGTACAATCATCAGAATGGGACTGCGACTGTTAGTCATGCAACACAAACTTGGCATGCACTTAACTTTTTTTATATTTTTGTGGGACTCATTTTTGGGGTGGTGGTGGGTATTTTATTTTTTGAAAGCCCATGATTTGCTTACTTCCATCTCTTTAACAGCAGTTTTTCTTCAGTGTCTCCTTAAAAATTTGAAAAAAAAGCATCCCCCCCACCCCCAAACCTGCAAAATACTATTGGAAATGCTACACTGCATGGTGTGTGTACACAGCAATAGGTTGACTTGGTTTAGAGAGGGGGAAGGGGGAAGATAAGCAGGGGGAGACAGAGACAGAGAGAGAGAGAGAGGAGAGAGAGAGAGGGAGGGGGGGGGGCAGGCAGAGGGAGACAGGAGGTGGAGAGAGACAGGAGGGGAGGGGGAAAGAGAGGGAGGGAGGGAGGGTGGGAATTGGGAGGAGGGAGGGAGGGGGGGGGGGGGGGGGGGGCAGGAGAGAATTTCAGTTGTGATTGAACTGGGTTTGTTTGGTGTACTGAATAAAAGCAGAACTTTTTTTTTTTTCTATAGGGACATAATAGAGGATTCCTTTGGTCATAAATAGTATATTAGCCTTGTGGATATTATGTACCAGAGATATCCTAATTTTTTTTATAGTCATGTATTGTCATTTTCTTTTGTGTTTACTGCCCCCCTCCCCCTTATTTGACAGCTTCTTTATTTTGTTAACAGGATCCATTCACATATATGTTTTTGGTGAAAAAATTCTATTTTAAGTATGGGGTTGATAATTGGGTGCTTATGTTCGGCTGAGCCGTAAACAGTGACAAAAATGAGGCATGTGAGTGGAAGAGAAACAAGTGGCAGGCCTAATGAAACATGTCCTGGTGTGATGTGTACATAGACCCTGATCCAATTGTAGTTTTCCATCCCTCAGCTGATGACAGAAAGGAATTAGGAAGGGTCAGTTTCAAGAAGGGAGACAAGAGAGGCTTGAGCCGTAGCCATGATATGGATATCAGACTCAGAATTTGCAAGGATTATTCCAGAAGCTGTTCTCTCTGACATCAGTTATTCATAAATTTCTGGTGGCTTGATACCCTATCAGCTCCGCAACCATGGCGACAGGCCATACAGCCTTACTGCCAGACCCCTTCTCCCTCTCTTTCCCCTGCCTCCTCCCATGGGAGGGCTGGTTGGGAGGCGGGCCTAGTGGCAGTAGCAGCAGTAATAGATGGAGATTAGCCTTGCAAAAAGCAGAAATGGCATCCATTGGTACTGGGCTTTGGGGAAGGTGGAGAAGAGAGAGGGGGTGGGGGGGTGGGGGGGTGAGGAGAAGGGAGATGGGGAGAGTGAGGGAGAGCGCCAGCCCTCAAATGGCACACCACTCACAGCGACCTCTCTGAAACTTGTCTGGTGTGCAACTCTTGACATCATGACGATTAATATTCATTATGGCTGCTTATTATTCGGGTAGCCCGTGATGGGAGGTCATTATGTGATTGTTGTCAAGTGCTGTAAACTGTCCAAATCACTTCCTCTGCTCAGAATGTGGCGTTGATGACATTTCTCTACGGCTGGCTAAATTGTTGCTGGCAAATGTCAGAAAGGGGGAATGGAGGCTGGATCAGTCCGTCTCGCTTGTTGGAGATCAGCAAAATTGGTAGGCTTGCCATTTTGCTGTGGTAGGGGAGAGTATCCCGTTTCATGAGAAAATTTGTCGACAATTTTATCAATGATTCATCCTCAATTAGGGGCGTTTTTGTAGGCAAAAGATCTACTGTTGAATGTCACTTTTGATGTGGGAACATTTGAAAGATCGGATGTGTAAAAAAACAAACAACCTTTCACAAACATGTTTTTTGGGTCTCATTCCCAGGATATGAAGCTAATACTGACTGTCTTCTCACTGTCAGTTCTGCTGAAACTTTCTTATGTTCCCCACATTAACAAAAAGTTTATTAGTGACAGTCATGGATTGAGTCATTGATTATCAGTAGAGGAGAAACAGTGAAAATTGATTGTGCGTAAAATTATTTTGAAGTTTCAAGAAATTGATGTATGTGCACTGTATAGAGGCTCGTTCAGTATGTGTATTCTATCCCTCATTCCCTATGGAAACCTGTTATTCCTCCTAAAACAAAGCCTTCTAACATTTTTGGTTGACAATAATTTATGAGAAAGATCTGTTACAGGAGGGTGGAAGGGGAGAGGGAGGCGTGAGGATTGGGTTAGAGTGGGTGAAGAACACAGGAGAGATGAAATTTGCCAGAGCATGACAGCTCTATTTTAGTATGTGTGTGTGTGTGTGTGTGTGTGTGGTGTGAGTGTGTGAGAGAGCGAGTGAGAGAGAGAGAGCTCGAGCTCTGAATGTACGTATACATGTAGTAAATGCGAAAGATGCAGGAAGGAAAAAGTATTTATAAGGAAAGCAGTTGTGGAGACAAAAGACATGTCAGGTACTCAGCTAAGTACCCATAAACTAATTGTCACTGTGGAATGACTGTGCTATGTCACAAGGAGAGCTGGAGAGTAGAACAGCCAAGAGTGCTAAGTGTAGTGATTAGATCTGTGGGTGTGACACAACTGGGTCACCCCTGCTGGGCTTGTTTACTGGATGAGGTCTTGGGAGTTTATGTAAGACCCCCTCCCTAAAAACTTTCCTCTCTCTCTTTCCAACTTTTGTGAATCAAAGACTGTTTTAATATTTCATTGTGGTTTCAGCGGTAGAATTTGATCAGTTGTAGGGCGGATAACACATGCTGTGTAAGAGGGATTAAAAAGGGAGGTTTGCAAGATGATTGTTTTCTTTCTCTCAGATTGTTTACTTTCTCTTTCTTCTAAAATAAATTGTTTACTGGGTTTTGTGGATTTTTGAATGGATTAAATCAAGCAGTAAACACACACAGTTTCTTTACTACCAATATTAGAGAAGACAGTCCATTTGTTTAGCAATATCTTGTTGCAGTTTGCTTGTTTAGCTTAACTATTTAGAAATAGTATTAAAAGCAGGGAAAAGATTTTCAGGGGTTTTCAGCTTCGAAAAATATAAATTACATTGTATTGCTCATTGGTTTTTACTGATACCGTGTAGACTTTTTGGATGAGATTGCATGAATAGCACTCGGCAGATTTTAAATGCCTCAGCTTCCCGAAGTCGGAATGCGGCTACCTTAATGGTGGTCACCATGGGTCAACCTCGGAGCTCTAGCTGAGGAAGGCCAAAAAAAAAGAAGCCTCAGCACATAGGTAGTGATGTCCTTAAAGAGAACAAAGTTTAATGTGCTTAGAGTTTATCACGAAATGAAAACAGTCCCTCATAACATTTCAAAGCATTAACGGCATTTTCATGTTAACCTTGGCACTTCTGCTGTGATTTTAAACATTATGGCCATGCAGACGCTGTTTAGTGCCACACATACAGAGTCTCAACAGCAAAACTATATTCCATATTCATATGAAAGATTTTGTTTCCTATGACAAGTCAGTTTATTTCACTTTCAGAATAAACTGATGTAGAGGTAGAAATGTTTCAAATTCAAAATTTTGCACTTTTGCACATGTTCTGCACATTTAAAAAGAATAGATGCACATGTGCATGGATGTATACATGTGTAAAAAGCATGTGCACATGGACATGTGTGCTGAACACACCACACACACACACACACCACACACCACACCACACCACACACACACATCCGTAGACATATATATGCCAATGCATGCGTGTGTATGTGCACGCCGCACACACACACACACACACACACACGCATGCGTGCAGAGCTTGTGATGTTTGAACTCTGTTATGTTGACAGATGGACAGATGATAAAGGCAGATGGCAAAACAAAAGCTTACACACACACGCACACACGCATGCGCGGGATAGCCTAGTGGTCAGAACATTGCGCTCACAATATGACGACCCAGGTTTGATTCCCGTTCAAGGGGATATTTTCCCCTGAAGTTAACATCAGTGCAGAGTCCACTCTCCCCAAAAGTCCTTTGGATGAGACTATAAACCGAGGTCCGTGTGCGAATGCACGCAGAACATCTTGCGCACACGTTAAATCCTGTTCCTCTTTCGGAAGAGTAGGCCATTGTGTGCCGGTGGGAACAGATGACAATTTACAAAACTGCAAACACACGGGGACTGGATGTAAAAAAGCACATAAGTGCTTATTCCATTATCCTCGATATAAAAGAATAAAAAAAACCCAACAACACACAAATAAAAAAGTCACATTAACACACACACACACACCAACACACACACACACACACACACACACACACTCACCACTCACTACTCACTCACTCACTCACATCTCACACTCATAGACACACACACTACACTCATACTCATAGATAATTATAATGGGGTTTGGACATGCTGCAGTCTATACAAATGTGGGAGGTTCATTGCTCTCAACTCCCCCCCCCCCCCCCCCCCCCCTCCCACACACACACTTTCTCTCTCTCTTTCTTTTCAACACCTTTTGAAGTTGACTCCTTGCCCCTATTTGAGACCTTGTATAAACAGTTTCTGTGTGTGTATTGAGCAGAACAGTGTAGAACAAATTCGATCCAGTGACACTGGCAGCCCCCCTCCCCCTTCCTTTGTGCTATTGTAACTGACCAGAGATATTGGGGTGGGTGGGTGGATCTGAACAGAAGCCCGTTCATACACTTTTCCAGAAGAAGCAGAACACAGTGTGTGTGAACTGTAGTAAAGTTTACTCCACCTGTTGTGTCTTTCACTGTGCTTACCTGTGCCTGCTGTGGTGTAGACCTACAACAATGACTGCATGGTGTTGGTAAGGTTTCACATAATGGAGCTTTGGCTGGAAGAGTGGTGGAAGACCAGTGTGCGTGCACTGGCTCTTACAATACATGTATAGATTAGTCTGCTGAGTCCAACCAAGGTCTCGCTGTGGAAAGGTCGTACAAATTTCCCCAGCAGTTGTGAGGACTGGGAAGGCTTCACAGCTAGACTGCATCTGTTTTGTCTGTTATCTTAAAGGTAAAACCAGACCCCCCAAAAACCCCCAAACAAACCTCAAACAACCAAAAAAAACCAAAACAAATCAAAACAAAACAAAACCAAAAAACCCAAGCATTGTTCAGAGATGATCTTCACCTTCACCAGTTATGTAGTCTAGTAGACCATTGGGGCACCATTGAAGATTTTGCAGCCAGCTTCCTCCACTCCTGGTGGTTTTCAGCTTTCCTTAGCAAGTTGTACAACTCAAGGCCAGTCCGTTCTCTCTGGCCTTGAGATAATCGTAAACTTTACTTTGTTTACTTTGTAGCTCATTTTAAGTTGTGTGTGGGGAGGAAGGTATGGTGTGACATAGCTTTGACTTGTGCAGTTTTCCTAACACTCAGTAACAGTATAAAAAAAAAAAGAAGAGAAAAAATAGTGTTAAGCTTTTAAAGGAGACATGTATATTGTCTACTAAGTTAGTCCCTAGCATTAGATATGGAAGTTAAAAAGACGGTGTCTGCAGAATAAAATGAAAGTTGTTGATGAATGTTTGTCTTGTGATTTGAAGAATATTGGACAGACCATGTTTGATATTACTCTTCATCTGATATGACATGCGAAAACACCCACACACTCATGCACGCATGCACACACGCACACACACATACATGCTCAGAGACACATGCACATCATACATGCATAATACAGAAGCATGCATGCACACTTACACACACTGAGTCACACACATGCATGGATGCACACGTGTGCATGCTTGCACACACACACACACACACCCACCTACACACACACACACACAACACACACACACACACACACACACACACCTACACACACACACACACACACACACACACACAACAACACACACACACACACCCACACACACACCCACACAACCCACCCACACACACACACACACACACACACCACACACACACACACACACACACACACACACACACACATGCACGCACATAAACACACAGTATCTTTTCAGTATGGAATTTTGAAATATAAAATCTTCCAAAAAGTGCTGGCCTAACAACCCCCCCCCCCCCCCCCCCCCCCCCCCCCCCCCCCCCTCCAAGAAACCAAAAATCTATCTGCCTCTCTTGTAAAACATGGCAGCTTTCTGTCTTTGAAATGGAGAGTTTATGCAGATTCTTTGTGGTCATTTTGTCTGCTTGTTCATTTGTTTTAATTTGTTGAGTCAAATATGAGTTCGCAGGCACGCTGAGAAGTGATCTGGTATACATATATATAAAAGTTTAGTTTGTTCATTTAAAAAAAAGAAAACTTCTTCTTCCTCTTTGTCAAATGCTCTGACAGCAAATACTGAAAGTGTTGTTGTCATATGAGCAAAAATGCATTGCACTGCTGTTAAGTGCCTGACAAGTCATGCCCAGCACATTCGACTTCAGTGTGAAAATAAAACAGTTGGCCCCTTAAATATATTTCTGATAGAACTGTTACTGTTGTCAAGTTGAACGCGAGTCCATCTTTTAGCAAGCGTGCCTTTGAACATGAATACTTCTAATCATTTTGAACAGGCAGTGATTGTAAATTTATGTATCTGTTTCTGAGCAGTGGTTTCATTTTAAGAGGAGAGTTATGGCAAGGATTCCATGATTTACGTGATAAAGGCAGTATCTCTGGTAGAGACAGTGTTGAGTTTATTGTTTTCTCCTTTTTAAACACATGAGTTGCTTATTCCATTATCCTCAAAATAATAAAAAAATATTACAAGAGAAATGTATGTGTGTGTTTGTGTGTGTGTGTGTGTGTTTGTGTGAATTAATTAATGCAGGGGATCTATGTAAAGATAAGAAAAGGTGTCTGTGTGGAAAGATGCCAATGTGAAGGAGGGGGAAAGAAACTGGGATAGGCTGAGGTCTTGCTCAACGTCTTTGTTTCTGTGATGCGTGATGATGTCAGACAGGCGTAAAGAAAGAAGGGATGCCAGGTGTGGGTGGAGAGAGAGAGAGAGGGAAGAAAGACAAGACTAGAAGGAAGGAAGGAAGGAAGGAAAGAGCGATGTTAACTTAGCAGGTGCCAGACACTGGGTGGGCTGGCGTCTGTGCATAGGATCCCCTTGCTGACGTGTTTCCCTTCAGTACTGTGCCCCTGTTCTACTACACTTTGGAGTATTTTTCTGTTGAGTTCCTTATGTGTCTTACAACTCCTGACATATTTCTCCAAAGTTCTGTGTCTGACGGTGACATGCTGTAAAATTCTATGCCTTGCTCTTTACAGTCTGAAGGAATTGTTCAGGTAAGTGTGTGTGTGGTGTGTGTGTGTGTGTGTGTGTGTGTGTGTGTGTTTACTAAATGAGAGTTTGATTAGTTGTGTAAATATTGTTAAATAAAACAAAATGGTTCTGTCTTACTTTTTTGGACTGAAGAAATTATTGTGTTTTAGATGAGTGTGCGTGTACTAAGCAGTGGCTCGATTAGTTGTGGGAATACTGTTAAATGGATTGAAATGGTTCACTACCACCATACCTCTTGAGAAAGGGTCTGTAATGGATCTGAAAGCTTGTGAAATCAAGCAGAACATTGGGGAGGGCTTATTTGTATTAGTGTATCCACCATACCTGTGGACAATTCAGTGCTGGAAATCTCCTTTCTCTAGCGCTTGTTTTTATTGGTTTGTTTGTTTTTAATGTTAAACTTTGCTTTTGCTACCTCATTCTTGTTCAAACTTTGAATTATTGTTCTTTCTAAATAATATTACATAGACTAATGCCAATTTTTTTTTTTGTGATAAATTATATTTAAAACATACTAAAAGTTCAAATCATCAAATGAAGAATGGTGTATTTCTCTTTGGCTAGAGCTCCGAGAGTTACCAATGGTGAGATTTTGTGTATGCAGCCGTTTTTACCCACCATTTCAGTAGCCACATTCTGACCTCAGAGGTGATGTCGAAACACGACACTAGTGTGCGTGCATGTTTTTCTGTTTTTTCAAAATTGTGTCATCTGTTTCTATGGACATGAAATGGCCTTTTCTTCCAAAAAGCAGATACGTTTTTTAAAAATGTGTGTGCAAGATGTGCATGTGGTCGATAAGGCAGAACAGGTGTGCGAGATGTTTTGCATGCATTTGCACAAACACCTTGGTTTATAGTCTCATCCAAAGGTCTTTTTGGGAGTGAAGCTATACTGATGTTAACTCCAGGGCAAAAACCCAGGCTGTCAGATCACAAACACAGCGCTATCCCCCTCCTCCCTTTAAAATAATGCATGGATTTTATAAGCAGTGTTTGTTTTCTGTACTTAGTATCATGTTGATTGATGAAATTGAGCTAGCTGTTAACACATTACTTAGTAGAGTACCCTATGTTTCTCTTATAGAAAGTTTATTTTGCAATATCTGCATTAAGACTTTCTCCTGAGAGGCAGAATGGGCACCATTCTAAACTCCAAGTCTTAGTCTTATTTATATAAGCAATCACATAGGTGTAAATGATATGGATGTAAGCGCTTTGATTTGTTGCTTTACATATTCAGCACTTTATGAATTCCACACATTATTATTAATATTAAACAGAAGTGGTGTATGATTTGCCTTTGGTTCTGTGTCATCGATTTCCCTCCTTCAGGAAGGATTGAAGATGAAGTGGAGCATCTGAGTTAAAATTATAATAGACGTTTAGAAACTTGGAAAAAGCAACAGGCGAGGTATCGGTTATTGATCCTGTACATTTGAATTTGTGGTAGAGTTGATAGCTGAGGAGAAGAGCAAAAACAATCAGATTTTGTTCTTTTTAGCATTTATGATGAAGTGCATGTTGAATAGAATTGTAAATACTTTTTTTTTGCTTTTGCTTTTAAAAAAATGCTTGATGCTTATAGTTACAAGTAGATCAATTATTCAAAATAAAAAAACAAACTGTTGAATTGATATGATGGTTTATAAATTGCTGCCATATGGGTTTCTTACTTGTATTTATTACATACATACTTTATTTGTTGACAATTGTAATATTGTGTGAAGATCACAGTGTCGTGAGTGTGAAGTACGCATGAATTCATTGTTTTGTTCGTTTTTGTTGTTCAGAATGTGTTCATTCTAAGTACTTATGGTGCTTGTATTGTTTCTGCACAGTCTTGTCTGGTTTCAGTCTGCTTAGTGTACTGTAATCTCACTGTGATGACATGATTCTAGATTAGATGAGTAAGAACTGTGGTTCTTTTTCTGTTGTCACATTCAGTATTCTCAGCTACCAGTGCAAGTTGCTACAGGTTCTTCACCCTAATCCATTTTCTGTTAGCATCTCAAAACCATTATGATTGCACACAACATTTGTTGTGGAACATGATGTTTGAAATTTTGGAGGTAATGTGGCTGAAACTGGTAATAAATTAACGAGGAATGATGAAGTAAGATCCTATAAGCAGTATTGACATGTATGTCGGGATGAGTATTTAAAAGTAAGCGTATTTATTTAATAACTGTTGCAGATGTGACAAAAAATATTTGAACAAATTTTTTTTGTTGGTCTCTGGATAGTTTGTAGAATCAGTTTGCATGCAAACAATGGAACTGTGCTTTTGATAGAGTGCTCACTCTTTGAAGAACAGGCCACATTTCCTGGAGGACAGTTATTTTGTTATCTTTAAAAAGTTCTGTTTTTTGCTTGTTAGTTTTTTGTTTTGTTTTTGATTTTTTACTTAAAAGTTGGTATAGTGGCAGGATAGCTCAGTGGTCGGAGCACTCACTTTCCCCCAGCCAAGTTAAGCAGCGTTGAGCGTGGTTACCAGTTGGATGGGTGACCGTTTGCGCGCCTTGGCTTCAGTACAGTTCCCCCAGTTCACCCAGCTGTAAATGGGTACCTGCCCTCTTTAGGGTCAGGGAAGGTAAAGCAGCGAGGGAGAGGAGATGGGCGCCGCCCTCAATATGCTGGCCCTAGAGAAGTGAGGTCTCTGACGCCTCGCTCCCCTACGACCTTATAGGTTATGGGACTCCTTTACCTTTCCCTTTTATACAAATGTAACAATGCAATGCAATACAGTATAGCACAAAAAATCACATCAGATGAAGTGTTAAACGCAACAAGACAACAAGTAAGGCAAGACAATCCTGTTCTATTCTTTTATTTCAAGGACAATGCTCAAGCTTTCATGTGCTCTTTACAATTTCATTCAGTGCATGCGGTTTTGTAAATTTTGTCAACAGCCTCTTCTGAAAAGCGAAACGGGTTTTAACGTGTGTGCAGTATGTTGAAGACAAGACAAGATGTCACGATTCGTTGCCTTGGGATCGAATAAGATGGAAAATGTGTAAAATTAGAATCCGAATGCAAGATATATCGACTACTGATACAGGTCAGACTTGGAATGAATGCATTGCAATAGGTTGGGTCATTTTCTTTGTTATTGCACCATGTCTGTATTCTTCAGCACATAATTCATCGGATTTGAGTTAAGAGAGTGCATGACATAACATTGCTTAGCTATGTGTGTGTATATGTATGTGCGTGTGTGTGTGTGTGTGTGTTGGCGTACATGTGTCTGTGTGAGCATGTATGTGTGCATGTGTGTGTTGCTGTAGTAGGTGATTGTTTATTCTAAGGTTGATCTATTTGTTTCTGCCGATATCTCTCATGTTATCGTAGAAAGGCATAGTTATTCAATTATGTATAAAAATGGGAGTGTGTTGTGATGAAGAATGGATGGAAGTGTGGCTGCTTGTCCTGTGGTGTTTTTGTGCTCCAGTTTTTTCAGGCCAAAAGACTTTAGAATAGAACTGGCCCCTGTCGGACCTCTGCTGAAGAAAATTTTGACTTGACAGGTTTTTTTTGGTAAAGTTTCGACTGGTGTCATTTCAGACCTGCACATGAATGCAGCATTGCATGGACGTCTCGCTTGCCTGATAGTGATATTATTTTGTGTGTGTGTGTGTACATGTGCGTGTGTGTGTGTGTGTGCGTGCGTGCGTTTGCATGTATATGTTACGTGATCACATTTTGTGTGTGTGTGTGAGCGTGTGTGGCTATGTATAAATGCATGCAAGAGAGGGAAAAGACATTGTTTTGTGGTTGTTGTTTTTAAAAAAGTAAAGCAAAGTTTTTGTTTTTCAAAGCCTGTTTTATATCGTGTGTGTGTGTGTGTGTGTGTGTGTGTGTGAGTGTGTGTGTGAGTGTGTGTGTGTGTGTGTGTGTGTGTGTGAGAGAGAGAGAGAGAGAGAGAGAGAAGAGAGAGAGAGAGATAGAGAGAGAGAGAGAGAATGCATATATGTGTGTACGTGCATGTGTAAAATGGATGTATGTTGTGCATCATTAGTGGTTCAATCAATCAACCCTGAAGCTTTGTTGTTAAGCACACCCCAGAGGCCAGCATGCTGGTTAAATATTATTACTCAGCCAAATATACACTTCATGTTCACTTTCTGGTTTTTGCTTTTTCTCCCCTGTTATTTGTCAGCCTCACATTGTTCACTCTGAGAGTAGAGTTATTCATGTGTTTTAGTGTCAAGAACTAAAATTTCTATTCAGTGTTAAGATGGGTAATGCTTCCAGAATAGTTCAGTGACTTGGAATTCTATCACAAACCTAAACAAGAGAATTTGGAAGCAAGTAATTGCTATAAATTGTTAATCCAGAAAATCTGGAGGTTAGCGGAATACTGTTTCTAAGTGTTTGTCACTGTGATTAGAAGACAAAGAACCCAAACCAGCATATAAACAGAACAACCCCAGTAACAGCAACACAACCCCCCCACCCCCCAACAAAACAACCCCCTCTCCCCCATAAAAACAACCAGACATACAAAATGACAAACATTAGTGGGAGCATGTTGTAATGGTAGTTCTTGTAATTGCAGTGTCCTCCTCTGTCACCCCCCCCCCCCCCCTTCTTTTCTGCTGTTGCACATCCTCTACCTTCTGTTTACTATTTGCTGCCCTCCCCCCTCTCTTTCTCTGACAACCCCCCCCCCCCCCTCCTTTCTCTGACAACCCCCCCCCCCCCCAGCCCCCCAACACACACACAGTCAAACATATTAACACACACACACACAATTAACACCCCCCCCCCCCCCCCCCCCCCCCCCTAACACACACATCCTAACACCCCCCCTAACACACACACACACACACACACACACACACACACACACTAACACTAACACTAACACTAACACACTCACACAAACAAATGCAACCCAGTGATAAAGAAAAAAATAAACGTTTACACTTGGCTCACATGCAGAGGCTTCCATTGTGGGATCATCTTGAAAGGGGTAGGCAAGCAGTAGCAGGGTGATTGTTGTTCAAGGTGTCTAAAGGAACCAAACAGCAGTAATGGAAAGCAGCCCTTCCCCCAGCTCAGAACCCATGCAGGGGGGGAAGAAGAAGAGCCTGCATAGCTGACATAATTATCAGAAAGCGCCCCATCACTAATGATGTTTAGCAGTTCCAGAGAAAAGCTGGTTGAAGGGAAGGAAGGGGGTAGGGGGGTGGGGGTGGAAGTGGAAGCAGGGAAGCTGGTGGTTTATGTGTTGCGGCCCCCCCCCCCCCCCCCCCCCCCCTACCCCTGGTGGAGGGGTTTACCTGTGCAAACTGCACTAGCCCCATTTTCTCCAAGCTGCTTACTACACACACTCCACTAGCCTACCTTGCCAGCCAGCAAGCAGGCAGGTAGGCAAGCAGGCAGGTAGGCAGGCAGGCAGGTAGGCAAGCAGGCAGGTAGGCAAGCAGGCAGGTAGGCAGGGAGTAAGTACAGCCCTCCTTTTCCAGTGGAATGCCTAGAAACAGGAACAGTAGGCCTAGTACATGGAGGATTGGAGAGATCCCCCCAAAGCCACATGATCATGCTGATGCTAACTGAGCTAGGTACTGAGCCAAGCATGACTCAGGCTTTAGGAGCTTGCAGGCAGGATTATTTATGACTGCTCATTCTGGCGTGAGGTGGAGGGGTGAGATGGGGGGGGGGGGGGGGGGGGGAAGAGTGTGTGTGTGTCTATTTAGCAATGCACTCCCTGTGTGTGTGTGTGTTTTGTGTATGTGTGTGTGATGATTGTTAGCTTTTTGTTTTGTGTGTGTGTGTTGTAGTGTGTAATGTACCCAACACAGCTGCGCTTGTGTACTGGTTTGTCACTTTGTAAACATCGCTTTGTTTGCCAATTCCAGCGTTTTCTTTGGAAAAACGGGCACAATATAGAAAAGTTAGGGGGGGAAAAAAAGAGGAAAGTTTTGTGTGTGTCACTGCGTGTGTGTTCATGTACACTCTCTGTGTGTGTGCTCTCTCACGCTTTACCTGTATGTGTATGTGTGAGAGTTAGACATGGTTTTTTTCTTCTTTTTTTCTTCTTCTTCGAATTCTTAACTTTGTATGTAATCTTGAAGTTAACCACCACAGAGGTGCCTCTAGTGACAGTGCAATTGTAATGAATGAATCATTATTCTTCTGTTGAACTTCATCACCCAGACTAACGCTGCCTGTGACTCTTTGATACTGAGAATTACTGATGTTGTGAGTAAATGTAATGGAATGAGTCATTGTATCATGTATGTCACTGACTGTATCAGATGTGATAGATGCTGATGTATTTTGTGAGTAAATGGACCCATTTGTAGTGTCTGATGAAAATGAAGGAATGTCAGTGAAGAAGCATATTGACATTCAGAGGCATGATATCATGCAAAATACGGTGAACCTTAAGTAATAGCAAGAGGTCATTGTATACCCAGCTTTGCCATTTCTTCCCAGTGTGATGCAAAAATCGTACTGAATGTCTTAGTCCTTCATGTCCTTCATATGACATGATGAATCGAGGCCCAATGTGCAGAACATCTTGCGCACATGTTTAAAAACCTGTTTGGAAAGGTAGGTAATTTTATGCCAATAGAAACGCATGACCCAATTTTAAAAACGCATGCTTACAGGTGCCATGTTTAATACCATCCCAAAAGTTGGAATGAGGCTACCTAGATGGTGGGGAGGGGGTGGGGGTGGGGGGACGGTCACATATACAAAAATTTCACCATAAGTGAACCTTGGAGCTCTAGCCAAGGACTACAGACCCCCCCCCCCCCCCCCCCCACCACCACCACCACCACCAACCCCCAAAACCCCCTTCCCCATAACATAAGCATCAGGATAGTTGTAAATGTTTTAATTAATGGTTGCAGCAGCTTGTCTCTTGTAGCTGGAATTAGAACCTAGAGGTCCCTGTGACAAGCAGAGCATAACTAAGAATGACCACCTTGCATTAAACTCGCCATATCACTTCTCCAAAGCTGGAATAATGAGCATGCAGCTTTTTTCCCTTCTTTTACATGTATCTTGTGAATCGCAAGTTGTTTGTCCTAACATTACTGTGAACAGGACACTACCAGCTCCTATCCCATCTCCACAGCCTAAAAATATCCCGCACTGACCAGTACAGGTACAGGCCCACAAACCCACTCTCATAATTATCCTGCAGTCCTGTCCTGCCTTCAACACTCTGAGACACCAGAGGTGACCCAGCCCAGTAGAGCCCCAGGAAAAAACCCTCTAAGGACCGGCGGGGTCACTAATACAAACTGCTGTCTTTGCCATCCAGACTGGACTGAAAATTAAGCATAGCCATGGATGGCAGAAAAAAAAGTGGTGATAACATTTTTTGCTCAAATTTGGCTGATTCAACCATGCTATTTAATGTGTTAGCCACAAGGTCTGTTGGAAGGTTTATCCAGAAAGAAACAAATGCTGTTCAGAACTTGGACTCATGACCTTCCAGTTTTTTGTTGTTGTCAGTGTTGACCACCTCACCAGGGCATCTTCATCTTCCAACACTCAGCCCTTTCCAGGCATTTGCATCTACCTATTTTGTGTAAGGATGGATCTACTTCCTTTTAACTAATTGAAGATAGGAAATTAAATATCAAGTTCTACACCAGTGACCACAGATGGGCACTGAGGACTGCAAAATTAACACAATCTTTTCTGGGACCTTGAAAACTGCCAGGTGTATGGTTATGCGTTGTGGGTTCCTCTCTCTTGTCACAGTCTTGCTGTCTTTTTTTTTCAGACTTCCTTTCTTAGATTTTTTTCTTTGAAGATCTGTTTGCTTTCTTCTTGTTCTTGAAGGTTGTCAGTGTGTGGCTGTTTTATTGGTGGGATAAGAAAAGGCTGTTGGTGCAGAAATCATCCCAGATGTGTATGCATACACATGTGAAGGATTTCTATTCAATATATACATGCTTTTTGGAGTTGAAAGCTTCAAGATGTATGAGAAGAAGAGTGTGAAGAGAAACACATTTATATGCACACACAACATTTATGTACTAATTAAACCATGCAACTGCTCTGAGCAGCATATGTATATATATACACATGCCCAAACATACATATCATACATATGGATGCACTCACACATGCATGCACACACACATACACAAACACACACGCACGCACGCACGCACGCACGCGCACGGTTTCAGGCTCTCTCCCACTGTCTTGTCTCATATTTTTCTCCCTGCTGCTCTCTCTTTTTGAACCACAACACACACACACACACACACAACACACACACACACACACACACACACACACACACATGAACCACACACACACACAGTGACACACAACTCACACACACACACACACACACACACACACACACACATGACACCACACACACACACCCCCACACACACACACACACACACACACACACAACACTTATTTCGCTTTTTGGAAGAGAAGGTCATTGTGTGCAAGTGGGAACGGATGACAAAATTAATAAAAAACACCACATGCATACTGGGACTAGATGTAAAAAAGCACATCAGTGCTATTCCATTATCCTTGAAATTAAAGACTTTAGATTGAAAAAAAATCCCCCCCCCCCCCCCCCCCCCACACACACACACACACATACATATGCATTAGTCTCACCAAATCATTTATTCACCCATAACACACAACTTCAGCTTAACTCTTGTGTACTTTTCTTAGTTACAAAAGTGAGTACTGGTTACACTACACATTCCAGGTTACTGATGTGAGTGTATCATGTTCAAGGACTTGTTTGTGTTGTGTTGTGTGTGTGTATGTGTGTGTGTGTGTGTGTGTGTTGTGCGTGCGTGCATGCATGCATGCGTGTGTGTGTGTGTGTGTGTGTGTGTGTGTGTGAATGAAGCATGGTTAGAGTCAGAACACTAGAGTGATGAATGTCATAGTGTGGATGCAGTTGAAAGGGTCATATTTTTTTCCTGTCCAAGGACATTTTATTAGAGCTGTATGTATGTAGGTTAACGCCCCATCATCTATCTCCCTTTCTGTACTGTAACAACTTGTTTTATTGTTTGCCCATTGACATTTGTAAGTTAACATGGTTTTTTTCTCTCCAAATATTGGCACAGTTTATCATTTTTGGTGATTGTGATTTTTCTTTCTCTTCTTCCTGGTTTGAAGCGATGTTTATTTACAAAAATTAAAAAAACATTTTTTCCCCCAAAGTGCATGGATTTTGGTCTTCATTTTGGTCGTCTTTGCTCTCGCTCTCCTTGTAATGTCTTTGTAGAACTGTCTTTCAGTGTAAAAATTGCTATCGCTGGTTTAATTGTTCGTGCTGATAACACTGATTTGATAATGTGCTCTGTCACTCCCACACACACTGCATTAGCCGTGTCCTTCCTCTTACACTTATACACGCACACACGCATGCATGCATGCACATGCATACACACATGCACACACACAACACACTCGCACATACACACACACACACACAGAGGTACAAGACATGGAGTACCACACACACACTTGTGTGCAAGACATATAGTACCCCACACACATGCACAAGACATGTAGTACAACACATGCGTGCGGATGCACGCACATACACACATGCACGCGCGCACACACACACACACACACACACACCCCACACACACACACCCCACACACACCACACACACACACCAACACACACAGGCCAGCCCCCCAATACAGAGAGAGTACAGAAAGGGTTCATGAAACAGACTCCCAGTCAGAGTAGAGCTTTATCAGCACCATCAGGTCAGTGAGTCAGACATCATCTGGTATTTTATGCAAGGCTGTAAGGTTCCAGATCTGGCATATAGTAGTGGGGGATGGGATGGATGGCAGAGGAAATGATGGAGGGAGGGAGGGAGGGAAGCTGGGGCTATCTATGTATTCCAGGCCTGTGTGTGTGTGTGTGTGTGTGTGTGTGTGTGTGTGTGTGTGTGTGTGTGTGAGTGTGTGGTGGTGAGTGTGTGTGTGTTGTGTTGGGGGGGGGGGGGGTGTGGTGTGTGTGTTGTGTAGTGTAGTGTGTGGTTGTGTTGTTAGTGTGAGTGTGTGTGGTGAGTGTGTGTGTGTGTGTGTGTGTGTATGGGGGTGTGTGTGTTGTTGTGTAGTGTGTGTTGTGTGTGTGTTGTATGTTGTGTGTGTGGTGAGTGTGTGTGTATCGTGTGTGGTGTGTGTGGTGGGGGGGGGGGGGGGGGGGGTCAGTAAACAGCTCTCCAGGACTTGGCAGGCAGTCAAACACCTGTTTCAGAGCTCTCTGTTCAGTGTGCATGGTTTTTGCAGGGGGGATGTCTTGGAGAATTAATTCTGTGTTCCATAGTGTACAGCCTCTTTTGTTCTGTCTTGTGGTGATGTGCTGCTGCAACTACAGACTGGTTTAGAAGTGACGAGGAATGGATTTATCCACTGTGTTCTGTTGCTGACCTTTTCCGGTTAAAAATTAAGAGGTGAGTGATGCTAGTAAGCCACTGAGGGATAGGTAGGCTTGACTGATAATGCTGAGTTCATGTATGGGTGGAGGACATGGTTACTACATATGGAGACTCCCGAGTGTCTGCACTGTCAGCTAGGATGAAAGTACAAAACGTTGTTTGTATGCATTTTAGAAAGTATGTTCTAGCGAGGTACTGTCTAGTTTTTATTTATTTGGGTAGTATTTTCTGCAGAAAATATTCATTAGCAGGATATAATATTCTGTTAAAATTGTAATTTATGAGTGGACAGATTGGTGTCAGGGTGATAAAAAGATGTGGCTGAGTAAGAATGTGAAAGAAAAGTGACGCTAATAGTAATAAGGAAATCCAAGAAAGAATGATGACTAGAAACAAATTGAAAGGGAAAGTTTAAACATGAACAGTTGATAGAGATTTGATTGTACTGACAAAGTTGCTTGAAGACTCACCCAGTGATACTATAACCAAAGGCGTTTTCCCCTCCCTTTTGCTAGTGTATGCAACATAATGCTTTTGGGCTGTTCATCTGTCGTTATAACAGTGTGCCCTTTACTCTCTTAAAACAGTCTTTTTTTTGCTTCATGTCTTTCTGAGTTTCGCTCTTATAAATTTTTGCAAGCATTCCTCTTTCCACAGTTTTACCAACGTATTAGGGTGTGGCATTCAATGTGTGTGTGTGTGTGTGTGTGTGTGTGTGAGAGAGAGAGAGAGAAGAGAGAGAGAGAGAGAGAGGGAGTGAGTGAGTGAGTGAGTTAGCATATATGTGTGAGTCACTGAGTGCCTGTGTGTGTGTGTGTGTGTGCGTGTGCGTGCGCATACATATATGTACAAACAAGTGTGCATGAGTGTGCTTTATATGTGTGCATGTTTTTCATCTTGCTAAGCCTTAGAGCATGGAATACTCTATTCTCAGACAGCAACCCCCCCTGTTGTGAGTACCCATCACCTCCATAGACATACAGTACAGCAGTGTGGAACCTACAGCAGAACTTTTCACTTCAGCAGTGCCCTGTGCTGTAGGCCTAGTAGAGTCTAAGAGGCAGGGCACAGCATGTGGTCAGCCTCAACATCAGTGGTGAGAGAGGGGTCAGAGGTCGGTCATCTGGAGAGAGGTCAATGAAGTGAGAGGTCAGTGCGGTGAAGCACAAGGGAGCCAGGGAGCCTACCCCTCCTGACAAACTGTGGGGTAGCAGTTTGCTTTAGGGGCCCCTAGTAGAGAATGCTCACATACCCCCCCCCCCCCCAAAAAAAAAAAAAAGGATGAAAAAAAAACCCTCTGGGGAGGGGGATAAACTTAAAGATAAGAGTTGGTTTTCCATATGTACTTTGTAGATTCAATAGATAACAATTGGTTTTCCATATGTACTTTGTAGATTCAATAGGTAACATTGGTTTTCCATATGTACTTTGTAGATTCAACTAGTATTTCAGTATCTGTTGATTTGTAATATTTATGTCCCCCCCCCACCCCCTATTGTGTAAACACCAGTGAACCATAGGAATATTAATAGGAATATTAATAAGCAGAATATTCTAGATCTTTACAAACCTCGTTCATTGTCTGAACAAATAGCACAAAATTTATTACACACTAGGAAGAGAAACCTTGTAATGAATAATGTGGAACTAGTTCTGTTTTTGTGATACTGCAGCCAAGTCTGTCTGTCTGTGTCTCTCTCTTTCTCTCTCTCTCTCTCTCTCACACATGCTCTCTCTCTTTCTCACTCTCACATACACTCACTAACACACTCACACAAACACTGTTCCGTTTTTCGTAAGAGTAGGCCATTGTGTGCCGGTGGGAACAGATGACAGAATTGACAAAACTGCATACACACGGGGACTGGATGTAAAAAAGCACATAAATGCTTATTCCATTATCCTCGATATAAAAGAATACACAAAAACACCCCAAACAAACACACACTAACAGCAATATGCAGCCAAGAGTTGCTGGTGAAGAAATACGTCTGACTTATTTTTAGCCCAGTACTGTGTACCCAGTGTAGTTAGTGTTCTGTTTGTTTTGCCAGATCTGAAGCAACTTACTCAAAAAATACCAGTGAGGCAAACGAGATTCAGCAGCAAGCAATGAGAAGAGAGGGGGATGATTGTATCAACAGAGATTTCCATCCTGGTGTGTGTGAGTGTGAGTGTGTGTGTGTGTGTGTGTGTGTGGTTGTGTAGAGAAGGTTGAATCATAGGGATGGGTGATGTAGGCATGCATATGTGCGTGTGTGTAGTGTGGGTGGGGCTATTTCCAGAAAGAGATGCTGGTTCTCTGAGGAGTGGAGAGTAGTGTAATGTAATGTGGTGTGGTGTGGTTGGCTCTTCGAGATGATCGTCATCATCAAGAGGGAGAACAGTGGTGTGAGTGAGTAGTCTGCGAGGCATAATTACTCTGCAGAAAGTGGATTCTCGGTTGAAGGTAAGGAAACTGTGTTTCAGTTTTCTGTTATAATTCCTCAATGTTCACTTTATATATTTTTGTTTCTTTTCGTTTTGTTCCTTGGCCATGGCTTTGAGGTTCACCAGTGGTGAGATTTTTGCGTACGCCACCATTTAGGCAGTCCCATTCTGACTTTAGGCAGACGTTGCATCTGACCACCACCTTTTGGTAGCCAGGCTGAAGCTAAAGCTGAAGAGGAACTGGATGAAAGTAACAACAAAGAGGCAGAAGTACAACACCAGCCTGCTGAAAGACTCAAAGATAAATGAAGAATTTAAGTTGTCCCTCACCAACAAGTACCAAGTACTACAAGAACTGCTTGAAGAAGAGACTGACATCGAGAGCCAGTGGAAGAAAGTGAAAGAGACACTGACATCAACTTGTCAGGAAGTAGTGGGCCCCAAGAGACACCAACAGAAGGAATGGTTTACGGCAGTCACAATGGGCAAGATTGAAAAGAGAAAGCAGAAGAAAGCAGCAGTAAACAAAAAGCCGGACAGAGCAGCAAAGGCCAAGGCACAAGCAGACTTCACAGAAGCCAACAGAGAAGTCAAGAGGAGCGCAAGAACAGACAAGCGCAAGTACATCGACAGCCTGGCAGAGGAAGCCGAGGAAGCAGCACCCAGTAACAACTGAAGCTGCTGTATGACACCACTAAGAAACTCTCGGGGAAAAGTACGCAGGCCTGAGCGACCATCAAAGACAAGAAAGGAAACACCATCCGGGGAAAACAGGGGCAACTGAACAGAGGGGCTGAGCACTTTGAGGAACTCCTGAACAGACCCTCCCTTCAAACCCCCCGGACATCGACCCTGCTGATAGAGACCTAGACATCAACTGTGAGCAACCAACCAGGGAGGAGATCGGGAAAGCCATCAAAATGCTGAGAAATGGCAAGGCAGCAGGACCGGACAACATCCCAGCAGAAGCACTAAAGGGCAGACCTGGAGACCACGGTAGAGATGCTGTACCCTCTCTTTGGGGAAAATTTGGGGAAAAGGAGAAGTACCATTAGACTGGAAGGAGGGCTACCTCATCAAGCTACCAAGAAAGGAGACCTCAGTAACTGTGCCAACTATAGAGGGATAATGCTTCTGTCGGTGCCAGGAAAAGTCTTTAACAGGATCCTCCTCGAGAGAATGAAAAATGCAGTCGACCCCCCTCCGAGACCAACAGGCCGGCTTCCACCAGAACAGATCATGCATAGATCAGATTTCCACCTTGCGCATCATCGTTGAGCAAACTTTAGAGTGGAATCATCTTTATACATCAACTTTGTTGATTATGAAAGCCTTTGACAGTGTGGAAACCCCAACACCCTCTGGAAATTGCTTCGCCACCATGGAGTGCCAACCAAACTGGTCAACTTGATCAAGAACTCCTATGAAAGAATGACCTCCCGGGTGGTCCATGGAGGACAACTCACAAACAGCTTTGAGGTGAAGACCCGGGGTCAGACAAGGGTGTTTCCCGTCACCTTTCCTCTTCCTCCTGGCGACGATTGGACCATGAAAACTTTCAACGGCATACAGAAGAAATGGAATCCAGTGGACACTGTGGGACAGCTGGGTGATCTCGACTTTGCAGATTTACCTGGCCTGCTTTCTCACAATGCCGCCAACAGATGCAGGACAAGATACAGAACTAGCAGCCACCTCATTACAAGGTTTGGGCTCAAGATCCATGAAGGCAAAACCAAGATTCTCAAGATCAACGCAGTGAGTGAGGACCCAGTCACACTAAATGGGAAGGAGTGGAAGAAGTGGAGACATTCACGTACCTGGGTAGCATCATTAACATGCAGGGCGGCACAGACGCAGACGTCAGAGCAAGAATTGGCAAGGCGAGGGCAGCGTACTTGCAGCTGAAGAACATCTGGAGCTCCAAGGTGGTGTCGACCCGCACAAAGATCAGGCGTTCAACTCCAACGTCAAGTCAGTCCTACTATATGGAGCGAGACATGGAGGACAACAAAGACTACCATCAAGAAAGTGCAGACCTTCATCAACAGCTGCCTGAGACGAATCCTCCAGATCCACTGGCCCGCACCATCAGCAACACAGACCTGTGGCAACGTACCAACCAGCTGCCAACCGAGAATGAAATCCGGCGCAGGAGATGGGGATGGATTGGGCACACCCTGAGAAAGCCAGCCAGCAACATCACAAGGCAGGCACTATCATGGAACCCCCAGGGAAAACGAAAAAGAGGAAGGCCAAGAAACACCTGGCGACGCGACCTTGAGGCAGAAACCAGGAAGATGGGATATACCTGGAGACAGCTGGAGAGAATAGCCCAGGACAGAGGACTCTGGCGGACTGTTGTCGGCGGCCTATGCTCCAGGGGGAGTGATGGGCCTAAGTAAGTAAGTAATTCTGACTTTAGGGATGATGTCTAAACATGACACCAGTGTGCGTTTTCTTGGTTTGCTTTTTTGGGTCATGCATTCCTACCAGCACACAGTGGCCTACTTTTCCAAAAGGCGGAATGGGTTTTTAACGTGTGCTCAAGATGTTTGGCATGTGTTCACACACAGTGCCTCGGTTTATAGTCTCATTTGAAGGACTTTTGACATTCAGTTCCAATTTTTAAATCAAACTGGAAGAAAGGGCGAGGCTGGGCATCAAACCCAGAACCTCATGGTTTACTTGTTGGCAGACGAATGTCTTTATTGCCACCTTCCTTCTTGTTCAATTTGTATTTTTTAGATTTTATTTACATTTACATTGACTTAAAAAACAAGTGGTCAAACAATATTAATATGAAACAACGCCACTTGAAAGTTGTGTACAAACTTGATGAAAATTGTTCACATGTACTGATGTAGACATAATGGTGCACACACTTGCTCACTCATGCATGCACGCACGCACGCACACGCACGCACGCATGCACACATACACACACAACACACAACACACACACACACAACAAACTCACACACAGCACACAACACAATGTATACCTGTAATATATATATGTGATTGTATGTGTCATGTATGTAATGTATGTAAGTGTGTGTGTGTGTGTGTGTGTGTGTGTGTGTGTGTGGTGTGTGTGTGTGGTGTGTGTGAGTCAAGTCAAAATTATCTTTATCGAGGGTAAAAGAGAAAGCTTACAAGCTTGTTTTCATCATGCACACACACACACACACACACACACACACACACACACACACACACACACACACAACACACACACACACACACACACACACACACACACATATACACACACACACACACACACACACAACACACACAAGCAACCAAAGAAAGCCTTCTAAAGCACTCAAAACAACTTAAGCAAATCATATCAAAGTAAATGTGTGTGTGTGTGTGTGTGTGTGTGTGTGTGTGTGTGTGTGTGTGTGTTAGTATCAGTCTGTACTGTTTTGTTTGCTTATTGATTTATGCTTGTTATAACTATGAAGTTCATTCATCAAGTTCATCAAATTGGAATCTTATTCTTTGTGTCATGTACACATATTTTTATAGGCTTTATTTGTATCTGTATAAACCTTTCTTTCATTGATCAATTCATTCACTGTCACAGCACTTTGATTTATGCTAGGTAATAAAATTTTTGCCTTCATCTTGTGTTTTGCGGACCTGTTCTCTCATGAGCCTGTCAGTGTTCATGTCAAAGTGGTATAGGAGCATAAGCAAAGAGCTAATAACCAAGTTTCTGGTGTAGCCTAATCAGTTATTGTTATGTGGAAGTGAATGTGGGACACATCTTAGCTGGGAATGTACTTGTCAGAAAACAGCAAACAGACTGAACTTTTTGCAAGGAGGACACTACAAAGTTCCCTTTTGGTGTGTTAATCCAGTAATGAACCTATACTATGATGATTATTGCGCTGGTCTTTATGGGTTGAACAATTTAGCACAAGGAATCTCCAGCATCTCACAAAAGACAAGGCAGCATTTAGTAAAGCAAAGAATGTGTGCCATGTCTTCAGTTTCTTTCTCTTTAATGGAAGTGGGGAAGAATGGGGAGAGGATGGTTATAAGAAATTGTAAAAAAGGGACTCTCAAAATTTGAGAGAAGTGTGTTAGTTTTTGGAAGCACAAGGAAGAGTGGTCCCAGCAGTCCAGAGTCCTGATTCAGTCAGTGGCAGTGTAGACCGAGGCATTCAACAGCAGCCAAGGGTCAAGTGTCTGCCACAAGGAAGGACTTGTGACAGGCAATGTGGCAGTTTCCGGAGAAAGGCTCTTGGAAAGAAAACGCAGCATTGTGTGTGTTCCCAGTCACTTCAGACCTCTAACTGTGCGGAGTGAGAGGCTTTTATTGGTACATTGCAGTCCATTGTCAGTGTCGAGGTTCACTATGGTTACCCTAGCTCTGTCAGGCAGTGGGAGAGGAGACAGAGAGCCTCAGTGTGCCCTGTGTGTGGATGGGAGCTGATGTGATCACTGCTAGACTAGTTCATGTGTATGCTGGTACAGGAGGAAGTGCCACACACAGGCACACAGTGCAGGTTGACGGCCACATGCTGTGAGTGTCAGGCAGTGCTGACAGGGAAGATGCCTTGTTGCAGGCTGAGCATTGTATTTTTTAAAAATATTTTATTTTATTTATCACTTTTTTGAATTGCCAAGTTACAGTAAGTGAAAAAAAAGGGGGAAAAATGCAGCAGGGATCTTTGCTTACTCAGCTGGTTTTGAATCATTCTAACTTTAGTGTTCTTCTGAATAATCACAAGTTTGTGTTACATAACTAAGTGCAGTTGTGTTGAGTGCATGTTATGATTGATGTAATTTGTGGTCTGAGCAATGTACTGTGGTGTTTTTCAAATGTGGGGTTGGGGTTTTCTTTTTCATTCTTTTTTTATATATTTTTTTAATTTACGAGTTATATGAAAAAGGGATACATGACCACTTGGTTGCAAAATAAAAAAAAGGGAAAAAAAATTATGATGGTATAGTCAGTCATGTCTTTTGTCTACCCAGAGTAAGAAAGCAGCTATGGTCAACTACTGTGGGCAAAGGGTTGGACACACAGAATCTCACCACCATTGATGAACCTCAGAGCTCTAGCTGAGGAACAAAACAAACAAGCAAATCAACCAACCCCAAGCAAAAAGCAAAAACAAAAAACCAAAATAAGTCTTTAATCAGTAATAGCCATTGAGGAATTTATTTGTCTTTTGGTGGTTTTTTGTTGTTTTTTGTAACCAGTAAATTGGTATATTGAGTGAATGTTCTTATAGACCTTGGCCATTGAATAATTCATTTGTGTCTTTAGGTGATTTTATTTTTTTAACAAGTAAATTGGTATATTGAGTGGATGTTGCCATAGCACCTTGCAATGTCAAGCTTGAGTTCATTGCTGAGGACATGCCAAATCACTTGGCAGTTTTTTAAACTGTCAGGGTCACACAATGATGTGTTTTGTAGTAAACTTTTTTGGATAATTATTTCCAGATTATGCAATCAATCCTTTTATGTGTGTATTGTGGTCATCAGTAGATTATAAAAAAAGTTCTTGTGTGTGAAAATGAAAAGAAAGAAAATCATGAACCAGTCTGATAAAATAAATTCAAGCATGACAACAGAGCATTCAGTAAGCTGTTGTGTTCCAGAGTCAAGTCAAGTCAAGTCAAAAACACTTTAATCATCCCATGAAGGGCAATTACAATACTGACAGGCAGATTGATACTCATCAAATATATCAAAGACACAAAAGCTATATTTCATATTGGTTTTCAAATAAAATGTCACGACACACACACACACACACCACACACACGCGCGCATGCGCACAAACATCAATTGTGAACACAATTTTAAACCCATTGACTAGAAGACATAAAAACTTATTTTTACGCACGCATATACGCAGCACGTACACACGCACGTACGTGTGTGTGCGAACACGCCCACGCACACCCACACCATACACCAATATATGAATTCAATGTTTTAAGACAGTTGACTAGAACACAGACTTATTTCACGCACCCACACACCCACACACACACACACACACAATTATGTATTGACTACACTCGTAACAATGACAATCAGGCAGATAATTCAGAGAAATGTAAGAACTAGGTAGTCAACATCATTGTGAATTCAGAAGTCGAATGCTTACTGGCACAAAAGAATTTCTTTTTCTGTTGGTTTTGCTGATGGGACACTGAAAACGGCGTTCCGAAGGCAACATTTGAAATTCTGGAAACAAAGCATGAGAAGGATCAGCCAAAATGGCTGTGGCTTTGCGTACAAGCTGCTGATTGCAGAACGACATGAGATCTCTTTGTTCTTTTCCAATTATTTTTGAGCAGATTTTTACAATTCTCTGCAGGCCATTCTTGTTTTTAACACTAAGGTTATTGTACCAACAAATGAAAGCAAAACTTAGAACACTCTCTATGTAAGACTTGTAAAACAAGGAAAGGATCTTTTTGTCTACAAAAAATGAGTTCAGTTTCCTCAGAAAATACAGACGTTGTTGTCCCTTTTTGACAATAGCGTCAGTGTTAACGTCCCAGTTTAACTTGTGGTCAAAAACAGTTTCCCAGATACTTATAGTTCAAAACGTTTTCAACCTCTTGATTATGGATAATAATATTCTTAGGAGTATGCCCTGATCTTCTGAAGTCGATAGGCAGGTCTTTAGTTTTAGAAACATTTAGCTCCAATAGGCCTCGTCACACCAGTGTACGAACTCGGTGAGGGCTGGACCATGGTCTAAGACTGATCCGGATAAGAGGATAACAGAGCACTATCGTCTGCGAACTTTACCAGAAAGGAATTTCCATAGTTGCTTCTGCAATCATCTGTGTATAGAATGTACAGAAGTGGTGAGAGGACGCAACCCTGCGGAGAACCAGTGCAGGTAAATCTAACCGAAGAAGATATTTTGTTGGCCAAAACACGCTGTGGTCTGTTGGTTAAAAATTCAATCAGCCAACGAACAAGTTGATTGTCTACGTCAAATTTGAAATTATTTTGTTAACCAGAACGTGAGGCTGCATTGTATTGAAAGTTGAACTAAAGTCAGCGAACAATATTCTGGCATGAGAGTCAGGTGTTTCCAAGTGGCTATACAACTTGTTCAAATGAATAGTTTGGCATCTTCAACACCCTTCGAGACCTGTATGCAAATTGCAGTGGGTCAAGGTCTTTCTCTGTAGCAGAAAGAATGAGAGATTTTACGATCTTTTCCAGCGTTTTCATCACAAGAGATGTGAGAGCTACAGGTCTAAAATCGTTAGGCCGAGAAGGATTGGGTTTCTTTGGAAGAGGTATTACATTGGAAGTTTTCCAAATAACAGGAATCTGACAAGTATCCAGTGAGGCCTGGAACAGGTGTTGAAGGACACTGGCAAGCTCAGTAGCGCAGAATTTCAGGGTTCTTCCACATATACCATCTTGTGTGAGAGTGTTTGTGATTTTCAAAAAAAACTTTGTGGGTGAAAGTAAGGTTTCAAATCTAAAGCTGTCCTGATGACCCTAGATTAAAGGGTTGCATTTGTGAAAATTTTCATTGATAGATAGATAGATGATCATGTCAACAGATAGATTGTCCGACAGACACAGACCGACCGACCAACAAAGTGCATAATTATTAATTATAAGGGTAGGCAGTGTCCAGCAAACTGCTTTGCATAGTTCACAGGAATGTTTTAATTAAGACAGCCTTTCTTGTGCTGTTTTGCAAGTGGAAGCAACCAAAATTAGCTGATCATGCTCTCTTGCATAGATGCCAGCTTCTGATTTAGTTACACATTGCATATCAAGCTGATGACTGGTTATATGATATATGACATAGCAAATACATTTTCATTGAAACTTTTGGGAGAGATGTGTGAGTGTATCATAAGTTGGTTTGTAGTTGTTTACTGCTGGACAGTGCAGAGACTGCTTTGGACAGGGGTGGGGAGGAAGGGACAAGCAGTGGGTGGGTGGGTGGGTGATGTTGGTAAAGTGATTTGTTTTAGTTCTCTAACTTCGATGTGAGGGGAAAGAATTTTCTGACTGTATGCAGGATGTGATTCGTCTTTGCAGGTTGACATTGCTTTTAAAGTTTAAGTCGTGGTGTAAACTTCTCTCCTGAATATATTTTTCTAATCCATTCAAATGGTTTGCTTTAATTAAGGGAATGTTGCTGTTTTGGAAAGCTTTTCTGGTATTTTTGGATTTGCTTCTTTTGGATTTTGTCAATCAGCTATGCTCTCAGGCATGCATGTTAGTAGGCATGCACACACGCACTCATACGTGCACACTCGTTGTGTACCAAACGTGATTTCAGAGCTGATGCAGCTAGATGAGCTGTGTTACATGACACTGACAGAAGGCGGACGATGACTGGCAGTGGCGGCGCATAGTGATTTATATTACAACCTCTCTGTAGGTATTAGGTGGGCCGGAAAGGCGTTTTGTATCATTGGCTGTTGAGGCCAAAGCTTACTATTACTTGACCTAGCCAGGTGAGGTTTAGTTTCTAGCAAAAATGTCTTGAGTTTGTGGAGTTCATTCCTGTTAGGTTGCAAGTTTCATGGGGAGCATGTTTGTATCATCCATGCTGGTCTACTCTTCCTGTGAAAGATAGACGAGTTGTAATGTGTGTGGAAGGTGGGATGCATGTGTTAGCATACAGGGCCTTGGTCTGTGGTGTCAGCCAAATAACTTACAAAGGAATCAGAGTGGATTTGGAAGTAATAAAAACTCCTGTGGGAAAAAAAAGCCCCTGAAACGCACACACTAGCAAAGACTGGAACCCTCACCCTCAGTCTCGGTTACTGTCAGGTCACGAGTTTGACATGTAAACCACTAGGCTAATCTGCCCTCTTGTCTATGACTAGACTACAGTTCAACATAATTGTGAATGAGCCACTGTGGTATGGTGAGGGCAGGAGGTAGTCTTCATGTGACGTTTGGCATGGATGCATCACCGGAAGAGGGCATGCAGGGACGGTCTGTAGTGAAGTAACCCTGATGATGTGATGGAGCCGTTGGGACCCTGAGAATGACCAGCCTCTGAAAAGTCACAGTGTGTCAGAGGGAGGGAGAGTGGGCAGTGGGGGGACGCAGATAGCGGTAATAGCTGTGGACGGGGTGGTCACACGTGCACAAATTGCCTGATGGGTGAGAGCGAGCAAGCACAGGGAGCCTAACCGTGCAGATAATGGTGTAGAAAGGTCACTGCTGACATGATGGCTCACCCTAATCCCTTGACAAACAGTTCACATCCCCCGCCTCTCTTCCTCTCACCATCTTTTAATGGCACCTGCCTTCCCCTGTCAGGAGCCCTCCCTCCCCTCCCTCCCGTTGTTAGCTCTGTTGAAATCATCTTCTAATGACAGGATGGACTTAAAAGCTTCACCATGCTGCAATGGAGAGATTACCCATAATTGTAGGCTTCAAAAAGACATCAAAATTCCTGGCCGCACACCGAACCCACATCAGTCCTGTTACCAACTGTAATCATGGGACAAATGAAGACATTTATAGCAGTTCGAGCTATTAAGGGGTGGAAGGATGGATGGATGGCTTGGTTCCCCTTGTTTGAAAGTCTCTCTGTCAGTGCAAACATTACTTTTTCTTTCTTTCTTGTTTTTGTAGCTTGTGATGCAGCACAGGAGGCTCCAGAGTGTAGATTTCCGTGAAAGAAACGTAATATTTGAAAAAAGCAGTAAAAACCTTAAGTAGTTGTAGTTTACTGTGGAATAATTGCTTGCATGGAAACAGATCCACAAATATGATGTTTATTGTATTTGTTAAGAAGAAACAGCAGCACCACCACCCAAAAAAAAATCCCACAACTAAACAACAAACAACTACCTAACAAAATAAAACAGCTGCAACAACCCTCCCCCCCTGAAAACAAAAACCCAACAACAAAAACCAAACACCTCACCCCCCAAAAAACAACAACAAACAAACCCCAAAACAACAAAAAACCAAACCAAAACAAAAACCCCCCAGAAAAACCAACAAAACACCCCAAACAAAAACAAAACAAAGAACACAAACAAATAGTAAACAAACCCAGCCCCTCCAAAAAAAAAGAAAAAGAAAAAAACAACCAAAAAAAAAAAAAATCCCCAACACCCCCACCCTTCACAGACTCCAGGGGTTAGTTGGCTTTGCAGACTGGTTAGATTAAAGCATTCAGTGTTCTTTGATGCAATGCTGTAGGCCAGCTATTTGGACTGGCTTGGTTCAGTAGGAGAGGGAGATGTTGGAAGAAGAGATAGAAAGATCTGACATATACTTCTGTCTTAATGACTGGTGAAAGAGATAACTGTCTGGTGTGGTACTAGTAGTACTAGTTAACTGACCATTAAAGAAAGGAGGAGGGAAAATCATATGTAAAGTAGCTCATCATATTCACATTTAGTGTCTCTGTTATCTTTGGTATGCATTTTGATTTATTCTGGACTGTTCCCAACCCTCATGCTTGATTGATAGGAATAGAGGTAGAACCAGACAAGGGATACTTTTTTCTTTGATAGTATTCTTGTCCTCGGTGTGTGTGTGTGTGTGTACGCGCGCGCGTGTGTGTGTGTACGCGCGCGCGTGTGTGTGTGTGTAAGCGCGCTTGTGTGTGTGTGTACGCGGGTGTGTGTGTGGTGTGTGAGTTTGTGAGTCTGTGGTGTGTGTGTGTGAGTGAGTTAGTGAAAGAGTGGGATATATATATAGAGAGTTATTGGGGGTGGGGTGGGGGTTTGGGGGACATAGTGCTTTATATTTGTCTTCTTACTGGATGGTTTTCAGTATGCACATCAAATTAACATAGCTGTTACTTTAGCAACTTCTGTTTATTGTCGGCAGCTTTGATTCCTGTCTGTTATGGTTGACCAGGGTGTTGATACAGGGAATGACAGTAAGAGTTGGTTTCATACCCCATTGTAATCTGTGTACAGTTGCACAGTTTTATTCTTAGAGAGATAAAAAATGTTAGGCTACAAGGTGACAGCCCTGATATGGCCTCTGTGGCCGGTTGGGCTCTAAACAACAGGATTGGATTGGATTGGTCCTTTGATTCCTTATATACAGCAAAACAGAAAAAAAAAGTTTAAAGGTTACCACCAAACCCAGTAGGAGAAAGGAAATGGTGCAGCCGTGCAGCATGATAGCAGTGTTAGGCTAGTAGGGGATGGTGGAAAGAAAGGGGGTGTACAGAACAAAGCCAGCCAGCATTCAGGGACACCGCACTACCCCAGCATTCCTCCTCTATCATGCAGCAAGGGAAAGAAGATGCCGCCAATGCCTGGAAGACAGGCGACTGGAGTTGGAATCAATCTTGTCCCGCTTCCTGGCTCCCCTCCCCCATGTCTAGTAGGCCTGGGCCCTATAGTGTGTATGACAGCAAAACTAGGCCAGCCCATGGGCAGAGGGAGGGAGGGAACGGAGGAAAACCAGCCTAGAAATTCTTCCCATCTCCCCCACCTGCTTCCTTTTGCCCATAGTCAAAAATGCGTGCTGTGGTAGGCCTAGGCTGCATGCAGAGGGAGGGAGGGAGGATGGAACTCTGATCAGTGTCCTATGTTTAATTCAGTGAGTGGATGCTGCGGTTTGCCCCAGTGAAGGTGATAGTCCACTGCATGATCATTTCTCTCTTCACAATGGCTTTGACACTACTACTGTTGCTTTCCTGGTAGCCTAGTGGACTGAGTATGTGTGCACGGAGTTTCCAGCGATCAAGATAATTGACGTTTAGAGCCAGGCCCGCCCCATGGGCTGCTGCCGGCCACAAAGGCTGGGGAGAGAAGGGAGGGTTGGAGAGAGGGGGTGGGGTGGGGGGGAAATCATCATTTTGGGGGTGGGGTATGGGTCCCAGGGGGTGGCAGGAGGGGGAAGGGGAGGAGAGGGTGGATGGGAGAGGCGTGTAGGATGAAAGCTCGGTCATAATGGATTACAGAGCAGGTGCTGTCGTTTTCACGGAATATTTGTTCTGGATATTGATGATGCTTTGTGTGGCGTGCGCTCGATGTGTGTGTGTGTGTGTGTGTGTGTGTGAGAATTAGCAGGCATTTCAAAGGACTTTTTGAAACAGAAATGAAAGACTTGGTTCTACTTTGAAGATGTAATGGTTTTGGTAGTAATGTATACTATTATTGTAAGTGCACAGAGGAAATCTACAGAACAATGCCCAGACGTTCTGAATGGGATAAGATGAAAGAATTTAATTCACCTTGGATCAGTAATTGTTGGATTGCACACTTCTGCTAAAGGGCAAGCTTGCCCATGCCTTGGAACTTGAACCCTTTCTTTTTTTGTGAAAACCACGCACAATTAGTTTTGATGAGTGAGAGAAAGTGATTCTTGTGCATAGTGTTAGATAAAAACGACTTAATTTCTCCTTAACGTCCAGACATCTACATGATAAAGAGTCAGATTGAGACAGCCTCTGAGGCAGCAGACTACCTGATAAAGGATGTGTGTGTGTGTGTTTGGGGTGGGGTGGGGAGGGAGTGTTGGAGGGGGGAGGGGGTGATCGTAGACATTATGAACTGGTGGAAGCAGCAGACACTTGGGCTAAGCGCACGAAGCAAGCATATGCACACTCAAACCTCAGAGGAACAAAGCAGCAGTGTCGAGGATGTGTAGCGGAAGCTGTGTTGAGCAGGGCGTTGTGGGCACTCCCATCTATCTGAGGGTGACGTGACGTGGAATGCTAGGCTGCTGGGAACCGCTTTTTTGACTCACTTGTGTCAACAGAAAAAAAAAGTGTTATTCTAGTTTATTGCGTAGCCAACCGGTGCGCGGCAGTAGGCTAGCAGAAACAGGGATCTGGCTGTATTAGTGTACAGCAGTCTCGCTCACAAGCTGTGATATTTTCTTCTTTTTTTTTTGCTTCAGCAATGCAAAATTAACGGTTAAATGGTGTAGCGCACACACATTCGCCAACTGCATAGCAGAGGTATACTGGGCAGATATACAATTTGTATGTATACATGTGTTTTGGAGGATGGAAAAGATGGTGGGAGATTCGAAAAAGGTTGGGATGAAGAGCGAATGTATGGCAAGAGTGGTGGTGGGGCTGGGTTGGGGGGGGGGGGGGGTGGAGGTGAGGGCGGGGTGGTGGTGAATGCGGGATAGAGGATAAGTGGAAAGTGGTTGGGTATGGGTGTGGGGGGGGGGGGGGGGGGGGGGGTAACCAGTAGCCTAGCGTGCTCGAATGACGGACAGCGCGAGTATGGCAGTGGTGGCATCGGGGGTGACAGTGATTGGAAGCGGACATGAAATGCATACAATTGCCAGGGCCCCTGTCTCCCCCACCGCATCCAGGCGCCGGCTTCTGAAGCCCACAATTGTCTTTATTCAAATGAATCCCCCCCCCCCCCCCCCTTCATGCCCCCTCTTCCTACCCCCCTCCCCCACCCGATCTTCCCCAGAGAGAGATGGTGCGTGCGGCTGCCCGCCCTGCCATTCCGAGGGCAGCAGCCAGCATTTGCATGAGTGGCGCTACCGCCCTCAATGGAGATTGGCTGGCAGGAGAGCGGGGTGGGTGAGGAGGGGGGAGGGTGGTGGTAGGGTGGCAGCTATTTGACACAGAGCCTGGAACACTGTTGCACACACACAGACATACACAGAGCAGTGTGTAAGTGGTGGTGTGGGTTAGCCTAGCATAGCACAGCACAGCACAGGCCTAGCGGGCTGGCAGTGTGCCCGTTCTTGTGGGCACTGTATGACTGGCCAGTGGCCACACACCACAGCCTGGATGGACACTGACTGGAGGAGGATGCACTGTTGGGACCCAGGTAGGAAGGAGGGAGCCACACGGGGTCAGGGGAGGGAGAGAGGGAGGCTGGGTGGGAGGGAGAGGGGTGATGGCTGATTTCTAGCCTGATTCAATAGATTAGGGAAATAGATGGTGTTTTGATCGTGTTTGATGTTCTGCTTTTTTAGGATGCCGTTTCTGGGCATAATGCACAATGGGCCAGCCATAATGTGGAACATAAAGTATGCTGTAAACGGCTGCAGATTTTTTGTTCCATCTCTTCTGTGGAAATCGTGGTGGGGGTATTTACTTTCAACTGCTTCAGGGCAGTGCGCTGAATATTGTAGCTGTGTATGTATGACTTGGTAGATGATATCCAGAACATGAATTTTATCGTGATAGGAGGCAGAGCAGTCCATAGGTACAGATGGTGACGCTATCTCGTTTTCCATATTGCTGGTGGGCTTCTGTTGAAGATTTCATTCACCTCTTCTCCAAGTGGGGTCGTTATGCTGCTCTGCATTTTATGTAGATGTTACAGCACAGAAAGCCTTTGTGTGTGTGGTCCACACCACCAGCAATATCTGGCTGTGGTTTATAGGTCAGGGGACAACACCTCATGTAGCCACCTCTTCACCAGTGCAACAGGTGCCAGTATTTAAAAAGAATTTTTTTTTTTTAGTACTGTCTTTAAGTATATTATGTTAAAAAAAGAGGATTTATCTGAGTTCATGGAGTACAGTGCTTGGGATCAGTCTTGTTCTTTACATTTGATTGTTTTATTGTATGTAGTTAGTACTTGTTGGGCTGATTCATATTGGATATAACATGTTTGTTGGACTTAAAAGTTTATATTCCCAAGACCAAGAAGAATTTTTGTGGTATCACATCAGTTTGTCTTGTTGTATACACATGTAGTACTTGTAGGGCTGATTCATATTAAATATAACATGTTTGTTGTTTATGCTCCAAGGCCTTTGAAGATTTTCACTGTTGGATAAACTTTAAAGAGTTGGGTGGAATTCTGTAGAGTTGCATTTAAAATTTGTTAAAATGACTTCAGAGAATCCATAGGATAAATGGTCCTGCAATAGTACAGTTTTTTTTCTGAAAGAATCACCAAGGAGTATGATGTGCAATACTTAACTTTTTGTTTTTTCCAGCATACATATTTTGGTGGGGGTTGTGACTTAGATCAGATAGCCAAGGAAACATCCATGAACAGGATCCCCCCCCCCCCTCCCCCTGTACACATTGCTTGCCTTTATTTCTGTTGCTGCTGAAGTGCACTGTGGTGAACGCTGCACACAGTGGTTGACTGTACTTGATTTTTACACCATATGTTGACTGAATAGACACGGCTTTAATCTGCTATGGCAGAGCTCTTTGTCGTTAACTCGTAGGAAAGTTCAGAGGGAAAACAATCAAGATGTGACTTGTATCACTTTAAAAACAACAAGCAAGCAAGAAAGCAAATAAACAGACAACTTGATTCACCAAATGTGACTATACAAGTGTTGTAGTTGATGGCGATGTTTGATCCAGACACAACACAGTACTCGTGGTTATTTTTGCTATCCTGTTCAAGGGATAAGAATTTTTTTTTCGTCTTGGCTTATCTTTTCAGAGAAGAGAGGAGGGGGCAAGAAAAAAGCCCCAACAAAAAAACCCCTTCAGTTGTAAAACACAACTCTACATTGAAGAAGTTTGTTCTCTTTTTCCTGGTTGAGGCCAGTTTCACAGAACAGTGACATTCTCAGTTGAGAAGGAAAGGCTGAGTCAGTCAGAACAGGAAAAAAAAAAAGGAAGACTCTACTCTGCCAATTGGAGAGTAATGTGATGTGGAAAGAGCAGTGTTCACAGAAAGTGGGGGTGTAGTGTAGTGTAGTGTAGTGTAGGCTAGTGTAGTGCAGTGCTGTGTTACACAGGCCAGTACTTTCTCTTCCTGCCACAGCCAACATGTGTGCTCAGCTCCCAGGGAAGGGGATCAGGTTTCCCAGCTCAGCCACTCTGAGGGGAGATGTCAGAATGCAAGGGGCGTGCTTTATTCTGTCACAGTCCAACAGGGCAAAGTGAGATACACCAGCCTTCAGGAAATGTGATTAGTGCCTTTTGAAAGAAAAACAAAATTGGCCACAGAGAGAGAGAGAGAGAGAGAGAGAGAGAGAGAGAGAGAGAAGAGAGAGAGTATGTTGAATATTTTGCAAGGATCATCTCTTTTCCCTCCTTTTTTGCTTGAAATTGGAGGTACACTGTTGGTGACATCCCTCCCTCCCCCTTTGCTTTTTTCCCCTTCTTTTTATGTGTGCATGAGTGACTTGTGGATACACCACTTAAGAAAGTCTCTTTCCAGCTTTTGGAATATTACTTTTATTAGTTGACCATGGAGATCGTGGAGAGCAACAGACAGGCCATTGTGTAACGGTAGTGTTGCAAAAGTTGATCTGAATGCAGTGACTGAACTGAAGTACAAATTCCAAAGTGGTTTACTTTTGGCATGGGTCAGTCATATTCATGACTTTGTACATATATCAATGTTATATTCAGATGCATTTTAATATTAAAAAACTGTGAATATTATTATCTTATACTGCAAGATCTCTTCAGTTTTAGATGATATATATTATATATTTTGGGGGGGGGGGGGGGGGGGGGCAGGGGTGGGATGGGCGGTGAACCAGTACATAGGAAAGGTTGCTTCCACTCAGTAGTGACGATTTTCATGCGCAATATGGTGTCTTAGTTACTGTGTAGAAATACTTTTTATGCAATTTCATGTGGAAGTGGAGCGGGTAGTCATTGATAATGGTAGGACATTTTCAAACTTGTTGGCAGATTTTCATTTCTATCAAATCTGAAAGAACAGTTGGTTGGTTGTAGAGATACTATTTCATGATTTGTTTGAAAAAGAAAAAAATATTACTAGAAAGGATCCACAAGATTTTCAGGAAGGGTGGGGGAAAGGAAGTATTGTCTAAGCTGATAAATATGGCAAACCATAGCTAATTGTAATAAGTAGTAATAAATAATTTTATTGTGCATAAGTGAAATCTGTGGTAAAAGCCAAAATCCTAAAAAAGACCCACCTCCCCAAAACAGCCAAACAACAAATGCCCCATGCCCCCCACCACCCCTGCTACACATGCAAATGGAACAGTTCACACACATGTGCACAAAAGTTTATAAACTTAAGGATTATAAATTGTTTCTCTCTTATTTCTTTTCCTTTTGCCCTTGTATAGAGTTATAAGAGTTACTGAAAGTTAATTATCTATCAGGTACAGTTGCCAGAATGCTGCTTAAACAGAGATCTTTGACTGGGATGGTTAGCCTACAGAATGAAAAGTTTAGAACTTTAGGGTAGTTTCTCCATCAAGCTTAGATTTAACCTTTCCTTTCACGCTTCCTTGGTCCTAGAGTGCTTGTCACTTGCTCCTTTCAGTGCTTTTGTTTCATTGTCTTTGTTTTTCATACCCATTGCAATCTTTATAGGTTTTTTTTTGGTTTTTTGTTTTTGTTTTTGCTTGTTGATTGATCATCATTATATTGACTTTTGACTATATGGAACAAAACTGAATCTGTAAAGTTAGTTCATTATATTTATAGATTGATTAAACAGTTTGTAAAATTAGCTTTCTAAAAGAATTCTCTCTCTTGCTTATAAAGTTATGCTTGTAACAAGCAGTTAGTTTTTAATGAGCTGTTGATATATGAACAGTTAATTTTAATGAGCAGTTGGTTTTCTTTCAAGGGCAGAGGGAGTATTGGGGTAAAATGAGCGGTTAAATATTTCCCCTCTCATTCTTGGGTTGGTTTTGTGTGTGTGCACGTGCGTGCGTGCGTGCATGCATGCGTGTGCGTGTGTGCGTGCGTGCGTGCTGTGTGTGTGTGTGTGTGTGTGTGTGGTGTGTGAGTGAATGAGATAGTTGGTTTTCTAAAGTGGTATAGCTGAGGCCGAGATCTCCCGTTTTGAAATGATAAAACATTTATTTTTAAAAGAAAAAAATCCATCAATCCTTCCCCCATTTTTATCAGTTTGAGATTAAAGTATTTGTTTTTAATTCTTTAGTAAAAAAAAAATTCAGTCAGAGTACAGGTTAATATTTTGATATACAGAAGAATCTGAGAAAGATTATTCTTTATTCTTACCCAGGGTAGGTTATGGTTTGCGAAAAATGCAAAATGATGGGAAACCTGTATGGAAATAGCATTCTGGTAGTCGGTCGCGTGCAGATGTGAAGTTCCAGTCCTGTGACACAGAAGCATCAAGGAGGACTTTATGCAGTGAGGACAGAGTGTGGTATGAATTCGTGTTCAAGTTGTTGCATTTGCATGTTGCGTATGCTTAGAAAGAGCAGAAGAAGATGGAGGCAGTGAATGTTCACAAGTTACTGTGCAATGCTGCAGCGCAATGGTTAAAACAGAAGGAACGTGCATCATGGGACAGGGAAATGAATCAGTGGAGGAGGGTGGGGAGGGGATAGGGAGAGAGAGAGAGAGAGAGAGAGAGAGAGAGAGAGAGAGAGAGAGAGAGAGAGAGAGAGAGAGAGAGAGAGAGATGCATTTTAAAGATATCAGAAGTAGGGCATTTGAAGGAAGGGGAATATGGGGAGGAGAGGGTTCCCCTTTCCCTCAGTGGAAAGAAAGCAGATGAGATGAGAGCATAGTGTCAGAGAGGGAGATATAGTTTGTTGTTGATATATTACACACACACACACACACACACCACACACACACACACACACACACACACACACACACAATATGCACACACACACACACACACACACATAACAGAGGGAAAAAGAGAGTTTACTATATTACATACTCTCACTCACCCTCTCAAAAAAGTCTGCCCCCCTTTCCCCAAACTTCTTTGATTTAAAAGCTTTGTGGAGTCCTTCTAACCTCATGAATCGCATGTGTCTGCCCTACTTAAAGCCGGTTTGAAATCCCCATCAGTTATGCATTTACTTCCGCTTGGTCCATTTGTTCAGTGAGCATTATGTTGCCATTGATTTATAGTCTGTGATTATCGTGTCAATTTCCTCTTAAAGTTATTTTCCAAGGTGTTTCACTTTCAATGTTGCCATTGTTGGAGATCATCCTTTGTAGATAGTTGGTAATTTTTTTGGGATTGGTCTTGCTTCATTATGATGAAACTACAGAATTGTTGAGGAGAATGAACACTTTCTTTCTTATTATTACCCATGAAGGTTAAGAACTGAACCATTTTATGGAGAAATTATGTCATACTTTTTTGGTGAAAAAAAATATTGGCGGGAAAGTAAAAGAGGTTGTTTTATTGGGTAAATGGACTAGGTTTGTAAGGTGTTTGTGAGCAGATAGAAAATAAAAAAAGAAAAGAAAAGGGGACTGTTTTAGTGTTAGTGTTAGCAACTACGACTGGAAAATTTTTTCCCAAAGGCTCCCTACCTGAACTGATTCCATCTCAGAACTCTTTTAAGTGAGATCAGTCATGACAGACTGGGTAATATGATTTTGTTCCCAGATCTGGGGGAAACTTTGTTGGTTTAGGCAAGCTGATAAGAGATCGTTCCATGATGGGATGAAGTATGGTGATTGTAACATGGACGTGTGCGGCAAATGTGTGGGGCGCGGCGCGGCGCGGCGTAGAGATATTAGGGATAGCATGTGTGGTATTGTGGAGGTGGGGGTTGGGAATTACGGGTAGCCATATGGAATCAGTAACTGTAATGACAGATGATTGTAGGAGGATGGTGCATGGAATTACCGACTGTAGTGCAAAATGGTTGGGTAGTATCTGCAAGTTGGAGGTTTTTTGTAGCGGAAGGGGTGGGGGGGTGGAGTGGGGTGTCATCAGTGCCACTGACAGCTGTGTCTGATGAATGAACATCCTCTTCTGTCGATCAATAACCTCCTCCACCTCTGACTGAGGGACATGGACAAGATGGGGAAGGAGAGAAAGGGGGGAGGGGAAGGGAAGAAAATGGTTGGCCAACTGCATTAGGAAGAATGGAGGGAGAGCAGTTGGAAAGGAGGGGGTGCCGTGGGGGGTGGGGTAGTCGGTCACTGCACTGGCACTGGCACAGGCCACAGAACATATTTTCTGAGGAGTAGGCTGTAGTTGTTAGCCGGGCTAGAGAGAAGAACATTCTTTGTGTGTGTGTGTGTGTGTGTGTGTGTGTGTATAGAGTGTTTAGTTTGTGTTGTCTCCTTTTGTTGTGACAGAATTGTCACATTTGTCATTTGTCTTGGCAGATTTCTTGAGGAGTTTTTTTCCACCAGTGATTTCAAAAGAAAAATGCAGGAGCAGAGCAGCTTCGTATTATAAGAAAAAGAAAGACCCCCCCAAAAAACAAGAAAAAAACAACAACACAACAACAAAACCCACAATGTTTAGACCAAAAACAACAGACAGCAGCAGAGTAACAAAAATAATACCTGAAACTTCTCGTTTTGAAATTTGTTTGGAATATACCAGTCAGCATCATATTGGTTCCACATATGGTTCCACAGTTGAGTTATGGAGTTGGAAGCCTGCCCTGATGCACTCTGTTTGAAAGTGTGAGTGTTTTTGTTAAAAATACATGTCTTTTGTTCAGGGCTGGTGCCCATACAGTGTGGATAGTGTGTCACGGTAGTATTCAGTTTCTCGAAAAGGAACCAAGCCAGTGCAGTTCAGGTCACATTAAAATGGATTTGCTCTAGAATTTATTGGCTTCTCATCAATGAATGATTTAACCGAGACATTTTGGGAACATGTTGGTTTTGATATTGATGGAAACGGTACTGGTTTTTGCGTGGAAAGTGCAGACTTTGTGGTGATGTATTATGGTTTTCTTGTTGGTGTTAGTTACTGCATGTGTGTCCTCACAGATAATTTATATATACATGTGTACCTTCCCTCACCGCTCTGCACCACAGATAGCCACAGATACAGACAAAATACCCATGTGTGCATGTGCTCACGTACCAGGCACGCATGCACACACTCACACTACCACCACACACACACACAACACACAAACACACACACACACACACACACCACACTCGCACAAAACACACACACACAAAACACACACGCATGCACGCACGCACACGCACACACACACACACTTACTTATGCAAGTGCATTGACAAAAGGTGGATGGGCTAGGGGAGGAAGGAGGAGAACAAATGTGAAGGATTTGGGGATCCTGTAATCAGCAGGGGTCAGTAACAGATGGATGTAGCAGCCTGCCTGCCTGCCTGCCTGTGTGCCTGCCAGCCTGCTTGACTGCCTGTCTGCCTGCATTCCCAACTCAGGGCTCACTGGGGAGGGAGGGAGAGGAAAGAGAGAGTTGTAGCCTAGTATATATGTGTGTGTGTTTTTGTGTGTGTGTGTGTGTGTGTGAGTGAGCGTGTGCATGTATATTTTTGAGAGATTTACTGAGAAGAGAAAGGAGAGAGAGGTGAGTGGAGCAATCCAGTGTGTGTGTGTGTGTGTGTGTGTGTGTGTTGGTGTTTGTGGTGTGTGTACATTAGTAAACATGCGTGGCGTGTGTGTGCGTGTGTGTGCGTGCATGCATGCATAATTGTGTGCATTAGTGTCCATGCGTGTGTGTGTTTGCGCATGCGCATATGTGTCTGTGTGCCTTTGTGTGTGCGCATGTATATGTGTTTGTATCAGAGATTTGTGAACCACTTGTAGTGTGACTGGGTGGGTGTTAAGGATGGGGGGTGGGGGGGAGTGGGTAGGGGGTCAGGGGGAGGACGTGGAGGGGTTGGTTGTATTGATTGTGGCTGGTGTGTGGCCCACTTCACCCAGTGGCTGATATACCAGTGGTGGGTTGGTTATATGCAACCGGCAGGATTGATCTGAGTTTGGCTGCTGATAAAAAAAAAAAACCCACCAAAAAATGGTCGGTCATCGTAGGGACACAGGATACAGGGATTGGTCCTAACAAGATGCTGGATGACTGACTGACTGACTGAAGGGATCTCTGGCACAACCTGTAGAAGGAGCTAGGAGTTTATGGATGCAGTTATTTTAGGAACAACATCTGATGGTTGAGGGTGCCTTTGATAACTGGACAAACCCGTGCAAATGTGTTAAAAAGATCAGTTTTGAAAAAATTTTAAAAAAGGAACCGAAATAAATCTTTGAAATCAAACTGAAATTGAACCAACTTTAGCCTTTCACTTTCAGACTGTGTCAGATACAGATATGACACAGTATTAATCATGAAAGACTGAAGTGTAGTCACTTTTCTGGGATAAAAGTGGGTATTTTTGTGAGAAAAAACTCTTTAATTTAAAGAAGAGTCTAGAAGCAGAAAGTGGAGTAGTAAATAGCAGATCACAGCAAGGTAGACAGTTTAGAGGTGTTGGCTGGAGATGGGGACAGAAGACCGTCACCTGCTGTCACAAAAATGCCTGGTTTATGAGCTAGGCTTTTCTTTCTTCTCTTCAGTTGTCTTTTTTCCCTTCTGTGCAACCACAGCCCCAACGTCCAGCTACAGCTTGTCATTGTTTGTCAGTCAATACAAATTCTTGGAAGTGGTTACAACCGTTTGCTGTTACGTACATCTCTCAGGCCATTGTTGCTCAAGCTATGATGTGATGTGATTATGTATGTATGTATGTATGTATGTATGTATGTATGGATGTACAGGTGATATATGTATGTATATGAGTGTATGTATCATTGTATGGATGTACAGGTGATGTATGGTGATGTATGGATGTATGTATGTATGTATGTATATGTATGTACAGGTGATGTATGTATGTATGTACAGGAGTGTTGATGTGAAGTTGTGTGCTGTTATTGTTTAGGCTCAAAAGCCTTTGTCCTTGTTTTATTTGGTAATTAGTGGTTTGCATCTCATAATTTACATTCTGTAGATTGCCTGTTGTTCAGAGTATGTCTAAAATTGCAGTGAAAATCTACTTTCTTTGAGTGTTAATCAACTTAATGATGTAGTGTTGGTTAAGAACACCCTGCTAACAAAAAGAAAGAAAAGGAATTATCGAAATGCCTTTTTTTCCACAAGCATCCTTTTATCTCCACAGATAGGAATACCCGCAATCAGTTGCTGATGTAAATTCCACTCATTGAAGATTCCATCACCCTTTACATTTTTTAAGCTCTTGCAGTGTGGATCTTAATACTCCATCCTTCTTTTTCCCTATCAGGTTTTGTGGCTATCCTAAGCCACTCAGGCCTGACTTGTAATCAGGCCATTGCATCACAGTGGTTAGGGCCAGGTTGCTGGGCGGTAATATATGGGGGAAGCTTGGAATGCTAGTGCTGTAACCCAGGAGCAGCAGTGCATAAAGTTAAACAGTGCTCGTTCTCTTTTATCTGATGGGCAGTGTCATCTTTTATATATTTATGGGCTTAAACTTGAGTTCAAGCCATGCAGCACATGTGCAGTTGCATGCAAGCACATGCATGTACATGCATGCACGCACACATGCATGTATGGATGGACAAGTATGAATGCTTATGCACGCACTTGGACATGCACACGCACGTGCATGCACACACAGATACTCATACACACACTCACTCACACACACAAACACACACACACACACACTCTCTCTCAGTCTCACTCCCACCTCTCTCCCTCCCTCCCTCTCCCTCCCTCCTTCTCCCTCTCTCTCTATCTCTCTTTCACCCACACACTCACATACACAGTGCAGGCAGGATACTGAATGAACCTTACTTTTTAAACCATAGTGAAACAAAAAGAAGTAGACTATATCCAGAATTATGGTAGCAGTAAAAAAGGTAGAGCCCCTCCCCATCTCTCTCTGTGTCTTTCTCTCTCTCTCTCTGTCTTTCTCTATCTCCCCCCCCCCCCCCCTCTCTCTCTCTCTCTCTGTGGAAAAGGGAGGGGGGAAAGGAACTTGCTGTGTTTTATCGCTTACAGCAGACTGCAACTTAACATAGGAAACCACTATACCAGCGTTGGTGGAGGCAAGCCTTATCTCATATGAGCTGTCTTCATCCTGTTTTTTCAGCTTGCACCCCCCTCTTCCCCCCCCCCCCCCATCCCCCCCCCTCTCTCTCTCTCTTACCCCCTGTCTCTCACTCTTGTCTCTTTTCTTCCTTTATTTTAGGCTTTCTGTTGGGAGTGTTTTTAGAAAACATTATGACTGCTGCTGGCTTAAGTCTGGGACAAGTTTGTTACACATCATGGCACACTGGAACCAGGAAACACGCTGAGAGTATCAATATCAGAACAAGCTGGTTAGCAGGTCCATAGAAATGTGAATTTTTGAATTTTGTGTGTGTTTTGTTTTTGGTTAAAATGTCATTTATTATCTGTTAATGTGAAATTATCGAGTACGAAAAGTAATCTTGCTCTCATTTTCTATTGACTCTGTGTGTGTGTGTGTGTGTGCGTGTGTGTGTGTGTGTGTGTGTGTGTGTGTGTGTGTGCGTGCGCGCGTGTGTGTGTGTGTGTGTTTTGTGTAAGTATGCATGGATTAGTGGATGTGTATCATGTGCACTGCTTATATATACGCACACAGGCACTTGGATATATACACATATTCACATACATGTGTGTACACATAACCCTTGTATTTAAACTGAGATGTACAAGTGCACAGGTCATTGGCTATCAGTGATAGAACAGAATTCAGAGAAAATTAAAAAAAACAACCAAAAAACCAACGGAACAAACAAGTGGCCAGCATACCAGACAATCAAATGGCCAAACGGCGGTGCAGCCATCTTCTGTAGTCATGGAAGCCGGGCGGCAGGCTAGTGTCTCTTGGGCTGGTCCTGTCAGCTCGAATTATGGAAATTGCCCAAACTATTGATTGAATCATTCGCCTTGCTTGTGATAGTAGCGCTGCCCAAAATCCCCCTGCCTGCAAGTGCTGTGGCCCAGACCCCAGTGTGTGTGTCCATCTTGCGGAGGAACCCCCCCTCCCCCACCTCCTGTCTTACCATTGTGTCTCTGTTCTGCCTGCATTGAGGGAGGATGGGGTCCGCTTTCCCTGTACTGACTGTAGAACAGCCTTGTTAGAGGATCAAGTTCTGCCTTGCTCATCACAGGTCTGCCGGTCTCTCTCTTCTTTCCTTCCATCGCCCTGACTATTTTTGGTCTCTGCCAGTAATAATGGAGGAGTCTTGTTGATCCTGGCTTGCACTGGATCCATATTTAGGGGGAGAGAAAGATGTACTGTTTGGTTTCGAGTTTTGCTCTCTTTATGACTGTCTCTGTCTGCGTCTCTTTGTGATCTTGTCTGCGCCTCTTTGTGTTCTCTCATGAAATGTGGCTTAGGCCTTGTAGGAGTGACTTGCAGCGTTTCGATTGTGGGACTGATGGCAGGCTGAGTATTTACTGTGGATAGGTAGGTAGGTGGCTGATGGAAGATTTGATGGATTGTCCGTTGTTTTATTGACCGATTCTAGTCCGTGATCGGATAAATACTTGGTTACTGAGGCAAAACCAGAATCTGTTCAGGATGAGATCTGGGCACAAGAAAGTGGATGCTCCTGAACATATTTAGCAAATTGAGATCGGGCAAGTCTGAGATGTAAGGCACCACCATGAATGCTGAACGCTTCGAGTGTTGTCAAGTCATATTCACAATTCTGCTGGTCAGGCAACCTGTCCAAGAACTAACACTAATGGAAGACCTTTAGAACGTAGCTGCTATTGTGCAGCAAAGTGGCGTCAATTAGTCGGGACAGAATAAGATCCTAATTGGGGGGGGGGGAGCTGAGGTAAGAGGTTGGGATGATGGGTTGATGATAGTGGCTTGTGCACTTGTGTACACTGTCCTTTCAACACCTCCACAGTGACTGTAGCCACATTGACCCACTTACACTCCCACCTTTCTCTCTCTCTCTCTCTCTCTCTCTCTCTCACCCTGAGGTGACAGACTGGGTCCTGGGTCCCTGAGGGAGGGTTCCACCATGAAAAGCTCACAGGGGAACCCAACACCTTTGCATAGACAATCATTGAGTGTGGTGGCTGAAGCCTATTGCCCTCTTTT
>CM054164.1:21257777-21267777 GCA_028751875.1 Rapana venosa
TCCTTGCAAAAGTATTAGCTTATTGTCAGGGTTTAAATTTTTTTTATCATTATTATTTTATATATATTTTTTTAATAGTACTTACTGAAAAAGTTAGGCCCAAACAGCTGAAATAACTTTGTTGTTGTTGTTGTTGATGGTTTAGTTTTCTTGAAGTGTTGAAAAAGTCAGTTGTTCATGGAACAGCATTAATTCTTTTGGTGTAGTACTAGTGTTCGTAAGTCAGCTTTTGAAATTATGTGTTGAATGTTTTTGAAGAGGATCTTTAATAATGTTGTGTTATGTAGTACGGAATCTCGGGGCTGTAATGTCCTCAGCTAAGTCCTGGTAAAAGAGTTCTGTGTCAAAGCCTTTATCTGCATGTTGATGTTCTGGTACATAACATGATTTCTGTTAAGTACAAGGTCGTTGGTCCTGCTGTTCTATCTATAGCTGTATGTCGTTTCTTGATTCTGTCTGATACAGAATCTGGAGGTGTGTTGTTTTGTGTTTGAATAAAGCCTCTGATACAAAGTGTCTTGTCTCTTGGATGGGACAGTTCAGTATGGTGTTGGTGTAAGATGTCTAGTCTGTCTGGTTCAAGGGTTTTTCGTGGTCTTGATAGTCTTGTGTTAGTTCATGATCTCTGTTCAGTTCAAGACCTCTTTCAGGATTTGTCACTGTCCATGATTTTGTTTTGGTCCATTATCTGTGATGGATACATGTATCACTGGTTCTGTTGGTCTATATCTGTGTTGTCATACAAGATTTCTGTCTCTTGTCTCACTGTTGTCAGTTGTGTTCTGGAACAAGATGTTTGTGATCAGTGAGTCTGTCCAAAACTGTGTTCTGGGTGCAAGATTTATGAGTCTGTTCACAGCCATATGTTGTTATTATAAGGTCTGTGTCTGAGTCTGGAAGTGTCTTTAGGTATCATCATCATCATCAGACCCGTGACCTTGGCGGTCGTGGGGGAGACACGAAAGACGATGCCGTGGTAAGCCTCCTCCATCCATCTCGGTCCTTGGCTCTGCGCAGTAGTGCCGAGTCATTCATCCTGGTCCATTCTCTGATGTTGTCCATCCATGACTTGTTCTGTCTTCCCCTCCTTCTGCCACCTTCGAGTGTTCCCTGCAGTACTGTTTTTGGCAGAGTGTTGTGGCGGGTGACGAGGCCGAACCATGTCAGCTTTTTCTTCTTGACGATGGTGAGAAGGTGTTCCCGTGGACCTGCCAGCCGTGTTATTTGACTCTTGACAAATTCATTGGTCTTTCGTTCTCTCCAGGATATGCCCAGTAGTTTTCTATGGCATTTTGTTTTGAATGACTGGATTCGCTTTGCTGTTTCAGCAGTCAATGTCCAGGTTTCACTTCCGTACAGCAGGATCGTTTGAATTAGGGCTTTGTAGAGCTTTACTTTGATTGGGAAACTGATCTCTTTACTTTTCCATATGGTGGTGAGTTTTGTCATGGAAGATGTTGCCATGGCTATTCTGACTTTGATTTCTGTCATTGATTGCCCGTCCTTTGTGAGTGTAGCGCCAAGGTATTTAAAAGCGTCTACCTCCTCCAGTTGTTGGCCGTTCATGTAAATTTTAGCAGTGACGTTGTTCGTGCTGTTCACAAGTACTTTACTTTTCTCCGAGCTCACCTCCATCCCATATGCTCCAGCTCTGTTCTCAAGTCTGGTCGTAAGATCTTGCAGCTCTGTGTTACTTCCGCCCATGAGGTCAATGTCATCCCCCCCCAAGAGAAAAGTTTTTAACGCTATCCCTATGCTAAGGGAGAGAATCCCTCTTTCTCCAGTACATGTGCACTGTGCACATTTGTATGTTACCGTAACCTGGTAGTGGGTGATACAGAGGGGAGGGTTAGTAGATGGTTGGTTACCCTATAGTGGGTTACCTGTAGGGAAAAGGTTAAAGAGATCTAGCTTTCTTTAGGAGAAGAGTCTGTTGAACGGCCAAGCCATTCTGTGCTGAAAAAAAACGTCTTCTAATGCAACCAAAGAAAAGCTTTGTGCATAGCAGCCAAAACTGTTGTAGACTGAAAAAACTTTTTGATAAAAAAGAGATAAGGAATACTTTGCCCATAGTATATTGTGTCTGTAAGTAGTAAAGGATTGAGACTTAAATTTGAATGAGGTGACAGCCCTGATATGGCCTCTATGGTCGGCAGAGCTATTTATAAACAAGAGGATTGGATAGGATTGAGGCAGGCTTGTTGTGAAAAGGGAGACAACCTCTGCTGCAGGTGAAGGATGCAAGATGGCGACGCTGTCGCTGAAGATAAGCATTGTGGGACAGAGTGTGGTGAAGACGATGCAGTTCGAGCCGTCCACCATTGTCTATGATGCCTGCAGGATCATCAGAGAGCGCATCCCTGAAGCCAACCCAGGAAGCCGTGAGTAGTTGTTTGTTGTTGTTGTTGTTGTTGGTGTGTGTGTGTGGGTGGGTGTGTGTGTGTGTGTGTGTGTGTGGGTTGTGTGTGGTTAGTGAAGGGGGTATATTTTTCATTGTTAAAATTGTGTGTGTTTTTTGTGTGTGGTGTTGTGGTGATTGTGTGTGTGTTGTTGGTGAAGGGGGTATAATTCTTTCTTTGTTAAAATTGTGTGTGCGTGCGCGTGCGCGCGCGTGCTCGTTTATGTGTGCCTGCATGTGTGTATTTATGTATGGGTTGGAGACGATGACTAAAGCATTTGTCTTCCAATCCTAAGTTGTGTAAAGTCATGAGTGGGAATGTGTGTGTGTGTGCGTGCTCACGCATGTGTGTGTATGTGTGCTGTCTGTGTATGCGCATGCCTGAGTACACGTGTGTACATGGGGAGACAGCCTAGTGGTCAGAACATTGCGCTCTCAATCTGCCGACCTGGGTTCGATTCCCGTTCAAGGGGATATTTTCCCCTGGAGTTAACATCAGTGCAGACTCCACTCTCCCCAAAAGTCTTTGGGATGAGACTATAAACCGAGGCCCTGTGTGCGAACGCACATAGAACATCTTTCGTACACGTTAAATCCTGTTCCGCTTTTTGTAAGAGTAGGCCATTGTGTGCCGGTGGGAATGGATGACAAAATTTAGAAAACCGCATACTGGATGTAAAAAAAGTATATAAGTAGTGCTTATTCCATTATCCTCGATATAATAGAATAAATTTTTTTTTTTATTTTTTAAAAAGTACGTGACGGCAGTGAAAAGACTGTGATGGTGTGTTGTATGTTGTTGCAGCCACAGACTTCGGGTTGTTTTTGGCGGATGAGGACCCCAAGAAAGGCGTGTGGCTGGAGCAGGGGCGAAGCCTGGAATACTACCTGCTCCGAAACGGGGTAAGGACTCGACAGCATGGATAACTGAGGCTTTCTGGACAGGGCAGTAGCCTAGGGCAGTAGATGACAGAGAGTTGTGGAGGATGAAGAATTTTGTTGTAGGCCAGTGGTGGCATGGATGGTGGGAACATACCTGGCATCCACTCTGCTGCTTGGACAGAGAGGGAGGGAGGGAGGGAGGGAGGGAGAGAGAGATGAGGAGAGAGAGAGAGAGAGAGAGAGAGAGAGAGAGAGAGAGAGAGAGAGAGAGAGATGGCTCAGCTTGCTGTACAACTAACTCCAGTCAAGTTGCTGTTAGGATCCTCCTGCTTGACAGAGCACACAGGACAAAAGTCAGAAATGTGAAGTTAGATCTTGGCTGTTGTTTTGTCAGTGCAGACAGGTGTGCCATTTTGAAATGGCCGTGTTGTTGTTTAAATGTCAGTGCAGACAGGTGTGCCATTTTGAAATGGCTGTGTTGTTGTTTAAATGTCGGTGCAGACAGGTGCGCTGTTCTGAATTGGCCATATTCTGAAATGGCTAGCTGAATGAGAGTGGGTTCACAGCTGCTGTGGTATTGAAAAATCCATCCATGTCCACAGGAGATAGACCCCGACACTGTATGGTGCAGATAAATCTGCACTCGGGGCACAAAGTGTTAAGTGATGTTATCTTGTTAACTACTTGTCATGGAGAAAGTAAGGGAATGTCAGAATATGGGTGGCACTGCTCTTGTGGCGACTCGCTCTCCCCGGGGAGAGCATCCAAAATTTCACTCGGAGAAATCTGCCATGACTTGCCAAGTGGTATAAAAGTATAAAAAAGAAAAAAATGAATGGTATTGGTCCCCGAAGTCGAAATGCGGCTACCTTCATTGGTGGACAAAAACAGTCGCATAAGCAAAATCTCGCCATTGGTGATTCTCGGAGCTCTAGGCAAGGAACGAAAAGAAAGAAAAAAGTCCGGTATTACATTTTTGTGTACTCTTGCAAGAGTTTGCACAGAACCTCCGTAAAGCCTGTCCCTGCATCAAAATAAAGAAAAACGTGTTAGATCTTGCACTTCAGTGTGTATGCAAATGCATCATGTTTCATGCGCAAAATCTGTGCGTTATGTATTTGCGCTTGTCTACAGTTAACGCATTTGTTTGTGAATGTTTTGTTGTGTGTAAGCATACTCTTGACAGTTGAGGGAAAAGGGATAGGGAAAGGCAGTACGGCATGACAAATTATCTTCAGCAAAGTTCTAGTGGAATATTGATTTGCAGACAAAAGCCAGCAGTCGTAGCATTGGGTGCGTGCCAGCCAGCATGACTTCTTTGATTTTTTTTTTTTTAACCAAGCGTACATATGTATAGCTCAGTGATCTTACCCAGTGTGTGTGTGTGGGCCTGATTACTCATGACTGCGTTGTGTGTTCATATTCCAGGATTTGTTGGAGTACAAGACCAAACACCGGATCCTGAAGGTACGGACACTGGACGGGGCTCTGAAGACATTGCAAGTGGACGACTCTCACACTGTGGGCCAGCTTATGATTCCCATCTGCTCCAGGATGGGTTAGCGTCTGTCTGTCTGTCTGCTGTCGCTGTATTTGTCTGTCTCTCTGTCTGTCTGTATATGTCTGATTCAGCGCTATATAAATTCCATACATTATTATTATTATATGTCTCCATCTGTTTGTTTGCATATGTCTGTCTCTCTTTCTAGCTTCTTATTTGCTGTTTTGTTGTATCCTTTTGTCGGTCTCTTCACCTCTGTCCGTCTTCTGTCTGTCTGTCTCTGTCTGTCTATCTTTTTATCAGTCCTTCTTCCATCTCTTTTCTCCTGTCTCTTTTGTAACTGGTGGAATGCACTAGACTTCTTTTATTATTTCTGATTTTCTTTTAACAGAAGCAGCCAGTGTTTAGAGGTGGATTTGTATATTTTGATTTTGTGAATACACTGTTATTACATTTTACAGTGTAGTGGTTTTACTTTGATGGCTTTGGTTAAGATTTTTAAAAACTTAATTAAAAAAAAGAAAGAAATGCTCAGCAGCATGCTGTGTGTGTGTGTGTGTGTGTGTGCGCACGTACACATGCATGTGTGTGTGTTTAGAAGCACTTGACTTTATATACGCACGTTAGCCTATGTTGGTACAAAAGAACCAGTCAGTGTGTTCATAAGTGGATGTTCTGTAACCAGAAAAAAACAACACGATTTTATTTTCTGTCCACAGGAATCACCAACCATGAAGAGTACTCCTTAGTGCGTGAGCTGCCTGAAGAGGAGAAAGAGAAGATGATGACGCTCAAACGAGACAAGACCATCGCCAAAGATCAGAAGAAGTTGGAAGAAATGAAGAAGAAACTGCACACGGATGACGAAAGTGAGCTCTGTTTCGGTTCATACCTAATCTTTGTCTTTTTTGTGTGTGTATTCTCTCCTTTTTCCATCAAATCGTCTTTCATTTTCTTACCGTTGTGATCATTTTCTTCCGTATTCAGTTTCTTCTGTATTCAGTATTCCGGACTCAGTGGTGTAATAAAGAAAGTGTTCAATATATCGTTTCAACTGTCAGGAAGTGGCCCACTCTTCTGAAAGGAGGAATGGGTTTTTTAACGTGTGTGTAAGATGTTCTGCATACGTTTGGAGACAGGCTCTCGGTTTATAGTCTCATCTGAAAGAAACCCCCGTGGGGATGCCTGGGGCCTGTCAGTATAAATAGCATCTCCACCTTCTGGAAATTCTGTGCTAGGAATTCCCTCCTTTCTGTCCCTCTCTTTGTTTCTGCCATGTTCCTTTTCTGCTTGTCACCTCCTTCTTGTCTATTTTCTGCCTTCTTGGTCCATTCTCTGCATTTTTTTCTCTCCAAAAAGACTTATTAAAAAACCCAGTTCAAAACAGTTCTCTTCCAGCCAAAGTCGGATGTGCTGGGCCTGATTTGTCAGGCGCATAATGGCAGCTCAGTGTATTTTCACTCGTGTGACAAACAACAGTAGTTGCTGTCTGAGCGTTTGACAAAGAAGAAGAAGAAGAAGAATCCAAAAGATTTTTTGTGGGAGTGGAGTTAGTACTGACGTGTGACTCCATGGTAAAATCCCCTAGAATGGGTGCCTCAATGGCGGCTTGACCCTGGGCCGTCAAATCAGGAGTGTGATGCTCTAACCACTAGGTACACCCCCCCCAATAAATATTTTGTAGTAAATGTCGTTAACCTGATTGCAGTGAACTGGTTGGATCACTCCAAGACACTGCGAGAGCAGAACATCGACCCCAATGAGATCCTGCTGTTGAGGAGGAAGTTCTTCTACTCTGATCAGAACGTGGATGCTCGTGACCCTGTGCAGCTCAACTTGCTCTATGTTCAGGTCTGTCTCCTCCACTTTTTCTGCCTTGATTGTTTAATTAACCCCTCCTCACCCTTCATGACGTAGTGCTTGTATGATAAGAGAACCACGCCGAAGAGAAGTAACTCTGCAAGTCATGTACACTAACCACAAACAATGAAAATAAACATTTTTTTCTGCCTTTTTATCACATCTGGTTAAAGTTGATGAATTTAATGAGAGCCTTTTGGTACGTTAACCCTCTTGTCCCCGATCCGGCCGCAGCCGACAGTAACGGAGGCTGCTGCTAGATTCCAATACGACCGCAGCCGACAGTTGGTGCTGCCCACGTGGGCAGTACTTTTCCATCACACACAGATCTCGTGGTTTTCACACAGTGTGTCTGAAAATTGTGGGGCGATGCAAGGAGGGTGTCAGACGGTGCCAGTGATAAATTTAGACCCCTAACATGCGTGTAGTGGGGAGGGAAGGAAGAAATAACAGCCAGCGACCAGAACACTTTTCAATGGTGCAGTGTGGCGAAAAAATGGCGTTTTCTTTAGTAGCAGACGATTCATCTGATTAGCGAGACAATAAATTGAATGTTATTGTCTTGGAAGTAGAAATATTTGAACGAGAATTGTTAAGTGAGTCCGATATTAAACGCTTACGAGGAAGAGGAGAAAGGAAAGGCTGCAGTTAGGGAGAAGAGTGAGCCAGAAAATAACGTGCTACAGGGCACATTCCTGACCTGTGCTACACACACTGACTGTGGAGAAATTTGACCTCCCCGCCGGTCCGCGGCATAGACGCCTGAAAACGATGCCTTTTGACTGTTTTCTCATTATTATCACACTTTTGCTTTGAAACTGCAATGGCAGAAACGAACAGATATGCCGATAACGAAACTAGTAAGAAGGAAAATAAAAAAGGTCTCCCATCTGCCAAGGTTTGACAGGTGAGAGCAATGGGTACCCCCCCCCTTCAACACCCACACATCCATAATTTGTGCTTTTTGTGATGTGATGTGACCCTTTGCCACCACTACGACTACTTTAGAGACTACCAACATTAAAATTTTGTAGAGTTACAGAAGTTCTGTGTTGTTTCGAATTTGTCACACCTGTGCTGTGACACTAGTGACAGTGTGACAGTCATGTACAATAATACACTTCTGTACACTTAACAAACACGTGGTAGCACATGCAGATATGAAGTGCAGTATAAAGGTCACATGTTGATTGAATATGACTTGTTTTCAAAAGAAAAAATAGTTAAACAAAACTTCTGTCTCCTCAAGACATACCATAAAACAACAGGTGCAATGGGGACATTATGTGACACATCCTTGAAGTACTATTGCACATAACCATTGGTAAACACATCAGCTGGGTATCACTTCCTTATTCGACACTAACATGCTTGAACTATCGTCAAATCCATGCAGGATTTGCTGTTTTGTCATATATACCATATTTTTACCTGTGATTGGTGACAAATAAGGTGACAATGACAAGACATCTGGTGACCAGACACATAAACTTGCGCCTAAATGCAAGTACAAAGACATACCTAGCTTGTGACAAAATTTCAGCTTGATAACTTGTCATGCACACACACAATTGTCTTAGGGGTAAAGTAAGTCAGATGGAGGTAGAAAACCTTCAAAGAATTCAAAATCTACAGGCAGTTTAGTTCTGTAGAATCCAACAACAAGAGGGTTAAAAAAAAAAAAGTGTGTGAAGAGGGAGTGGGGATAGGGATAACTGACTTATCAAAATGAAGAGTACCCCAAGTCCTCACAGGGTCAAGGTAGTCCTTGTCTGTCTTTTTTTTGGTTTTCCTTCTCTTTTGTTTGTTTGTATGTGTTGTTTTTCTTCTAAGTGTTGCTGTAGTTTTGTGTGTGGAATGTTAAAGAGATGATGAGAAAGGTGATGATGGTGTGGCTGTGTGCAGTCGCGTGACGCCATCCTGAACGGCACCCACCCCGTGTCGATAGAAGAGGCCATCCTCTTTGCTGGTCTGCAGTGTCAGGTGCAGTTTGGGGACCATGTGGAGTCCAAACATCGCCCGGGATTTCTGGAGTGAGTTTATAATAATAATAATATATGGAATTTATATAGCGCTGAATCTTGTAAAAAACAAACAAATTGAACACTGCTTCTCATTCCCTCCGTTTAGTTTCCCAGCCAAAGTTCATGACTGGCAGCTGGCAGGGCGTGGATATAAATAAACTGGGCAAAAGGAAAGGCAGCACTAGCCGCTTGCAGCTGTAGCCGTGTTCAGCCATAAATTACCCTTGTGTCTTTCACACATCCTCTTGCACAGTGAATTGTTTAAAAATGACAAGCAAAGCACTCTTTAAAATGAGCTTTAAACGAGCTTTCTTTTGACTCCAAACTCCATGTACTTTCTTTCATACTGGTTGATGTGACAGCAGTTCAAACGACTGAAGATAAACAGGAGAGGTGCAGGAAGAAACACAATCACAAAAAACAGACATTTCTAACTCTCTCTCTAAAAAAGCATATATTTATATTATATAAACAATGAACATAGAGAAAACATTGAATATGTCTGCATGCAGACTAACCTTTTTGGGGGGCTGTTACATTCAACCTGTTGGCAGAACGAGGCCATAAATAAACACACCGTAGCGGCTACCGGCTACCGCGCGCGGCCAGCGCCGTGAGAGGCAGGGTGATGGAGAGCGTGGGGAGAGAGTCTGGGGCAGTCATTAGTGTCAGCTATCTGACTTCTCTATAAACACTCCTGCTGGTCAGGCGTTACAGTACGTACACAGTCTACTGTTTCATCAGCTTTTAGCGGTATCCTTGCTACAGCTGAAGGTTTGTTCATGAACCAATTCAGTACAGCTCATAATTATAACCCCGAGAACACAGTAGGGAAAAACAATGTCTTGTCAGTATCTTATACTGTCATCAAGCCAAGATACCTCACAAATGGCTCAGGTTTTTATTTCACTGATGTTTCTGATTTCTATTCAAAAAGCATTTTCTGATCCTGTTAAGAAATTGTTGTGATCAAATGGTTATCTACTTATCAGTCCTGTGTTGTGTAAAAAAAACAACACAACAAATTGCACACAGGCCTACACTTTGACATCAAAGCAACACCCAAAAAACAGCGGAAAGAAAACGCACACACACAAAACGGATGACAAAATTTACAAAACTGCATATACACGGGAACTAGATTTTTGAAAAAGCACATGAGTGCTTATTCCATTATCCTTGAAATAAAAGAATAAGCAAAATAAATAAACACACACACATGAGCGCACGTGCACACACACACATACTCACACAAGTACTCACACTTCGGATGAGACTATAAACCGAGGCCCCGTGTGCGAACGCACGCAGAACATCTTGCGCACACGTTAAATC
>CM054164.1:21270277-21420277 GCA_028751875.1 Rapana venosa
GAAAAGAAAATTTTCGCGGTAAGTGTTGTTTTTCATTTAAAAAAACTTTTTTTGTTCTTTTACTGATAGAAAACTACATTTTTGTGTAGTTCTGAATGCTCTATGCTATTCCTGTGGCTACTGTGGAATATGATACCCACCCAAAAACAAAACAAGACAAAAACAAAACAAAGACCTCCTAACCCAAAACAGCAAATCTCCAAAACCAAACCAAACAATCCAACAAAACAACCAACAAACCTCTTTAAAATAAAAAACCAAAGCAAAATAGAACACCTCTCTCCCCTCCCTCAAACTATTACCATAAGTTGAAAAATACACACGTACAGCATAGGGGCGGTGGACAGTGAAGAAACCAGCCTGTAGAAAAGTGAATTATTTATTGTTAAAAGCTGCTTCCAGCACGTGCACAATCACGTAACTCCTGTTGTCTCTTTTGTGATATGGAAGATTATATAAAGTGTCATAGAACAAAACCATGATATGGGAATAGCGGAAACTGGCGTGCAACACTGGGTCATAGTGTTTCATCAGCAGTGTTAACCCCCGCCCCGCCAAAATGTATTTCAACTTTTAAAAATTCTTTAGCCATGTATTGTTTGTCATTTTTGACACTACCAGTAAACTGAAGATATTGTAGAGACATTCCTCTTTATAGAAGAAAGGAGTAGTACATGTTTGAAACACAGACCCTAGGATATGAATACATAGTAAAAGCTGTTATCTAGTTTCAACCTAAAAAAATGTTCTGCAGTGTGTCAACAGAAGTGTACGACTATATGTGTATAGTCAGTTTTGATTAAAAAAAAATTAAAATGCTGATCTAGACATGGGTGGGAATGGTGAGAACTGGCCATCCAACACTCTAAACAGTCACGACCCGTAAATTCCTGCTTTGAAATCGGCCCCATCACTGGAGTGGGGAACACACAGTGGGTGGAGTGGGAGCCACTTGTGGGACATCCTGAGTGGTGGGTGGTGTGCTGTAGTGAAGTGACTGATGTCACTATTTCACCAACACTCCACTCTCCCACACCCAGTCCAGTGGACATAGACAGACACAGCAAAACCGTCCCTTACCCTTCACTCTGCTAGTTTAGCAGACACGGGAAGGATGAGGTGGATAAGGCTGTGTATCTGGCTACTGGCTTCTCAGACCTACCTCTTTGCTACCGATTTTGTTGAGAAACGTAGTGTACTTAGCAGAGGTTACATGAACACTGCAGTAACTTGAAAATGGGATGAATTCCCCTCGGTGAATGGCTGGTTGCTGGTTTGGATGTGGAAACCAAAAGAGACAGAATACTGTGTATGTAGCATTTTGCAGCTTTGGCGTGGTTTGCAAGGGTAGGTGACAGAAAGAAAATGTTGCAAAAGAACCATATGATTATCAAAAAATTCTTCAAGAAAGCTTTGGCGAAGAACCGAGATTATTCTGACATGAGATTGTTGGGGGAAAAAAATCAGTAGCTGTGTGCATGATTTATTGCTGTTAGAACAACAGTATGCTTATACTGAGCATGAAATGAAATATGACTGACATGTTTATTACTTTTTTGTTGTTGACATGATTATTACTGTTGATTATTACTGTTTGGATAACAGTAAACTTATACTTTAAATTCAGTCATGAAAACTTGTAGACATGGAGAAACAAAACAAAACAACAACAAAAAAGAGAGAGAATAACGAAAATTCCAGCATCCTTTGTTGATACTTGCATTATTTGTTGTATGGTGGTTGAACCTGTGAAAATGATGCATTGTTTTTCATTGCCGTGATGATGATGATAGTGACAATACTGATGATAGGGATAATACTGAAGCAGCACTGATAATGCTGATGATAGTGATGATACTGATGATAGTGATAATACTGAAGCAGTAGTGGTAATGCTGATGATAGTGATAATACTGAAGCAGCACTGATGATACTGATGATAGTGATAATACTGAAGCAGTAGTGGTAATGCTGATGATAGTGATAATACTGAAGCAGCACTGATAATACTGATGATAGTGATGATACTGATGATAGTGATAATGCTTGATGATAGTGATAATACTGAAGCAGTAGTGGTAATGCTGATGATAGGGATGATACTGAAGCAGCACTGATAATACTGATGATAGTGATAATGCTGATGATTGTGATAATACTGAAGCAGTAGAGAAGAAGCTAGTTGTTAGGTTAATGTTGGTGGCTGTGTCAACAGGAACACAAGAAGTATGGAGGTCTGGTAGAGATCGAGGCCAAAGTGAAGTACACTCACCAGTGTCGCTCTCTCAAGACGTACGGAATCACCTTCTTCCTGGTCAAGGTCAGAGACAAACGCGGTTTTGTTGTCAGAGTATTGAAAGAGTGTGTGGTTGTGAGTGTGTCGTGTGTTGGTGTGTGTGTGAGGTGCGTGTTGTGTGTGTGTGTTGTGTGTGTGTGAGTGCGTGTGTGGAGAAGAGTGTGTGAGTGAGTGTGTGTGTGTGAGATGTGGTGTGTGTGTGTGTGTGTGTTTGTGTGTGTGAGTGAGGAGTGTGTGTGTGAGAGAGTGAGTGTGTGTGTGTGTTTGTGTGTGTGAGTGTGGTGTGTGTGTGGAGTGATGTGGTGTGAGAGCTGTGTGTGTGAGTGTGTGTGTGTGTGTGTGTGTGTGTGAGAGTGTGTGTGTGTGTGTGTGTGTGTGTTGTGTGTGGTGTGTGTGGTGTGTGTGTGTGTGAGAGAGAGAAATGTGTGTGTGTGTGTGAGAGAGAGAGAAAGTGTGTGTGTGTGTGAGAGAGAGAGAGTGAGTGTGTGTGTGTGAGAGAGAGAGAGAGAGAGTGTGTGTGTGTGTGTTGTGTAAGAGAGAGAGAGAGTGTGTGTGTGGTATAAGAGAGAGAGAGAGAGAGAGAGAGAGAGAGAGAGAGAGAGAGAGAAATATATATACTACCTGGAAGTACATGCCTTGAAAAGTATAAGTCAAAATGAGAAAAGCAAAATTTATTGGATGAAGTGATTTCTTTAGCGTATGTGTCTCTGTATATGCGCATACTTGGTACACTATATGCATACATGTTTGATACACTATACACACGCATGCTCACTAACATGCGCGCTGGGTGTGTAAACGCTGCAGGAGAAAATGAAGGGGAAGAACAAGCTGGTGCCTCGTCTGCTGGGCATCACAAAGGAAAGCGTGGTGCGTGTGGACGAAAAAACCAAAGAAATCATGAAGACCTGGCCCCTCACCACCGTCAGGCGTTGGGCTGCCTCTCCTAACAGCTTCACTCTGGTTAGTAGAGTTTGTGTGTTGTCTTGTGTGTGGGTGGGTAGGGGAGGGGGGGGGTGTGGGGGTTGCCCATGGTTGGGATGGGGTGGGGAGTAAGAGTTGGGGGGGGGAGGCTTGTACCTGGCTCCACACCACTGTCAGGGATGGGCAGCCTCCCATAACAGCTTTACCCTGGTTAGTGGGGTTTGTTTTGTGTGTTGGGGGGGGGAGGGGGGGGTTGTATAATGAAGCTGGGTGTGTACAGGTTTTTTTTTTTGGGGGGGGGGGGTGTTGGGTTTGTGTGTAGCTGTGTGGGTGTCTGTGTTTGTATGTTTGTGTTGGGTTTGTATGTGGTGGAAGTGTGTGTTGGGTGTGTATGAGTGAGTGTGTGTGTGTGTGTGTGTGTATACGCACTTAGATGTGAGTGTGTGTGCATGTATGCATGCGTGTTTGGGCACATGGGCACAGTCATACATACATAATCATATGTTTGTGTGTGTTAGCATGTGTGCTGATAATCATAACTTTATACAAGCGCATACTCTATTATTCCAGTATAGTACATTCACATCAACTCGTCTTTTTGCCTATGTTCACTCATGCATGTTGTGCTTTGTTTGTATGTCTATGGGAGCACATACATACATACATACATATAGACATACTTACGTACATACATACATACATTCATTCATACATACATAGCATATATGTGGATGATACATTCTTGTGATTTCTCTCTGTCTCTGTCAGGACTTTGGGGACTACTCTGATTCCTACTACTCAGTCCAGACGACAGAAGGAGAACAAATCTCTCAGCTCATCGCTGGATACATCGACATCATCCTCAGGAAGGTGAGTGTTGTGCATATCTTTTTCTCTGTGTGTGTGTGACTCTGTGTGTTTAAGCTGATTTATTATTATTATTTTTTTCATTGATAAGTAAAAGCTCGTGCTTTTTTCTTTTTACATTGAATCACCGAGTAGAAGCGGATTAGTAAATTCTGTGATCTGTTCCTGTGTATGTGCATGCTGGCATTTACATATGTGCGGGCATGTGTGTCTGTGTGTGGGCTCTAGTATGTGTGCCTCTGTGTGTGTGTGTGTGTGTGTGTGTGTGTGTGTGTGTGTGTGAGAGAGAGAGAGAGAGAGAGGAGAAGAGAGAGAGAGAGGAGGGTGTGTGTGTGTGTCATGTCTGCTTGTGTGTGTGTGAGAATGTGTCACAACAACAATAATAGCACCGTTGGTTGGTGGGGCTAGGGGGTGACAAGTTGAGGATGATGGAGGATTGATTGTGTTGTGTTCATGTCATTGTGTATTGGTGCGATTGTGTGATGGAGAAAGAGGAAGAAGGAAACCAGGCTGATTGACCATTTCCTGCTGTGTGAGGTCATGGCTTACTCATGGCCTGGACTGTGAACTCTGTATGTGTGAGGGGAGGAGAGGGAGAGAGAGAGGGGGGAGAGAGAGAGATAGTAGTTGGGGGGGGGGGGGGGGGAGTGAATGAAGGAGGCATTGTGTGTTTGAGGAGGGGAGGAGGAATTTGGGGGGGGGGGGGGGGGGACGGGAGGGGGTGAAGGGTGAAAGAGAGGGAGGGGTAGAGAGATCCTCTGTGTGTGTGTGGGTGATGGGAGGAGGAATTGAGGGGGGTGGAGAGGGGGAAAAGAGAGAGGGAGGGGCAGATAGATCCTCTGTGTGTGTGCGGTGCATGTGTGTCAGGAGAAATAGGGAGGGGTAGGGGTGGGTGGGAGAGGGGTAGAGAGATGCTGTATGTGTGTGTCTATGTGAGAGAGAGAGAAGGTAGAGGGGGTGGGAGGAGAGGTGAAGAGATTTTGTGTTTATATGTGTGTTTACATGTAAATGTGTTTGGGCAAGTAAGTGTATTATTTGTGTGTTTATGCTTGTGTGTGCACGCGTGTGTTTTGTGTGTGTGTGTGCGCGCGCGTGTGCATGCGCCAAGGAAGGAGAGAGAGAATGTTTGTGTGCATGTGCGCATATGCTAGAGAGAGAAAGTGTGTGTGTGTGAGAGTGAGTGTGTGTGTGAGAGTGAGTGTGTGTGCATGCATGAGCTTGTGTTTTGAAAGTAGCTGACTAGGTAGACAGATAAATCAAGAGAGGATGGTGGGTGCAGGGGATTGTAGAAAAAGCACACACATGCATCAGCCATGCAGTTTTGTAGTAAATACTGTGAAGAATGTTTGTTGAATGATGTCATTAGTCTTCTCTATTGTTCCTTTTCACACTGTGAAGCCGTCATTATGTGTTTGGTTTTTTTTGGTGGCCCAGGGTCTCTATAGAAGCCTTTGTCCAAACTGGCCACATTCTTGTCTTGCTGCTGTGTGTAGTACATTTGTGATTGTTTTGTCCCATTGTTTTACTCAGAATAGCAGGAGGGTAAAAGAAAAGAAAAAGAGATTAGAAGTGAAGTACCTTTTTTTTTTTAAAATAATAAAGGGGGAAAGGAGTTTGCATTGAAAGGAATTATATAAATCATCTTTGATGTCATTCTCTCCGAGAACAATTATTTTATTCTGCTTTGTTGTTGTTGTTCTTCTTTTTTTTTGTCATGTTTCTCCCAGGGGAGGTTTGACATTGATGAGCCTTCTCCATCTCTCTCTGTTATGAGCTTTAAAAAACAAAACACAAAAACCAAACTCTCCCATGGGGAAAGCCAGGTTTAAATTAAAAAAATTGTTTATAGTAAAAAAAAAAAAAAATCATATAAAAGTACCCTTGCAAATTAGGGTATGAATGTTATGGATCTGCAATCCTACTGCTATTCTGATGGAATTATGTTTTCATGAATGAATATGAGGATGATGATATGAATTACATGACCTTATTGTGAAATGATGTTACTGCAACCCGCGCGCGTGTGTGTGTGCGTGCGCTTGTTTTTGTTTTTGTTACTGTGACTATTAGCATGCAGTGTAAGCAAGCAGTCTGGCTGACGGTGTAACAATGGTGTTTTTGCAGAAAAAAGCCAAGGACCATTTGGGCATTGATGGGGACGAAAACTCCATGATGTACGAAGACAATGTCCAACCTGCCAAGTAGGTTCACAGACTGCGCTTTCTATGTCTTCCAGTTTGGTTTTGTTGGGTTGTGATATTTTTGAAAGTTCTATTCATAAAAATGGTTTATATCCTGCTGAAGTTGGAATGCAGCTACCTTGGTGGTGGGCAAAAATGGTTGTAGAAATAAAAATCTCCACACTGGTGAACCTTGGAGCTCTAGCCCAGGACAGAAACAAAAAACAAACCAAGGCTCAAGGGACTGGACGGCAGAGTGATATTTACAGTCTGAACATTGTGTCAAACATTTAAAAAACAAAAAAAAGTCGGTGTATTTTATTTTGGATATAAATGGCATAAAGAAATAAAGAATTGGATTATAGGATGGATTTAACAGCCTGAACGTTTTATTTAGCTTACCTAGAGTGATTTAAGTTACACATAGCAGAAAATCTTGCTGTGATTGTTGCTATTGTTAGTATGTATGTGTGTATGCTCGCATGGACCTGTTATGGGAATGTATGTGCATGTGCCGAAGGGCATGTCTAAGCTTGTGCTGGTGTGTGTTTGTGTTTTTGTTTGTTTGTTGTGTGTGTGTGTGTATTTGTTGTTTTTTTAAAAATTCTTTTATTTCGAGGATAATGGAATAAGCAATGATATGCTTTTTTTACATCCAATCCCTGTGTGTATGCGGTTTTGTAACTTCTGTCATCTGTTCCCACCGGCACACAATGGCCTACTTTTCCAAAAAGCGGACAGAATTTAACATGTGCTAGAGGGTAATACTCTTTTACAATTCGATGCTTCTGACCCCATCTTCAATGATATTAAAAATCCCCCTGTTCTCAATATGAAAAAAGAAAACGATATAAAAAATAACATTGATACCTTTTTCATATTGCTTTCTTTTCTGTTTTATTGAGTGGAACTCTGTGCATTCATGTACATACACATTATGTTGAATAACGCACTCGCACAGAGGCGCACACACACACACACACACACACACACACACACACACACACACACACACACACACAGAGGCACCCACCACACACACACACACACACACACACAGAGGCACCCCACACACACACAGAGGCACCCCCACACACACACACACACCACACACACACACAAGCACCCCCACACACACACACACACACACCACACACAAAACACACACACACACACACAACACACACACAGACACACACACACACACAGCATTGGTGAACCTCAGAAACTCTAGCTGATGAACAGAACCCCATCCCCAATATCCATTGTGCAAAAACACCCAAACCCCTTTCTCCCTGTCCCATCCAGGGCGACGATCATCGAACGGAACACATCGGTGGTCAGCCATCCCACTTCCGGGTCGGTGGCCATTCCAGCGGTGCTGCGTGACGGTTACCAAGGCGACAACCAGTTCTCCATGGAGTCTCTGAACAAGGCACACTTCTCCCAGTCCTCTTCCCAAGCCTCTGGCGGAGGACGAGCATCCATGCATGTCAGTGTGTCCGTGTGTGTGTCCCTCCCTGCCTGTCGTAACCAGCTTGGTCCTCCTTCTTCTTCTTTTTCTGTGTTTGTTCTTTCTTTCGTTCCGTGTCTTTCTCTTTGTCTTGCTGGGTCTTCTTGGCAGGGAATCTGTGTAGAGGGAGTCTTCAGTCTTTTTTTGGGGGGGAAGGGGGTACATGGGAATGTAGTTTGAAAAATGTGAGTGAGACTCGGTTTGAAATAATTTTTTGTGATGGCTTGAAAAAGCTGCGTTAGCTTTTATTAAAAAAAAGAAAGTGGAAAAAAGAAAGATGAAAAAAAGACCTGGATTTATATTTCTTACATTTTTTAAATTTTATGATAGTGGAGTGTTGAGTGTTAACAGCAGTACACAACGAGTTTCGGGAATTAAGTGAACATTGGAGAGTGACAGTCTAGTAGATGTTGTGAAGATACTATGTTCAAAATTTTCAGAAAGAATGACATATTCGATTATGTGTATCGAAAAATGATGATTGATTTTAGAGATTCCCTGTCATCCAGCATAGAGAAAACGTGGACACTGGTAGTAGCTCACAAGGACACCTTGCTCCACCTCACTGATAAAAAAATGAAAAAGTTACCCCCCTCCGCCGCTTAACCTCCCCAAAACAGAAAGAAAAGAAAAATAAGGCCTTAAGGTACGAATTATTTATCTAACATTTGTTTTGTGAAAGATGATGAATTTTTGAAAAAAACAGTCATCAAATGTTTATATCAGATTGTTCACATAGAATGATATACTATTCAAAATAACATTGTTGTCATAACACCAGCCAGATGTTCAGATTTACTGAACATGGTGCTGTTGATGAGATGAACAGATGGAGAATAGTAGAAATGAAGAACAGCTAAAAAAAAAATCCTCTTGATCATCCAAATCTGATGGCAATCTGTTAACACAATCTGATAGCATTCTGTTGGTTATCAGAATCTGATGGCATTATGTTAGTCATCAGAATATAGCCTCTTGGTTATCAGAATCTGATGGCATTCTGTTGGTTATCAGAATCTGATGGCATTCTGTTATCAGAATCTGATGGAATTCTGTTATCAGAATATGATGGCATTCCGTCATCAGAATCTGATGGAATTCTATTGCTTATCAGAATCTGATGGCATTCTGGTGGTCATCAGAATATTGTGGCATTCTGTTGGTCATCAGAATCTGACGGAATTCTGTTGGTCATCAGAATGTGATGTAAGAGTCTTTTCCCCCCCTGAATCACAGAGGTCTTACCTTCCCGTGAACAGTGGGAATAAAAAGGTTGTTGTGGTTGTGGGCGTATTAGTGAGGTGTCCTTGTGTGATTCACTTACAGTCCTTCAGTTCCACTACCGTATACACTAAAGAATATATTCTTTATTATGTTGTCTGTTGACAGTATTGTATTCATATTATGTACTCTCACATTTTAGCGTTGCTAAGTTATGGCATAATAATATGTGTTGTCATATTATCTCGTTTCTATATTGGTTGAAGTACATACACAATATTGATTTGGGTTGTCAAAAGCTGATGTAAACTCATCTTTGTGCGACTGAACTTTTACTTTGTTTGGAGTGAAAAAAACAACCCAACAAACAAAAAACAAACACCCCCCACCCTCCCCAAAACAAAACACACAACACACACACTCGCACACACACCAAAACAAAAAAACCCCACATGAACATGACCACACACCTACCCACCCACCCACATGCACACACACACACAGCCCACATGAACCTGACCACCTACCCACCCACCCACCCACATAAATAATAATAAATGGCACTTATATAGCGGTATATCTTGCAAAGACAAATCAAAGCGCATCTATCCTGCACTTGACTACTGCGGTGCTTGTCTGTTCCTAGTACAGGGAAGGAATGAAAGGAAAAAGGTTGATTGCTTACCACTGGTCATATGGCTGTCTCTATTCATCTGTCTACCTTTTTTGTGTCTCTATCTCTTTCCATCTATCGATCTTTTGTCTCTCTTATATCTGTCTCTTCTCTCTCTCTGTGTATCTCCATGTTGATGTGATGTGCCCTGCTTTGTTACTAGGCCAATCTGTTTACTGTGGTATGTCACCTTCCCTCTTCCTTTTGCCCTGCTGATTTTGGTTTGGTGTTTGGAGGGGTCTTTTTTTTTAAGGGGGGGGGGGGGGGGGGGGGGGGCTTTTTTTTTGCTGTGTGTGCGGTGGGTTTGTTTTTTTTCCTTCTGGGTGGTGGAATTAACCGGTGTTTTAACTCCTTGTTTTATCCCTCTGGCCGGTCATCTGTGTGTGTGTGTGGGAGAAAGAGAAAGTGTACGTGCGTAAGAGAGAGAAGACGCACGGGTGTGTGTGTTCGATTTTGTTTTATGTCTCTTCACTAAATGTGATATTAGGGTGTGTGAGTGAGTGTGTGAAAGAGAATATGCTTGTGTTTGTGTGTGTGTGTCTGTGTATGTGAAAGAGAATATGCTTGTGTGTGTGAGAGAGAAAGAGTGAATGTGTGTGTGTGTGTGTGAGAGAAAGTGTGTGATGTGAGATGAGAGAGTGTGAGTGGGGTGAGAGAGAGAGAATGGAGTGGGTGAGTGAGAGAGAGAGTGTGAATGAGTGAGAGAGAGAGAGTGAGTGAGAGAGAGAGAATGAGTGAGTGTGTGTGTGTGTGTGAGTGTGTGTGTGTGTGTGTGCATGCGCGTGTGAGAGAGAGTGTGAGTGTGTGTGTGTTGGCCATCACCTCACATCCCAACACCACCTCTCTCCTTCCTTGCTCACGTGTTTTCACCACTGTTGTTGTTGCTGTTTCTCATGCTCTCAAAAAGCAAGTTTGAGAAACATCCACTGTCAGAGTCACGGCACCATTCCTGATCCCCCAGCCTTCTAACAGTCGTTGTACTGATTCACTACACACACTTGTTATGTAATGAGGTTCTGCACATCCCTGAGATTTAATACAGAGAATATATATATATATATATATTTTGTAAATTATTCTTTTTTTTTTCCTAGGCTCTCCCTTAGCTATGTTTTTCTTTTTTCCTTGCGTTCATATCATTGGTTTTGTTGGTCTTGTTATTGTTTGGTCTGTCTTCTGTTTCTTTGTCGGCCTGTAATATGTGTTGAGTGCTATGTTCTGTTATTACATGTCCTCATCTGCTAAGATGTACTGTGCGTAAACATTTTCTGAGCATACAATCCCCCCGCCCCCTTTACCAATAAATGACCTGCTTTGACCCCAGTTATTTGTACAGCACTTGCCTGTTCCCTCGCACAATGTTAAGATTAAAAAGAAAGGAATATTGTATGAAATGTCAGGTTGACGTTCACTGTAGATCTAGTGTTTTTGTTGTTGCTGTTTGTTTTTATAGGTTGTGCTGTTTGTTTTTATAGGTTGTTGAAATTGAATATGTTATGAGAACTTAACATTTTAAAAGGAAATGAAATTATGTGATAAATGTAAAGAAAAAATTTGTAAAATACATAATTTTGATTTGAGAAAGACAAGTATTGAGGTATGTTCTACTTTAACACAGAAAATGGTTTCCAAAAAAATAGTTTCATTTTTTCCAACTGTAAAGTTTAAAGTTTGTATCCAGCTCAGATCAAAGTGCAAAACAAAACAAATCTGAGCTGTTAAGTCAAAATGATCTTTATTGAGGGTGTCTTAGATACTATAAGTGAACCCTTTTGATGTTCATAATTTTTTTTAAAAAAGAATTTTTTTTGTTTTAACAAGTTAAAAAGACAGTAATTGGATGGCTAGTATTGCCTCAAGAGTTGGTCAGCTAAGCAGACGATGTTTGTTTTGCTAATTTACAATAGAAAAGCAAGGACACATTTCCCCATGTTTGTGTGCTGATGTAAGATTGGTAATAAAGGATTTGTGTCATTGTCATTAATCAGCAGTCCTGACATACAGTAACACACACACAGAGGAACATCCCCCCCCCCCTCCCCCAAGCTAAAAAACGCACTATCTTTGCTGATTGATGTGTTAGGCAATCATTTCAGGGTTTTTATTTCAATCTGCATCTGGTTTTGTTGTTGTTTGTTTCCTCCATTTTTCCATTCCCCCCCCCCCCCCCCTCCCTCCTCCCTCCCCGTCCGCCTGACCCCCATCCCCCCCCTCCCCCCCCCCCCCCCCCCCCCTCCCCCCCAACCCCCCCGAAACCTGTGTAACATCTTTGCTTGCAGTTTTGTGTGAGGGCATTTTGGGTTTTTTTTGTTTGTTGTGGTGATTGATTTTTTTTAAATTATGATAATTCTGCGCACCTTGATCTTTCTCGTGCCCCCCCCCCCCCCCCCCCCCCCTTTCTCTCTCCCTCTGTCTTCTTTCAGCAGGTTTTTCTTTTGAAAATTTTACATTTTTAAAAATTAAACTGGATGGTTTGAGATTTGGTGAAATGGGTAGGATTTTTTGTTTGTTCGTTTATAGTCGGATTGAACTGTAAAGTAATTTATGTTGAAAGTTACATTCTCCCATCCATTTATATGTATATAAATAAGCAGCCTACATGTTTAAGTCAGTTCTGTCCATCCTTATATAAAAAAATCTAGCTTACAGCATGAAAGAAGTTGAAAAGTGATGTGCCCTTTTTGTTGACAAACCAATGTCAGAATAGATAAATGAAGATCAGAATAGATAAAAAAAAAAACACCCAAAAAACCTAAGGAATAATACTGGACAAATTTTTTATTCTATTCGTTTAATACACAGAGTAGCTTATGAGATGTGAGAATCCTGGCTTTTACACTGAGTGTAGAGAGGGTGACTGCTGTTGTGTGGGTTCCGTTAATAACTGGATTGGTACACTGGAGTTGCGAGTTGAGTGGTATGTATAGATTCTGTACTGCACCAGATTATATATAGCCAAGATTTAAGATGAAAGATTACGGAATAGACACAGACTGCTTTATAGTTCTTGTGAATGATTGGAAAAATCTGTAAGGTACAATAACCCAGGGTATCATAAGCAGGACAAGCTTGTCTGACTATTTTGCTTCCAAAGAAAGACCAGTGCTATCAAGAGAAGATCTAACCATTTTGGGGTGGGATGATGGCATTGATTATGTTGTTGATATGAGCTGATGCTGTTTGTTCTGGTGGAATAGAATATTGCTGTTTTTTATATAACAGTGGGGTGATTCTGTGATATGCCGTTAAATCTGAGTTAATAGGAGTGGTGGGGTGAGGTGTTCTCAGAAAGAAGGGAAAAGCAAGGATAGTAGGGGAGAATAAGAGTTTGAAAGAGAAATAGAAGGAAAGAAAACTTGAGTTTGAAAGAGAAATAGAAGGAAAGAAAACTTAAGTGAGTTTTTACAGTATAAGTATTTGTAGAATGTAAAGTGACCAACTGGAAAGTAATGAATGAGGAGATGTGCGTTACTAAGTTTGAAGGAAATGATGCATGTGCCAAAAGATAAGCAGATTAGTCAATCTGGTAGTGATTTTTTTGTTTTTTGTTTTGTTTTTTAAGCAGTTGTTTTCAGTAAGGGAAGAATGTTATTTGTGAGTAGGCCACGTTTGTTCAAACCGTTCTTTTTTGTCAGTTTCTTTGGGTTTTTTGTGTTTCTTGGTGTGTTTTTTTGGTAATGGTTGGCTAATAAAGTTCCCCCCACCTTATTTTGGTTTTTCTTCAGTCTTCTTCCCCCTTAGGTAATCTTACTTGAAAGTTTGGTCTGTTTTACACTCTTTCAGTTGCATTTTTTATTTATTTATAAAAAAAAAATTCTAGTGGAAAGGTTAATCAAGCTGGTTTTGTTTTCTCTTTTTTTGTTTTTTTAAATTTGTACCCAGCATACAGTATAAAACAGATTTATATAAACCGTATGATTGGATTGGACTGGAATTGAAAAGTACTTATTCAGGAATTTGACCTATGAATTAATCTGGAATAAGAAAGTTACTTCTCAACACCTGAACAGTAACAATTATGCGGTACTGTGTAAGAATTGGTTCAGCTACACCTGTGTAGTGTTTCTAACTAGTAGGACTGTGAGGGAAGTAGGTGGCTGAAAGGGAAGAAAGAGAGAGAGAGAGAGAGAGAGAGAGAGAGAGAGAGATGTTTTTGATCATAAATGCAGATAAGAAAGAAAGAATTGGGGGGGGGGGGGGGAGAGAGTGTGTGAGAGAGAATGATCATGAATGCAATCGGGAAAGAAATGTTCCCCAATAACAGAAACAACCAAGTTTGCATTGTGCATTCCTAAAGGTTGTGGCATGGTTGTGTGATGTGTTAATTAATGTGTGCACGAGGCTGTGTGGTGATTTGATGTGTCAGTTTAGAAGGAGAAAAAGAGGAATGATGTGTAGACAATTCAGATTGCTAGGCTTTTCTGTGAAGTGTGCTGGAAAGAGTTGAGAGTTGATTTTTGTTTGTTGGCTGTTTGATCTGTTTCTGAGCCTGCCTGTCTCTCTTTGTGTCTGAACCTACCCCAGTCCTGATTTAGAATATGAAAGTGTGTGTGTGTGTGTGTGCACACGCGTGTGCTTTTCATGTGAAACTGAGTGATTAATAGACCTGTAGTACTTTGTAGAAGAAATTTATTTTATTGACACAAAGATAGAGAAGACTGATGTTAAATAAGAGATTTGATGTTGTGTGGAGTGAATATTTCAATTGTGAATAAATGAACATTAGGTATTTTATCTCAAGAGAAGGAACAAAATTTTGGTATAGAAGTATAATGTAATGCTTTATATAAGAAAAATGGCTATACAACCACATATTTATTATTTTGTGTTTGCTTAATATTAAAAATAAAAATCAGTGACTTAAATTACAAAAATGATAGAATTGAAATTTGAGATTGAACATGGGCCTGTAAAATATAGTTTTTGTGTGTATGGTGATGGATGGTAGTAATTATATACAAAGTTTTAAAAAAAAAGAAGAAAAGGAAAGAGGAAAAAAAAAAGTATGATGATGATGAAGTTGACAAAGGAATAAACAGTTGAGACGGAGTTGGTAATGTTGAAAGAGATGACAATGACAATAACGATGATAATAGAACAAACAGTAACAAAGCATCAGACAGACAGCAGCAGAAGAGCTGGCTAACACTCACCACTGTTGTGAACAGGGCCAGGCAGTGCAGCAGTCAGAGATGACTCCAGCGCAACGTGCCTTCGTCATCACCGTGGAGGAAGGGCTGGACGCTCTGCACGCTGCTCGCGATGAACTGGACAAGAAGGCGGAAATCCCCACCCTGGGATCCGATCCTGTGAGTGGTCACTGTTGTTCCTTTCGTGTGTGTCGGTGGTGGTGGTGTGGATTGGGTGAAGCTTAGGTACAGTGTTGATTTGAATGTTGCGTTGGGTTGTTGAAGTTTAGGTACAGTGTTGATTTGAATGTCGGGTGAAAGGAATTGTTGATGAAGTTTAGGTACAGTGTTGATTTGAATGTCGCATTGGGTGGAAGGGGTTGTTGAAGTTTAGGTATAGTGTTGATATGAATGTCGTATTGGGTGAAAGGGATCGTTGAAGTTTACATATAGTGTTGATATGAATGTGGTATTGGGTAAAAGGGATCGTTGAAGTTTAGGTATAGTGTTGATTTGAATGTCGTATTGGGTGAAAGGGATCGTTGAAGTTTAGGTATAGTGTTGATTTGAATGTGGCATTGGGTGGAAGGGGTTGTTGAAGTTTAGGTACAGTGTTGATTTGAATGTTGGATGTTTGGAATTTGCTTTAGTGTGGTCTTAGTGTAGGACCATAGCGTTACATGATGTGATGGTTGTTTTAATACTGATTACGTCTGCTGTGCTGTGAAAGAAAAAAAGAAGTGAACTCAATGTATGAAATTAACCTTTTCCCTACAGGTAACCCGCTACAGGGTAACCAGCCATGTACTAACCCTTCACTCTGTATCACCCACTACTGGGTTACGGTAGCATGCATATTATGTGCACAGTGCACATGAACAGGGAAAGAGGGGTTCTCTCCCTTAACCCTAGTAGCGCTGAATATGCAGCAACAAGCCTCACTTCTATTGGCTGAATTAACATTGGCTAGCATTGTTTTGGAGCAGGGTGGGCTCAAACAACCCTTGATATTGATATATAAAACTGAATTAAATGTGTTAAGCTATATATCACTGGAAAGAACAGATAATATGCTTTTAAATGAGTGTAATTTTATAATAGTGTGTAGTGATTATGATTATGTAAAAAAAATCAACAAAAAAAATCGTGTGCGCACTACTGATCACTGTTCCATCGTCAGGGCCCCGGATCGATTTTAACACGATAAGCAAAGTTCTTGCGGTGCATAAATGTCATGATTAGGTAAACACTATTTCTTGACATTAGTTTTCAAAAAATAAGGAGTTTGTATCGCTTTATCGGTCACCAAATACTCGGAGAAGTTCAGCGAAAGGATCGACGCCATCGTGACCATCATGGTGGAATGTGCGAAGTGGTGGCTTTCTATGACGAAAATACAAAGATCGCTTGATTTCATGTGATGCAAAGTATTCAGCAGCATAGCGATTTGACTCAACAACAGTTATTTCGAAGCCTTGTTGCGTCAAAATAAAGTAAAACGATCTGTGACGTCGAAATCGCCGAGTAGCGAAGAAGTCCATCCAGCAAAACTAGCACCGCTCGATTCAGTCCGATCGCGATCGACTTTTACCAAGTTTTTCAAAAATATTCCACAATCCTTACCTCATCGTCTCTCTCATTGTTTATTTCAACCAAATCCAGCTTCTAAAACTCCTCCTCGCTGTCAATTTTGTAAAAAAGCTCGAAAAACGCTTGATGAAATTCTAGTGCAAACACTGGCCGCCATTTTTGTTGAAGACGATCTCGGCTGGTCCGAAAAAAATTAAAAATACACTCTTAACCAATCAGATTCTTCGTTGCTTGTGTGTGTCAAACGACCTTCATCCCTTTCTGCGGGCCTACAACGGCCTTAACATTCATTGGCTGACCTTTGAAAGCGAAAGTAAGCTTTCAACTATGATCACCCACGTCATCCCGGAATATTCCGGGATCCGCCACACAGCTTAGCCCCCCCTTTACCGGAATATTCCGGGAACCGCGCTACTAGGGTTAACGTAAGGATAGTGTTGAGGGTGACGGCACTTTCCTAGACGGGAACTGCTTCTTTGAAGATCTCTTGATATCCAGCTCTCTCTTGAGGTACTTCTGTACAGACTAATAAAAGAATCACAGATTCCTGGTTTTACAAATCCTCTGCAGTTCACCTGCAGAGCGGACTCTTCATTTGCTGATGACTTCAATCTTGCTGTTTTGCAGGCCTCAAAGAAATGGCGAGAGAACCAGTTGGATCTCTCTCGGCAAAAAGCCACTGCCCAGCTGTCTTCCATGAACGCTGCCACTGCTCAGCTGGTGACCTTGACCTCTGGGGATTTGGACGAGGTCGATTACACTGCCGTTGGTGCTGCTGTTAACCAGATGTAAGTTTGTTGGTGTAGGTGTAGTGTGTGTGGTGTGTTGTGTTTGTGTGTGTTTGGTGGGGAGGGGGGGGGGGGGGGGGAGAGGGAGGAGAGAAGGCATGAAAGTAGGTAATGGGCATGCATACATTTGCTCAAAGCAGACCACAGACATGCATGCATATGTTCTAATCAGCATATAGATACTTTTTCTTCTTTTTCGTTGAACACTCAGTAACTATTGTTATCTGTCATATGAGCGAAAAGATGTTGCACTGCCATTAAGCACCTGACAAGACAGGCCCAGCGCATCGGACTCCAGTGTGAGCTTGTGAATACAAATAGGGCTTTAAGATCATGTGTCATTGTACACATGTTTGGTATATAATGCACAGGGATTGTAATGTAATGCCTGGCAAGTAGAGTGAAGTGTGTAGGTTATGGATGAGGGGATGTCACTATCTTTAGTGAGGAGGTTGACTTGACTCTTCCATTTACTCCAGGGAGAGTGGTTGAGGCACTGCTCTGAATTGGGGAAGTTGATCTTGGTGGAGCCCATCTCTCTCCAAGTTGCATGCTTGATATGTGTGTATAATCCCTGTCACTGGCTATAGTTAGCCTGTTGTTCTATTAAAGATAGATGGCTTTGCGATGTGAGCACAAAACATATTTTTGCCTTTGCATGAGGAACCTCAGTTCATATTCTTATTCAAAGGACTTGTGAGAACCAGTATTGACTACTGGGGAAAAATCTCATGGAATAATCACCTCTGCAGAGATTCAAACAAATGCAATTACCAGATCCATTAGTATGACACTGAAGTGGTAATGTTGCCATGATAAAGACAGGTGTGTGTGTGTGTGCGTGTGTCTGACAGCTCGTCCAACATGGGCCAGTTCAGCCGTGACGTGAAGATGCTGGCAGCGCTGGGTGAGGACCAGAACGCTGGAGACAAACTGCTGGACGCCACACGCAAACTGTGTGGAGCGTTCTCTGACCTCCTCAATGCCGCCCAGCCTGGATCCAGAGAGGTAGGGGATTAATATAATGCCTGGCAGGCAGTGAGCTCACAGCTGTCAGTTACCCCACTTTCAGCTACTCTCAGCTGCTATCCATTCCATCCCAGCTGTAATCCATTCCATCCCAGCTGTAATCCATTCCATCCCAGCTGGTGCTAACTATAGCAGAAACTGGCCGAACTTGGTAAAAGAAAGGAAGGGACTAAATTTACCATTGGGCCTTGAACTGTTGATTGAGTTATGCTGGATTTTGCGGGCTATGTGAGGCATTGTTTGTATGTAGATTGCAGCTTGTGTTGGCTCTGGCTCAGTATTTTTCATTCCGTAATATAAGCAGAAGTACTTACTTTATAGCAAAGTTGAGAAGCTTGAATTGGTAGTGCTTATGATTTCACTGCCATAAATTAACCCTAACATTGCCAGGGAGTACCCCCCAAAAAAACACCCCCAAAACAACCAACCAACCAACTTATGATACATACATACATTTTATATATATATATATATATATATATATATATATGCATACACACACATACACACACACATATATATACACAAATATATACACACACACATTTTTTTTTCAAAAATATAGTTAATTTTATGATCCAGACAAAAGCCATTTTACATAGTTGAGTAATGGGACTGACAATCCAGAACACTACACAGAGAAGCTAAAACTTAAAAATTTGTTAACATTGGTGAATAACAATAGAGAGTAGCAATAACACTTAAAGGCGCTTTTGACGTCAGTAAATTATAATTGTAAGTTCACCATGTTTGTGATGTCAGTATAGGAAATAATAAAATGTAACATTGTTGAAAGTTGTTTTATTGAGGGTTGGTTGAGGGTGTTGTGATGTCGGAACTATTTTCAGCCACGTCAGAACCTGTTGGCGGCGGCGGGCAAGATCGGTGAGGCCAGCCAGGAGGTGATGGATGAAATTGGAGAGACTGCTGAAGACATGGATAAAGCTTTTCAGGTAGTGCGTGTGTGTGTGTGTGTGTGTGTGCGTGTGTTTGTGTGTGGTGTGTGTGTGTGTGTGCGTGTGTGCGTGCGTGTGTGCGTGTGTACACATTACAGTTCATACTTGTGCATGCCAATGCAGATGCCCAGGACTTCTTACATAAATGTGTACATATGTTTCAGAATGTACTTACGGATGTATTGGTTTCTTATAAAGTTGTATGAAAGCATGTATATATATTCAATACTTACATGCACAAGTGCCATTGAGACAAAAGCAGCTTTTGAAAGTGTGAATATCCCCGAAGTCTGAATGCGGCTACCTATAATTGGTGGGAAAAAATGGGTTGCATATGCCAAAATCTCACCATTGGTGAACCTCGGAGCTTTAACCGAGTGGTTGAAGAGCTTGGGGGGAGGGTGGAGTTTGGATGAGTGAGAGATAGGAAATAAAAACCTGAAAGCATTTTGGGGTAAGAAGAATTTTTTCTTAGCGGAAGGTTTATTCAGTACTCTAGAAAGGGATGTTTGTGAAGAACATTCGGAATGCTGATCCCTGCGTGTTTCTTTTGGTTTGTGATGTGTGTCATTATTAAAGTAAACTTCAATGTGTATGTGTCACTGCAGGACGACTAGACTTCAGTGTGTGTCACTGCAGGACGACTAAACTTCAGTGTGTGTGTGTCACTGTATGACGACTAAACTTCAGTGTGTGTCACTGTAGGATGACTAAACTTCAGTGTGTATGTGTCACTGCAGGACGACTAAACTTCAATGTGTCACTGCAGGATGACTAAACTTCAGTGTGTGTCACTGCAGGACGACTAAACTTCAGTGTGTGTGTGTCACTGTATGACGACTAAACTTCAGTGTGTGTGTGTGTTACTGTAGGACAACTAAACTTCAATGTGTGTCACTGTAGGATGACTAAACTTCAGTGTGTGTCACTGTAGGATGACTAAACTTCAGTGTGTATGTGTCACTGTAGGATGACTAAACTTCAATGTGTATGTGTCACTTCAGGATGACTAAACTTCATTGTGTATGTGTCACTGCAGGACGACTAAACTTCAATGTGTCACTGCAGGATGACTAAACTTCAATGTGTCACTGCAGGACGACTAAACTTCAATGTGTCACTGCAGGATGACTAAACTTCAATGTGTGTCACTGTAGGATGACTAAACTTCAATGTGTGTCACTGCAGGACGACTAAACTTCAATGTGTGTCACTGTAGGATGACTAAACTTCAATGTGTGTCACTGCAGGATGACTAAACTTCAGTGTGTATGTGTCAGTGTAAACTTCAGTGTGTGTGTGTCACTGTAGGATGACTAAACTTCAATGTATATGTGTCACTGCAGGATGACTGAACTATGTGTGTCACTGCAGGATGACTAAACTTCAGTATGTGTCACTGCAGGACGACTAAACTTCAGTGTGTATGTGTCAGTGTAAACTTCAGTGTGTGTATGTGTCAGTGTAAACTTCAGCGTGTATATGTGTCAGTGTAAACTTCAGCGTGTATATGTGTCAGTGTAAACTTCAGCATGTGTATGTGTCAGTGTAAACGTCAGCGTGTGTATGTGTCAGTGTAAACTTCAGTGTGTGTAAGTGTCAGTGTAAACTTCAAGTGTGTGTATGTGTCAGTGTAAACTTCAGTGTGTATGTGTCAGTGTAAACTTCAGTGTGTGTATGTGTCAGTGTAAACTTCAGTGTGTGTATGTGTCAGTGTCAACTTCAGTGTGTATGTGCCAGTTTAAACTTCAGTGTGTATGTGTCAGTGTAAACTTCAGTGTGTATGTGTCAGTGTCAACTTCAGTGTGTATGTGTCACTGCAGGACACGTTGTTGTCACTGGCCAAAGCGGTGGCTAACGCGACGGCGGCGCTGGTGCTGAAGGCGAAGACTGTGGCCAGCACCACCGACAACCCTGCCCAGCAGAACAAGGTCATCAGCTCCGCCACACAGTGTGCCCTGGCCACCTCACAGCTGGTGGCTTGTACCAAGGTGGGTGGGTCCTTGTGGTGTGTTGTGTGTGTAGTGGGTGGGTGTTGTGTGTGTGTGTGTGGTGGGTGTGTGTGTGGGTGGGGTGGGTGGGTGTTGTGTGTGTGCATGTAGTGTGGGGGGTGGGTGGGGTGTAGTGTGTGTGTGGGTGGGTGTGTAGTGTGTGTGTAGTTTGGGTGGGTGTTTTGTGTGTGTAGTGTGGGTGGGTGGGTGGGTGTATAGTGTGTGTAGTGCGTGTATAAGTGTGTGTGTGTGGGCGTGCATGTGGGTCGGTGGGTGTTTTGTGCGTGTGTGTGTGTGTGTGCGTGCGCGCGCATGCATATTTATTTTATTTTATATTTTATTCTTTTATATCGAGGATAATGGAATAAGCACATACATATGTGTATGCATGTATGTATGCATGTATGTATGTATGTACTTCACACCTCTTCTGTCTTTTTCTCGCCTGCTCCTTTCTGGTTTGCAGGTCAGTTTACTGAATAATAAATAACTTGAAGGATTTGATTTTAAGAAAGTTATTTAATGTTTTTGGTTTTGTTGGTTTTGATTTTTTTTGTGGGTGGTCTGTTGTGTAAGTGTGCATGGAGCAGGGAGTGATTCAGAACATTTTATTGCCATTTAAGTCCTTTAGTCATGTAGACTTATTTGACAACAATAAAAAAAACATCAGTGTGACTTCTCTCGTGCAGTGGTTAGCAGTCATGTGCTAGCCAGAAACGGAAATTTCCTTCTTTTTGTTTTGAATAGGAATGAATAGTAAACTTGCAAATCTGGACCTTCCCCTGCTTCACCTCAGTACAACCTCCCCCCAAAAAAACAACAATCCCCCCCCAAAAACCCCCAACAACAACCAAACCCAGCAACCAACCAACAAACACACACACACACACACACACACACACACACACACACACACACACACACACACACACAAAATCTTGCGCACACGTTAAATCCTGTTCCGCTTTTTGTAAGAGTAGGCCATTGTGTGCCGGTGGGAATGGATGACAAAATGTACAAAACTGCATACACACGGGGACTGGATGTAAAAATGCACATGAGTGCTTACTCCATTATCCTCGATATAAAAGAATAAAATAAAAGAATAAATCACACACACACACACACACACACATTTACACACACACACACTTACACACACACACACTTACACACACACACACACACTTACACACACACACACACACACTTACACACACTGCTTCACCTTCAGTAGAACAACCCCCCACCACACCCCCGCTTCACCTCTACTCGAACTTAACACACTGTATTACCTACCCTATGTGCAGGTGTTGGCGCCGACCATAGGCCAGCCGGCCTGTCAGGAGCAGCTGATCGAGGCGGCCAAACTGGTGGCCAAGTCTGTGGAGGGCATCGTGTCGGCCGCCCAGACGGCCTGCCACGACGACAACCTCCTGCAGGACCTGGGTGGCGCCGCCACTGCCGTCACCCGCGCCCTGAACGATCTGCTGCAGCACATCAAGAAGGCTGCCGCTCCCACCAAGGTGGAGGATACAGGAGGGAGGGAGGGAGGGGAAGAGAGAGAGAGAACTCGCACTTGAAATGGTTTATTCAGTATAGGCTATGGCACTACTGAAGGCGGTACAATACGCCAGTTTCAAAGCCAAACAGTGGCCAGGTGGAGGGAGGGAGAGTGTATGAGTGAGAGTGAGTGAATGAATGAGTATGTATGTATTTATGTTTGTATGTATGTGTGTGTAGGGTAATGAAGGGATGTGGTTGTGTGTGTGAGTGAGATAGAGAGGATGGACGGAGGTGTGTGTGTGTGTGTGTGTGTTAGAAAGAGAGAGAGAGAGAGGATTGATGGTGTGTGTGTGTGCACTCATGTATTTTAAAAAAAGATTCTTTTTATTTTGAGGATATTGGAATAAGCACTTACGTACTTAAAAAAAAAAATCCAGTCCCCATGTGCACACATTTTTCACTCATGCTGCTTTAGCATGGCATTGAAATCTGGCTTTGTGGCTGTGTTTGTTTTTAGCCGTGGGAAAAAAAAAGAATAGGGACCACAGCTGTCAGCTTCCCCCACTTCCAGCTCCTCACAGCTGCTATCCATCCCATCCCAGCTAGTGCTAATTATAGCAGAAACTGACCGCACTTGGTAAAAGAAAGGGGCTAACTTTAGCACTGGGTCCAGAATCCTTGATTGAGTTATGTTGCATTTGCGCGCTGTGGGTTCAAATCTGTGGACTTTGCATCAAATATCTGATGTTCCAGCCTCCAGGTGACGTGACTGTAGCAAACGGTGGTGATGTTTTCAGGCTCAGGAGCAGCATGAGGAGGGTGTGGACACCGTGATCAACGTCACTGACCGTCTCATCAGCAGCACTGGGGACGCCCATGAAATGGTCAGACAGGCCAAGTACCTGGCTCAGGTAAATTGTAGACCTGTGTGTGTGTGTGTGGGGGGGGGGGGGGGGGCAGGCAGGCAGGCATTGAATGCAGTGGTGTAGCTTTGAAGAGTATACTGGTTCATATTCTTATCAAGTTTTTATTGGTGGACTTTGTTTTAATTTTGTCTTTTTTTCATATAACTCGTTGGGGCACAGCATTGAATATTTTGGGATGTGTCTCCAGGAGAAGTTGAACCTGACAGCCCATCCCTTTCCAAGTACAGGGTGCATGCTGGGTATGTTTGTATTTCTGACACCCACGGAACATGAATTATGGGATCGTAAACATGCTTGTTTGATCTTGTGCATACACACATGAAGGGAATCTAGGTACTGGCAAGTCTGTGCGTTATGTTGACTTGGGAGATCGAAAGAAACCTCGCCCTTAATTCACCAGTCATAGCTACCAAGATGTGAACCCAAGTCTTCATGGACCTTCCACAGCTGTCGGTTTCCCCTACTTCCAGCTCCTCTCAGCTGCTATCCATTCCATCCCAGCTGGTGCTAATTACAGCAGAAACTGACCACACTTGGGACTTGGTAAAAGGAAGGGGCTGATTTTAGCACTGGGTCCTGGGCCCTTGACTGAGTTATACTGGATTTGAGTGCAGTGGAAGTCCAAGGCTTTTATCTGCTCTGGTATAGCTTTACCCTCTCTATAGACAAGGTGTAGAAATGTGTGCCTCCAAGAAGCATGTATGCTGAATGCTGACTTAAAAGGTGATGTTCCAGGCCACGTCGACGCTGGTGTCGGCCATACGAGGTCAGGCGGAGGATCAGAGCGACTCCGACATGCAGAAACGTCTGCTGGCCGCCGCTAAACAACTGGCTGATGCTACTGCTAAACTGGTGGAAGCTGCTAAGGTAGGGGAGACTGAACTCTGTGTGTGTCAGGAGAGAGATTGGGGGTAGTGGTTTTGGTTGGTGGTAGTCTGCGCGCGTGCGTGTGTGCGTGTGTGTGTGTGTGTGTAAATGTGTAAGGGAGGGGGGTGGTGAGCAAGTGTGTGCGAGTGTGGGCATATCAGAGAGAGAGAGACATGGGTGAGGATGTCTTTTGCTGGGTTTGTATGCTCTGGTGCATATGTGTCTGTGCCCTTGTGTTTGTTCATGCATGCCTGTTTGTGTGTACAGGTGAAGGTGTGCATTATCAGTATGATACTTAAAATATATTAAGGGGGGAGGGGATTTAACTTTGTGGTTATAGCATTGTACTTGTGATCTGATGGCATTGGATTAAACCCCCATGGAGGGCACCCATTTTAGGGGATTTCACCCTGGAGTTGAAAGATCAGTACTGACTGACTCTACTTCCCCAGAAGTCTTTTGGATGAGACTATAAAATGAGGCCTCATCTGCGAATGCAAGCAGGAAATCTTGCACACTCATCAAAAACCCGTTCTTTCTGCAGAGTGGGCAATTTTGTGCCAGTAGCAATGGTGACAACATTTCAAAAACGTGCGTGCAAACAGATGTTGTGTTTAGACACCATTCAGTTCAGTTCATATTTCAAATACTTGAGGATCTTGCAATTTAGAAACTCACCATCCTTGAAGTTGGAATATGGCTACCTTCATGGTGGGTAAAAATGGGCGCATACACAAAATCTCACCATTGGAGAACCTTGGGAGTTCTAGCAGAGGAACCAAAAAAGAAAAGAGAATATATATATTGTTATATATATATATAATTATGCAACACACACACCACACACACACCACACACACACACACACTATATATTATGTCCACACACACACAACACATTACACACACACTACACACACACACACACACACACACACACACACACACACACACACACACACACACACACTCTCTCTCTCTCTCTCTCTCACATACATACGTCTGTACACAGGGCTGCGCCTCCAGTCCCAACGACAGCCAGCAGCAGCAGATGCTGAAGTCTGCAGCAGAAGAACTGAGGGCCGCCACCAACACTGCCGCCAGCAACGCCCTCAAGCGACGACTGGTCGGCAGGCTGGAGGTCAGTGAGGAGGAAAGAGAGTGGGTTTGTTTGTGCCTCACACACCGGAGTTCACAATGTAGTGGTGGTTAGAAAAGGTGTTGGTATGGTTGTAAGAAAAGGTGTTGGTATGGTTAGAAAAGGTGTTGGTATGGTTGTTAGAAAAGGTGTTGGTATGGTTAGAAAAGGTGTTGGTATGGTTAGAAAAGGTGTTGGTATGGTTGTTAGAATAGGTGTTGGTATGGTTAGAAAAGGTGTTGGTATGGTGTTAGAAAAGGTGTTGGTATGGTTGTTAGAAAAGGTGTTGGTATGGTTAGAATAGGTGTTGGTATGGTTGTTAAGAAAAGGTGTTGGTATGGTAGAAAAGTTTGTATGTAGAAAAGGTGTTGGTATGGTTGTAAGAAAAGGTGTTGGTATGGTTGTTAGAATAGGTGTTGGTTATGGTTAGAAAAGGTGTTGGTATGGTTGTTAGAATAGGTGTTGGTATGGTGTTAGAAAAGGTGTTTGGTATGGTTAGAATAGGTGTTGGTATGGTTGTTAGAAAAGGTGTTGGTATGTGTTAGAATAGGTGTTGGTATGGTTGTTAGAAAAGGTGTTGGTATGGTTAGAAAAGGTGTGTTGGTATGGTTGTTAGAAAAGGTGTTGGTATGGTTAGAAAAGGTGTTGGTATGGTTGTTAGAAAGGTGTTGGTATGGTTGTTAGAATAGGTGTTGGTATGGTTAGAAAAGGTGTTGGTTATGGTTAGAATAGGTGTTGGTATGGTTGTTAGAAAGGTGTTGGTATGGTTGTTAGAAAAGGTGTTGGTATGGTTGTAAGAAAAGGTGTTGGTATGGTTAGAAAGGTGTTGGTATGGTTGTAAGAAAAGGTGTTGGTATGGTTGTTAGAATAAAGGTGTTGGTATGGTTGTAAGAAAAGGTGTTGGTATGGTTGTTAGAAAAGGTGTTGGTATGGTTAGAAAAGGTGTTGGTATGGTTGTAAGAAAAGGTGTTGGTATGGTTGTAAGAAAAGGTGTTGGTATGGTTGTAAGAAAAGGTGTTGGTATGGTTGTTAGAAAAGGTGTTGGTATGGTTGTAAGAAAAGGTGTTGGTATGGTTGTAAGAAAAGGTGTTGGTATGGTTGTAGAAAGGTGTTGGTATGGTTTAGAAAAGGTGTTGGTATGGTTAGAAAAGGTGTTGGTATGGTTGTTAGAAAAGGTGTTGGTATGGTTAGAAAAGGTGTTGGTATGGTTGTTAGAAAAGGTGTTGGTATGGTTAAGAAAAGGTGTTGGTATGGTTTTTAGAAAAGGTGTTGGTATGGTTGTTAGAAAAGGTGTTGGTATGGTTGAGAAAAGGTGTTGGTATGGTTTAAGAAATAGGTGTTGGTATGGTTGTAGAAAAGGTGTTGGTATGGTTGTTAGAAAAGGTGTTGGTATGGTTGTAAGAAAAGGTGTTGGTATGGTTGTTAGAAAAGGTGTTGGTATGGTTTAGAAAAGGTGTTGGTATGGTTGTTAGAATAGGTGTTGGTATGGTTGTAAGAAAAGGTGTTGGTATGGTTGTTAGAAAAGGTGTTGGTATGGTTAGAAAAGGTGTTGGTATGGTTGTAAGAAAAGGTGTTGGTATGGTTGTAGAAAAGGTGTTGGTATGGTTGTTAGAAAAGGTGTTGGTATGGTTGTTAGAAAAGGTGTTGGTATGGTTGTTAGAAAAGGTGTTGGTATGGTTAGAAAAGGTGTTGGTATGGTGTTAGAATAGGTGTTGGTATGGTGTAGAAAAGGTGTTGGTATGGTTAGAAAAGGTGTTGGTATGGTTGTTAGAAAAGGTGTTGGTATGGTTTAGAAAAGGTGTTGGTATGGTTGTTAGAAAAGGTGTTGGTATGGTTAGAATAGGTGTTGGTATGGTTTTGAAAAGGTGTTGGTATGGTTAGAAAAGGTGTTGGTATGGTTTAGAAAAGGTGTTGGTATGGTTGTAGAAAGGTGTTGGTATGGTTGTAGAAAAGGTGTTGGTATGGTTAGAATAGGTGTTGGTATGGTTTAGAAAGGTGTTGGTATGGTTGTTAGAAAAGGTGTTGGTATGGTTAGAAAGGTGTTGGTATGGTTGTAGAAAAGGTGTTGGTATGGTTGTTAGAAAAGGTGTTGGTATGGTTTAGAATAGGTGTTGGTATGGTTAGAAAAGGTGTTGGTATGGTTAGAAAAGGTGTTGGTATGGTTGTTAGAAAAGGTGTTGGTATGGTTGTTAGAAAGGTGTTGGTATGGTTGTTAGAAAAGGTGTTGGTATGGTTGTTAGAAAGGTGTTGGTATGGTTGTTAGAAAAGGTGTTGGTTGGTTAGAAAAGGTGTGGTATGGTTAGAAAAGGTGTTGGTATGGTTGTTAGAAAAGGTGTGGTATGGTTAGAAAAGGTGTTGGTATGGTTGTTAGAAAAGGTGTAGGTCCTGAGACGACGCATGTGATTCTATCACATTGTAGTTGCTGACAGGAAAACCCCCCTGAAAATCTGATCTTAAAAAAAGAAAATAAAAAGGTGTTGGCTGTCAGGGTTGTTTCAATATTCTTGTCATAGCTTCTTTCTTGGAATTTTGTTTTTATAGTACTTCTTTTGATGTACAGTCACAGGCTTGTGTTTGGTTAGCTATTGTTAGAAAGTTGTGGAAATGTATGTTATTGTTTTTTAAACCATGCTTGAAAAGTTCTGAAACTCGCATTCTTACCGTCGTTGGAAGATTCTTGGAGTCTTATTCTGTCTTGAGAAAGCTCTCAGAATCTTCAGTTTTAATTGTTCTTGCAAAGTTCTTGAAATACTGAAATCCAGCCATTCTTGGAAAGTCCTTGAAACATTGAATTGCAACCATTCTTGCAAAGTTTTTCAAATCTGGAGTCCTAACTATTCATGCAAATTATCTGAAATTGAGTCTTAGTTATTTACCAAAAAAAGGTCTTAGCTAGTCTTGCAAAGTTTGTGATGAAGTCTTTACTTCTGACTAATCCTGAAAAGTTGATAACATCTTCAACTCTTTCTTTTATGCCCTTGTGCAACCTCTTGAATTTTGTTCACAGAAGAAGATGGTAAGAATCCAGTGTGATAACAGAACACAACACAACCTGAACTGTAGTGTGTGTTTGTGTCAGGATATTTTGTTTGCCTAATCTCTCATATGAAAGCTCTAAGCGCTTAAAAACAGATACGTAAGAATTATACAAACTACTCTGTGTGGTGTGTGTGTGTGTGTGTTGTGTGTGTGTGTGTGTGTGTGTGTGTGTGTATGTGTGTGTGTGTGTGTGTGTGGTGCGTGTGTAAGTAAGGATATTTTGTTTGCCTAATCTCTCTTATGAAAGCTCAAAGCGCTTAAAAACATATACATAAGAATTATACAAACTACTCTGTTTTTGTGTGTGTTGTGCATATATAAGGAAGGAAGGATATTTTGCATGCCTAATCTCTCTTATGAAAGCTCAAAGCGCTTGCAAACAGATACATAAGAATTACACAAACTACTCTGTGTGTGTGTGTGGTGCGTGTGTAAGTAAGGATATTTTGTTTGCCTAAACTCTCTTATGAAAGCTCGAAGCGCTTACAAACAGATACATAAGAATTATACAAACTACTCTGCGTGTGTGTGTGTGTTGTGCGTGTGTAAGTAAGGATATTTTGTTTGCCTAATCTCTCATATGACACCTTTAAGCGCTTACAAACAGATACATAAGAATTATACAAACTACTCTGTGTGTGTGTGTGTTTTGTGTGTATGTAAGTAAGGATATTTTGTGTGCCTTATCTCTCTTATGAAAGCTCTAAGCGCTTACAGATACATAAGAATTATACAAACTACTCTGTGTGTATGTGTGTGTGTGTGGTGCGTATGTAAGTAAGGAAGGATATTTTGCATGCCTAATCTCTCTTATGAAAGCTCTAAGCGCTTACAAACAGATACATAAGAATTACACAAACTACTTTGTGTGTGTGTGTGTGTTGTGCGTGTGTAAGTAAGGATATTTTGCGTGCCAAATCTTTCTTATGAAAGCTCGAATCGCTTACAAACAGATCTGTAAAAGTTATACAGCCCACTGAACAAAATACGTAAAAGTTATACAGCCCACTGAACAAAATATGTAAAAGTTATACAGCCCACTGAACAAAATACGTAAAAGTTATACAGCCCACTGAACAAAATATGTAAAAGTTATACAGCCCACTGAACAAAATACGTAACATTATACATACCACTGAACAAAATACCTAAAAGTTATACAGCCCACTGAACAAAATACCTAAAAGTTACACAGACCACTGAACAAAAAGACAGAATTAATGTATTTGTGTGTGTGTGTGTGTGTGCTTTCATGCCTGCATGTGTGCTTTCGTGTATGCCTGCATGTGTGTCTGCGTGTGTGCATGTGCCTGCCTGCACCTGTGCGTGTGCGCGCACACAGAACGCAGCCAAGCAGGCGGTGGCGGCCAGCACGCAGCTGATGAACTCGGCGCACCAGGCCAACAGAAGCAACCGCAACGCGACGTCGCAGCAGCACCTGGTGGGGGCCAGCCAGGCCCTGGACGAGCAGATCCGGACCTGGGCAGGCCTTGCGCGCCGTGCAGAGGAGCCAGGACACGCTCGCCCAGCCAGACCATCGAACGAGCAGGAGTTGTTCGGTGGGGAGGGGGAGAGGAGAGTGAGAGTGTGTGTGGGTGGGTGGGGAGGGGGGGAGGGGTGGTGGGGGTGTGTGTGGGTGGGTGGGGGGGGTCGGTGGGTGTGTGGGGGTGGTGGTGTGTGGTGGGAGGTGGAGGTGTGTGCAGGTGGTGGAGGTGGGTGGGTGTGTGTGGTGTGTGGTGGGTGGGTGTGTGTGGTGCGTGCCCAGCTCAACCTCATCAACGCCAGCCAGGACTTCGTTCAGGTGGGAGACGAGAGGAGAGAGAGTGTGGGGGTGGTGTGTGGGTGTGTGTGGAGGTGGGTGTGGGTTGGGGTGTGGTGGTGTGTGTGGGGGGGGGGGGGAGGATTGGGGAGGGGTGGTGGGTGGTGTGTGTGTGTGTGCCCAGCTCAACCTCATCAACGCCAGCCAGGACTTCGTTCAGGTGAGAGAGAGGGGAGAGTGAATGTGGTGTGTGTGGGGGTGGTGGGTGTGTGTGTGGAGGTGGGGGTTGGTGGGGGTGGAGGTGGGTGGGGAGGGGTGTGTGGTGGTGTGTGTGTGTGCCCAGCTCAACCTCATCAACGCCAGCCAGGACTTCATTCAGGTGGGAGAGAGGGGAGAGAGAGAGAGTGTTGTGGGGTGGGGGGGGGGGGGGGGGTGGTGTGTGTGGGGGTGGGGGGGGGGGGTGGGGGGGGGGGGGGGGGGGGGGGGTATGGAGGTGGGGGAGGGGGGGTGGAGGTGGGTGGTTGGGTGGGTGTGTGGAGGTGGGTGGTTGGGTGTGTGGAGGTGGGTGGGTGGGTGTGTATGGGTGCATGTGTGTGTGGGGAGGTGGGTGGTTGGGTGTGTGTGTGGGGAGGGGGTGGGTGTGTGTGTGTGGAGGTGGGTGGTTGGGTGTGTGTGTATGGGTGTGTGTGTGGGGTGGTGTGATGGAGGTGGGTGGGTGGGTGTGTATGGGTGTGTGTGTGTGGAGGTGGGTGGTTGGGTGTGTGGGTGTGTGTGTGTTTGATATAATGATAATAATAATGTATGGAATTTATATAGCGCTGAATCTTGTAAAAACAAACAAATCGAAGCGCTTGTTGAATATCACCATGTGAAGATTCAGGTATTTTACTTCGGTTCACTATAGGGTAAAAAGGCAGCTCTTTGGTTTGATAAAAATTGGATGGACGTTATAGCTGAGTGGTTTAAGACAGTCGTTGACTTCGGTCTATGGGTCCATGAAGTCGGGGGTTTAAATCTTTGGCAGCAGTGTCTGGTGGATTAAGGGCGGGGATTTTTACCATTTTGCAGGTCAGCTTAAAAGTGCAGACCTGCCAGTACCTTAATTTCATTTGTGTTTGCATATGCAGAAGATCAAATATGCATATTGAAGGTCCCACAAAAAACTTTCAGCACTTGTGCTTTATCACAGTTCTTGATTAAACCATTAAACCAACAGCAAAGAGAGAGGCTGTATGACCAGTGGCTTTCTTTCCCACTCATGGAATTCCACTTTACAGCTTAGTCTTTAGTGATCGACTATGACTCTCTGACTAGGAGGCTTGACTTGCACAGTCCTTAAGTGCTGCAGCCCTGGTGGCTAGTTGGCCTTGTGAGAACATCTCCATTGCTGACTGTCCATATGCCCTCTTTTGTATCATCTGTTCAGTTGTAAATACAGATAATTTTGTGAAAGTGGCAGTTTTTGTTTTTCAGCCGGTCACGCGGATGATCTCGGCGTCCAATGCAGCAGCCCCTACAGTGGGAGACCAGGCCTCTGTGCTCAACCTGCACAACTCGGTCAAGGCCATGTCTGCTGCTGTCGCTGAACTCAGAACGGCCGCACTCAAGGTCAGTGCTGAGGTCAAGGTCAAGGGGTGGGGGTGAGAATGGAATATGAGGATGTGGGTTTAGAAGGGGAACAAAACTAAAATAGAAAAGTTGTGTGTGTTAATGGTTTGGTTTTCAGAGGTAATATGTTTAATTCTTGGTCATTCCCTGTATCCCTCTACTAAATGATCATGAGAACTGCGTTGATCCGGTTTCTTTTTGTTGTAGACCGTCAGCTGAACATTTCAGAAGTTTAGAAGGTTTACATTGACAAGTCAGATCTTATAGTATCAATGACAAGTTTATAATAATAATTTTTTTATGTGATATTGTTGTTTAGCCATTATCAGCTTAGATTTGTTTACTTCACATAAATTCCATACATCATTACAAATTAAAAAAAAAATTTGTATTTTAATTCTATACATTAATAATAATAATAGTAATGATAAATGAGCTGCACTATACAAGTTATCGTGAGTATGGAAATGAAACTTCTGATGGAAAGGCAGAATAGGAGACTGGAGAGTATAACTGTATCACAAACAGCTTGAGTTGAGTGTAGTTTAACCTTTTCCCTTTTAGTAGTACGCTATAGGGTAACCAACCTTATTCTAACATTTCCCTCTGCATCACCCACTACTGGGTTACGATGGCATACAAATGTGCACACACAGCTGTCATTTCCCCCACTCTCAGCTGCTCTCAGCTGCTATCTATCCCGTCCGAGCTGGTGCTAATTATAGCAGAAAGTGACCACACTTAGACTTGGTAAAAGGAAGGGGTCAATTTTAACACTAGGCCCTGGACCCTTGACTGAGTTATGCTGGATTTATGTGCTGTGCCCAAATCACGTGTACTGTGCCCAAATCATGTGTGCTGTGCCCAAATCACGTGTACTGTGCCCAAATCACGTGTACTGTGCCCAAATCATGTGTGCTGTGCCCAAATCACGTGTACTGTGCCCAAATCACGTGTGCTGTGCCCAAATCATGTGTACTGTGCCCAAATCACGTGTAGTGTGCCCAAATCACGTGTACTGTGCCCAAATCACGTGTAGTGTGCCCAAATCACGTGTAGTGTGCCCAAATCATGTGTACTGTGCCCAAATCGCGTGTACTGTGCCCAAATCATGTGTACTGTGCCCAAATCATGTGTAGTGTGCCCAAATCACGTGTACTGTGTCCAAATCATGTGTAGTGTGCCCAAATCATGTGTACTGTGCCCAAATCACGTGTACTGTGCCCAAATCGCGTGTACTGTGCCCAAATCATGTGTACTGGTAAAGGGGTGGGGAGTTCTCTCATTTACCGTAGCGACAGCGCTAAGATCGTGATGATTCTGTTCCAGGCCCAGGAGGCTTGCGGCTCGCTGGAACTGGAGAGCGCCATTGACCAGCTGGGGGGCTTGGACCGTGAGCTGGACGACACGAAGCAGTCGGCGTTGTCGGGGCGACTGTGCCCGTTGCCCGGGGAATCGGCCGAGTCTGCTGCCACCTTGCTGGGAACCACCTCCAAGACTGTGGGGTCCTCGATGGCGCAGTTGTTGACCGCTGCCGCTCAAGGCAACGAAGATTACGTGGGGATCGCTGCCCGTGACACGGCGAATGCGTTGAAGGTAAACGGCTGATGGTGATGATTGTTTGTGGATTTGGTAAACGGCTGGTGGTGATGATTGTTTGTGGATTTGGTAAATGGCTGATGGTGATGGTGATGATTGTGGATTTGGTAAACGGCTGATGATGGTGATGATTGTTTGTGGATTTGGTAAACGGCTGATGGTGATGGTGATGATTGTTTGTGGGTTTGGTAAACGGCTGATGGTGGTGATGATTGTGGATTTGGTAAACGGCTGGTGATGGTGATGATTGTGGATTTGGTAAACGGCTGATGGTGATGATGATTGTTTGTGGATTTTCTTGGGGTTTTTTAGGTTGTAGAGTATTTGTGTTCATATTTTTGTTTGGTGGTGGCTATGAATTTTTCTGTTGTAAGATTACAAAGTTGTTATATTCGTATTTGTTATTTTTTATGATTTTTTTTCCTGCTAAAGGTAAGTGGGTGGGGGTTTGATGTTGATTTAAATTTTATAAAATCCTGGTTGGGTTTTTATTGTTTTTTTTGTTTGTTTTTTTTTTACTGTTGTCACTTTCCGTGTAATGTCTGTTCACTATAAGTGGCATTATTTGAAGAATGTGGCCATTGTGTTATTGTGAAAAACGAACCTTTCCTGTTGTATTTCAGTTATGTTAAAACAGATGTAGATCGTAAGTTTCAAAGCAGGAATGTGACTGTGCCAGTGTAAAGTACCTATAAACACCTTTCATCAGAGTAGAAAATACACAGTATCACTTTGTAGCTGTTCATGTTCTTACAGCAGATCATGACCATAGATAACGTAGAAAAAAATCTTTGCAATTTTTTTTTCTTCTTCCCTGTTTATGTTGTCACAACGGATCATGGCATCACAAGAATAGATAAAAGAGATAATGTACAGCGCAACTTCATAACTTTTTTGTGTTCTTATAACAGATAACGATATCACCAACATGATGAAGATAATGTACAGACTTCAAAACTGTGGTATTATAACAGATAATGACATCGCTGACACGATGCAGATAATGTACCGCATCATCACAGAACTAACTCCTCGCGTGGTTGAACCCACACCAGATCCTGACCAACGCCGTGCGTGGCGTGGCAGCCACCACCACCGATCGCCAGGTGCAGGAGGCGGTGATCGACAGCGCCCGCGAGGTTATCGAAAAGTCCCAGCGTCTGTTGGAAGAGGCGCGGCGAGCGATGCAGGACCCCAGTCACCAAGGCAACCAGCAGCGGTTGAGCCAGGTGGCGAGGGACGTGTCGACGGCGCTGAACAACTGCCTGAACTGCCTGCCTGGTCAGCGCGACGTGGACAACGCCATTCGACGCATCACCACCTCCAGCCAGAACCTGTCTTCCCCTCAGGTGACCGACTCGACCGACTGACTGACTGACTTGACTTGACTCGCTGCTCTCTCTCTCTCTCTGTTTCTGTCTGTCTCTCTGTCTGTTTTCTCCCTGTACTGTTTGACTCACTGCTCTCTCTGTTTCTGTCTGTGTCTCTTTCTCTGTTTTCTCTGTATACTGACTGACTCACTGCTCTCTCTGTCTCTGTTTCTGTCTGTGTCTCTTTCTCTGTTTTCTCTGTGTACTGACTGACTCACTGCTCTCTCTGTCTCTGTTTCTGTCTGTCTCTCTTTCTCTGTTTTCTCTGTGTACTGACTGACTCACTGCTCATTGTCTCTGTTTCTGTCTCTTTGTCTCTCCCTCTCTCTCTGTCTGACTCGCTCTCTCTCTCTCTGTTTTCTCTCTGTACTGACTGACTCGCTGCTCTCTCTCTCTCTCTCTCTCTCTCTCTGTTTCTCCCTGTGCTGGTAGTCCTGGCTAGTCTTGTGAGTGCAGTGATCTCTACAGGGCTTACAGGGATTTTCACGAGTCCTTGCTTCTAGTACTGATAGCACATTGTCCAATAATCCTCGCAACTTGTTATACTAGGGGTTTTGTTCTTATGTTGTCAGAAATTTTTTTAAATGTATTATTCTTTTTGTAAAATACTCATAATTTTCACTGTTGGCATCATAAAGTGAAAAGTTTGAGCAGATAAAATGAATGAACGGTGGACAAAGAAACGCTTTGACTTGTGTGTTAAACCTGTACTTTGTTTTACTTTGTTTATGAACACATTTTTACACATCTGAAAAGAGCACCAAAAAAGTTAACACATTGCTAGAGTACTATTTAGAAATAAAAGTTCAACTTTGCCTTTTGTTTGGAGTCTCTTTTCTTGTGGGTTAAGATAACTTGTGTACTGGTTTTGGAAAAAAAAAGTGGATCTGTGATGACAAGATCTGTAAGATCTGTTGTAAGAATCTTTTCTTGCAGAGTAAAAGATAATACAGGGACTTCTTGTGTGAAGACCCAAACTGCCCAGCTTTCCACAGAGTTTCCTCACATCTGTCGGTTTCAGCTACTCTCAGCTGCTAGCAGTCCATCCCATCCCAGCTGGGGCTCATTATAGCAGAAACTGACCACACTTAGACTTGGTAAAAGGAAGGGGCCGGCTAATTAATAAGTATTTCAGCACTGAGCCTGGACCATTGACCGAGTTATGCTAGATTTGTGTGCTGTGGATCTTCTTCTTTGTTTGTCAGCAGCGCTAAACCTCCGTGTTGTGTTACAGTTCCCCCGCACGGACAAAACCTACCCAGAGGTTCAGGTGGACATGAACAACACGGCAGTCACCCTCAACCAAGCCGCCAGTGACATCGTCTCCGCGTCGCGGGGAGCTCCCCAAGAACTGGCCAGCTCCTCCAACCGCTACAGCCACGCCTACGAGGACTTTGTCACCACGGGTCTCACCATGGCGGGCCTCTCCAAGGACCCAGAGACCCAGAACCAGATCGTAGGGGGGCTGAAGAGCGTGTCCATGGTCTCCAGCAAACTGCTCATGGCGGCCAAGTCCGTGTCTGCTGACCCTAACGCTCCCAACGCCAAGAACCTTCTGGCTCAGGCTGCAAGGTGTGTGTGTGTGTTATATTTTTAAAAAACATTTTATTCCTTTATACCGAGGATAATGGAATTAAGCACTTGTGTGCTTTTTTACATCCAGTCCCAGTGTGTATGTGGTTTTGTAAATTATGTCATCTGTTTCCCACGGCACACAATGGCCTACTCTTATGAAATGCGGAACAGGATTTAACATGAGCGCAAGATGTTCTGCATGCTTTAGCACACAGGGCCTCGGTTTATAGTCTCATCTGAAGGACTTTTGGGGAAAGTGGAGTCTGGACTGATGTTAACCCTAGTAGCGCTGAATATGCAGCAACAAGCCTCACTTCTATTGGCTGAATTAACATTGGCTAGCATTGTTTTGGAGGAGGGTGGGCTCAAACAACCCTTGATATTGATATATAAAACTGAATTAAATGTGTTAAGCTATATATCACTGGAAAGAACAGATAATATGCTTTTAAATGAGTGTAATTTTATAATAATGTGTAGTGATTATGATTATGTAAAAAAAAATCCAAAAAAAAAAATCGTGTGCGCACTACTGATCACTGTTCCATCGTCAGGGCCCCAGATCGATTTTAACAAGATAAGCAAAGTTCTTGCGGTGCATAAATGTCATGATTAGGTAAACACTATTTCTTGACATTAGTTTTCAAAAAATAAAGAGTTTGTATCGCTTTAACGGTCACCAAATACTCGGAAAAGTTCAGCGAAAGGATCGACGCCATCGTGACCGTCATGGCGGAATGTGCGAAGTGGTGGCTTTCTATGACGAAAATACAAAGATCGCTTGATTTCATGTGATGCAAAGTATTCAGCAGTATAGCGATTTGACTCAACAACAGTTATTTCGAAGCCTCGTTACGTCAAAATAAAGTAAAACAATCTGTGACGTCGAAATCGCCCAGTAGCGAAGAAGTCCATCCAGCAAAAACTAGCACCGCTCGATTCAGCCCGATCGCGATCGATTTTAACCAAGTTTTTCAAAAATATTCCACAATCCTTACCTCATCATCTCTCTTATTGTTTATTTCAACCAAATCCAGCCTCTAAAACTCCTCCTCGCTGTCAATATTGTAAAAAAGCTCGAAAAACGCTTGGAGAAATTCTGGTGCAAACACTGGCCGCCATTTTTGTTGAAGACGATCTTGGCTGGTCCGAAAAAAAATAAAAATACACTCTTAACCAATCAGATTCTTCGTTGCTTGTGTGTGTCAAACGACCTTCACCCCTTTCTGCGGGCCTACAACGGCCTTAACATTCATTGGCTGACCTTTGAAAGCGAAAGTAAGCTTTCAACTATGACCACCCACGTCATCCCGGAATATTCCGGGATCCGCCACACAGCCTAGACCCGCGGTTCCCGGAATATTCCGGGAACCGCGCTACTAGGGTTAACTCCCAAGGGAAAATATCCCCTTGAACGGGAATTGTGTGTGTTGTGATGGGGTGGTGTGTGTTGTGATGGGGTGGTGTGTGTTGTGATGGGGTGATGTGTGTGTGTGTGTGAGAGAGAGATAGAGAGAGAGAGAGATGACAAGTCCTGGTGGCATTGTGTAGAACTTCTACCAACAACAGCAGTGTTGGAGATAGTTGAGTTACATTGATTATCCTCCCTGTGGTTTTCTGACCCTGAAGATGTGACTAGTGAGTTTGAACATGTGGCTGGGGTGTAGCGGTTGGAGTGAGTGGTGTGGGAAAAGCGGAATAAGAATGTCACAGAAGAGGAGACATAAAAGAAATGATTGTGTATTGTGTGTGTGTGTGTGTGTGTGTTTGAGTGTATGTGTGTTTGTGTGTGTGTTCATATTGTGTGTGTGTGTGCTCTTTTGGTTGGCCTTCCAGCATCATCCATCCACTGTCTTCAGCGCATACAAAACTCTGCAGCTTGACTGGTCTTAAGAAAGAACAAATCTGAACACATCACTCCTCTTCTGCGATCACTTCACTGGCTGCCTGTCTCACAGAGACTGAAGTATAAGACTAATACCTTCTGTTTCAAATGTCTTCACAAATCTGCACCTCTTATCTCTGTAACTGTCTTCACCTGTATAATCCATCCCGTTCCCTTCACTCAGCTGCAGATACTTTGTGCTTTCGAATACCCAGATTCAAACAAACCACTGTTGACAGTTGCTCTTTCTCTGTTTCTGGCCCATCCACCTGGAATGACCTCCCTCTTTTACTTCGCCAAAAGCCTTCACTTGATACCTTCAAATCCAGCCTCAAAACGCACTTATTTCCTACCTGACACTTTCCCCTCATATCTGTTCCTACTTTTTCAACAGCATCCTTCATCTCCCTCATCACCACCTAAGTGTGTGTGTGTGTATGTGTGTGTACATAAATTTGAAATATCTTATATGTTATTTGAGGAAAGTTGCATGCTGTAAATGATTTGAGTGCAAGCGTTTTGATTTGTTTGTTTTACAAGATTCAGCGCTATATTATTATTATTATTATATTATGATGATGATGATGTGCAGGGCAGTGACAGAGAGCATCAACCACCTGATCAACATCTGCACTGTGTCGGCACCAGGACAGAAGGAGTGTGACAACGCTCTGAGGCAGATCCAGGTCAGTGTTCACAAGACATACATCTCTCTCTCTTTGTCTCTGTCTCTGTCTCTCAATTTCTTCATCTGGTTTTCTGGCCTTTAAACCCCAATTCGTTAAAGATTTTTTGGTGAAAATGCATACCATGGTCCTCCTTAACCCAATTTTCTGTATTCTGTATTTTAATCGTTCATAATAACTCCAATTGTTTTCTGTCTTCGCTAGCCATGTTTTATACTTTAAAAAAAAGAAAAGAATGCAGTATGATAGGAGAGGTCTTGATAGTGACATTATTACGAACACAACTGCTGCAAAATTAAACGTTTGTTTAGCAGTATCAGTTCCGTTATCTTTGCTTTCAGCTAGTGGGAAGAAGCAAAATCACGCGGGCAAGGTTTTAACAAAACAACTGACAATAGAAAGAAAAAGGCCAGCGATCCTTTTTATCCAAGGATTGTTTCAATTTAGTGTTTTGTTTTTGGCAAGAAGGGAAACTTGATGCTGCTGTGGCTAAGATAATTCATTTCCCTTGTGTGTGCATGTGCCTGCATGCATATTTGTGTATTCATGCTAACGTGTGTGTTGACAGATGATGGGTAATGTCCTGGACAACCCCAACGAGCCAGTCAGCGACCTGTCCTACTTTGAGTCCTTGGATGCTGTCATGGAAAAATCCAAGGTAACTCTAATAATGATAACAATAATGAGAATAATGTTTTAAAAACCAATGAAGAGAAAATATGAACGTCAGACAGATATTAATGTAAGCAGTAACTTTGAGATGAGATCTAACTATGAGGATGATGGTTATGATGAGGACAAAGCGAGCAACGATGTCAGTCATAACAATGGTGATGATAATAATGGTAAGATATATATGATGATAATGAAGAAGATGATGATAACAGGACATTTATGGTGTGGTTCATCAATGGTAGGCTAAATAATATCGTTTTGATATACACACAAAAAACATTCTCATCAAAATGAATATGTATATTTCCCAGAATAAGAGAGGAGTATGTAATTGTAGAGTAAGAAAAATACTCACTAAAAACCAAGAAAAAAGTTGTAAAGGCTATTATCTAAAAGAAAAAAGGTTTTTTTGAGTACTATTATCAGAAGTTCTGAAAAAATTCTGATCATTACTTCAGTGTTTTTACATACGCTGTCAATGCTAAGAGGAAGTGTATGTCAGGATGCTCAAACCGGCACTCCCAATAGACATAGATAGATCTGTGCAGTCAAAGGTGTATGTGTGTGTGCGTGTTTCATGTGACAGGCGCTGGGTGATGGTATGACGGGCATTTCTAACCACGCCAAGAAAGGGGAGCTGGATGATTTCTGTGACTCTGTGCGCAACTTTGCCAACTCTGTTTGCGGCCTGACCGAGGCTTCTGCACAGGTGAGAACAACAGCAACAGCAACAGCAGCAATAACAACAACAACAGCAGCAGCAACAACAGCAGCAACAAAAACAATACAACAACAGCTGCAGCAGCAACAAAAACAATACAACAACAACAGCAGCAGCAGTAGCAACAACAGCAATGGCAGCAACAGCACCAACCACCACCCACCACCACCACCACCACTGCAGCAGCATAAGCAGCAACAACAACCACAGCAGCAGCAACATTAAGAACAACAGCAGCAGCAACAGTAACAATAACAACATCATTAAAAATGGAAAACATAACCCAGCCAACTTTCTCTCTGTTTAGCACATCCTTTGTTAACCCTGCTTTCTTGTTCTAAGAGTTGTACAATCTCTGGTTTATGTCTGTGTCTGGTTATGTTAACTCCAGGGGGAAAAATCTCCTTGAATACATGCCTCGGTGGTGGCTGAAACCTGGGCCCTCAGATGACGAGCTCAACGCTCTAACTACTATGCTATTCCGCCCTCCCTGATCTTCTGGGCAGCCATCAGTCTCCGAAGACTGTGGAGTTGCGCTTCTCTAGGTGTTAATTCTGGTACAGCGGCGGATGGGGCTGGCCATTCCAACAGGGGAATGACAGACAGTCCCTATGGCAGAGGGCACAGCTGAAGTCTGACGCTGGTCTGTCTGCCTGGGCTGCAGCCTTTCTTCTTGTTCTCTTTGCCTTGTGTCTGGTAGCTAAATAAAAACGCTGCCAGTTGAAATACGCCTCTGTTCCAAGAGCAAGAAGTGACTGATGATCACACTGTACCTGGTCTAGCAGAGAGGCATTTTCCTGCTGAGGTTCCGCATTGTCTGGTTTCTTTCTGGGATTAGTACAGCCTGACACACTCGCCCAGTGTAAATTTCTTAAAACAAAGTTTTTGTTTTTCAGCGTGTCCTCAGGGTAGCAGTATGTATGTTGTGTGTGTATGTGCAGGCAACCTACCTGGTGGGTATCGCAGACCCGGCCTCAGAACCCGGTCGTCCAGGTGTGGTGGACCAGTCGCAGTTCCACCGGGCCAACCAAGCCATCCAGATGGCCTGCCAGAACCTCACCAACCCCGCCAGTTCACAGCAACAGGTAACTACCTGCCTGCCTACCTGCCTGGCTGCTACTTTTCTTCTCCCCCCTGTCTCTCTCTGTCCCTTCTCCTCTTTTCTTTCATTCCTTTGCAGTGCATTGGTCTTGATTAAGCATGGAGGTTTTTGAGTTGTGATGTCCTTCGTTGAGTTTTTTTAAAAGTCAGTGAGGAAGGAGGAGACTTGAGAGGATTAACACTAGAATTGCTTGCCCTGTGTGGATGGATGTGTAGAGACTGAGAAGTGCAGGGAATGTGTAGTGTAGGTAAAGAAAGATGTGAGGGGTTGGGGGAGAGGCAAGATCTATGGGAAATGCCTGGTTCATGTGAAGAATAGGAGACTATGAAGAATAGGGAGGGGGTGGGGAGAGAGAATATGAATTAAAGAAAAAGAGGGGGAGAGAGAGAGGTTAACTGAGGGACTGTGAATGAAGTTGAGCAGGTATCACTGGAACTTGGAATATCAGAAGGTAGTAACCATGATTCACCTGTAAGCTCCTGTTTAAGCTTGTGGTGAAATAACGGCTCAAAGGTTTATTTATCTATAGAGGAATGGGATTTAGACTTACGTGTGAAACAACGTAGATATCATCTCTTTTTGTTGGCCTAGCTTTATCAACACTATGATAGATGACAAACTTCTTGTAATACTGCTTCTGATTGGCCAAAATTGTAAAAAACAAAACAAAAAGAGAACCTAAGAAACAAATTGCTTAGTGAACCAGTAGTGTCATATGGGGTAGCTGTATTACTATAGGGAAGCTGCCTGTTTGAAAACAACATTTTGGATTTTAAAGCATGTCTGTATGTATCTGGTTTGTTTTGTTTTGTTTTGTGTGTTTGTTCATTTGGGTATTTTTTGCATCTTTATCTGGTGTGCCGTAATTTTGTATGGATATGAATAAGAGAGAGAGAAGGAGGGAGAGAGAGAGAGTGAGTGTGTGTGTGAAATTTTGCTTTAGGGTGTGTATGCGCGCATGCGTGGTGTGTGTGTGTGTGTGTTTGTGCTCATGTGCGCAAGTGCAGGCACACATGTGCTCATTCATGCACAAGAGCATGTGTGTTGGTTGGAACGCTAATACGCATAGCATTGACTTAGTGAAAGCATGGCATGTGATGTGATGTGTCAGTGTGTGTGTGTGTGAGTGAGAGAGGCTATGAAACTGACCCAGACTTGTTGAACCTTCTAGGGGAATGTTCAGGCCCAGGTATGTGTTTGCTGATCCATGTACAGTGTACATAGCGGAAATAACTGACCCTGTAATATACCTTGTACATATATATATATCTCCCCTTCATGTTTATCCATCTTCCAGTCTTACATACCATGACACCACATCGTTCATTCATAACCAGTTTGGTGTGTGGTTTGGCTAGTAATTGCCTGAAAAGTCAAACCAGAAAAAATTTCTTCATGAAATCAGATGTGTATGATCTACATGCTAGGCAAGATTGATTATGAGTTTTAAAGGGAAAGAGAAGACCTTTTAGTTTCTAAACTTTCTTCTTTACTTTTATTTGAGAAAAAAAGATGAATTGTTTCTCAAAGCTAGCTCCAAATGAGAGGAAGAATGGGACAGTGTGTACTGATACATTGATGTCAGTTGATGCACTGGTCTTATATAATAAGCAGTAATCCTAACCTGATGTATGTGTTGATCACTGTAACACTGCATCAGATATTTCTCAACAGTAAAAGAGAATTATGAAGAAAAAAAAGGCGAGTAGAAAGTCACGAAGAGAAATTGTTCGTCCCCATATGTCAAGTGATAGAAAAAGAAAAAAGTTGACGTAAAGTAATTTTGAAAATCCTTGTACTTTAGGTAACTGTCGGATGTAATATTTCCATTTTTGGCAAACGTTTCTCAAACTGAACACACCTCTGAGCATGGAGGCTGCTTGGCTGAATAGATGAGATGTCTGACATTGACCCTCAGGTCAAGGTTTCATATCCCACCACTGGTATTGTCAGCCACTTTGGTAGAAGTGATCTCTACTCTTAAAAACCAACAGGCTCCAATTCTTCTCCAGTCATTGGGATAAGCTGGACATTTCACAGATTTTATGGGTGTGATCACTCGCCTATGCATGCAATCCTGCAGGCATTCGACACCCTGTTCTGCCTTTCAAAAATGAGCAGGCCATCATAATGCTGATAGATAATGGGTGACTTGATAATCATGCACTCTTATGTCATGGTTGAACATAGTAATAATAAATGGAATTTATGTAGCGCTGTATCTTGTAAAAACGAATCAAAGTGCTTGCATTCAACCTATTCCTACACATGCAACCAACAACAATTATCAGTTTTCTCATCGTCCCTGAAGACAGAATGGGGCTACCTGAATGATTGGATTACATCTTGGTCATGGTGAACCTTGGTAACAGAGTCAAAAACACTAATCATCCCATGAAGGGCAATTACAGAAGAAGAATGCCTTTGTATAAATGGCATTGGACATACATAAGAGTTATGTGTTAGCCTGAACACAAGGATGACAAGGTGGATGTGTGCTGTATAATGGACGCTTCACTGACAACCCTTTTCTTCATAGAAGTGCAGTGGTGTCATGAAAGCTTTTTTTTTTCCTCCATTTTATTGCATGGTGTTGTAATATCTATTTATGTTGATTTTATAATAATCTGTAACTACAGATACCCAAATAACAGAAATGTTGAACTAATCTCTGCTGGATCTGATGTCAGTAAATTGTAATATATATCAATTCACCAAGGAGAGTTCAGTGTGTATACATATACGGACAGTTTTGTGTATTCAGAGACTAGTTTAACGTTTATGCAGAAAACTGAAACGTGCAGACGAGCTAATCCTTCAGTATATGACTTCCATCATAACAAGTCTCCCAGTTATTACGCCTTGTCATCTCCCCCTTCATGGACAATTGTATCAAGTGTTTCGCCATTTGTGTTTCATTTGAAAAATTTTCCAGTATGATTGTCATTATTATGTATACATGTATATTATTTTTTTTAATCAGCATTGTTTCAAAATTTCTCCTGTATTTCTTGACCCATGTTTTGTTAGTTTTGACTGTTCATATACATTCAGTCTCCACCTCCTCCCCACCCAACCTGATCCCCTCTCTCTTATTTTGGAAAGAGAATGTCTTCAGTTTTTCATACTCCATTCATGGTATGGGTATCAGGTTAGTGTTGAAGTTATTGGCACTTTTCTTACTGCCAATGATAATTGTGATGTAGACAGATCGGGCACTTTGTGTAGGCTGAAGAATCTCACTCTCTGTCACTCTTATGATTATCATATGATCTGAAGACAGATGTGTAGACTGAAGAACCTCCCTCCTTGTCACTCTAATGATTATCCTATGATCTGAAGACAGATGTGTAGGATGAAGAACCTCCCTCCTTGTCACTCTAATGATTATCATATGATCTGAAGACAGATGTGTAGACTGAAGAATCTCCCTCCTTGTCACTGTAATGATTATCATATGATCTGAAGGCAGATGTGTAGACTGAAGAATCTCCCTCCTTGTCACTCTAATGATTATCATATGATCTGAAGACAGATGTGTAGACTGAAGAATCTCCCTCCCTGTCACTCTAATGATTATCATATGATCTGAAGACAGATGTGTAGACTGAAGAATCTCCCTCCTTGTCACTCTAAGGATTATCATATGATCTGAAGACAGATGTGTAGACTGAAGAATCTCCCTCCCTGTCACTCTAATGATTATCATATGATCTGAAGACAGATGTGTAGACTGAAGAATCTCCCTCCCTGTCACTCTAATGATTATCATATGATCTGAGACAGATGTGAGACTGAAGAACTCCTCCCTGTCACTTAATGATTATCATTGATCTGAAGACGATGTGTAGACTGAAGAATCCCTCCTTGTCACTCTAATGATTATCATATGATCTGAAGACAGATGTGTAGACTGAAGAATCTCCCTCCTTGTCACTCTAATGATTATCATATGATCTGAAGACAGATGTGTAGACTGAAGAATCTCTCTCCATTGTCAATCTTATGCCATAAGGATGTGAAGCTCCCTGCTGTCATCTGATCTTCAAAGAGATATACTCAGGGATTGTCTTGTTTTCATCTCAGTTAAAAAACAACAAAAAAGCTCTCCTCTTTCTGTTGTAAATTGTAACAACCCCCCACTCCCCCATCCCTCCACTTTTTCTTCTTCTCTTGTTTTAAAAAAAAAGTAAGCGGTTTTCATATTGTCATTTTAAACCTCTATGAGTGGTAATTTCTCGGAAGAGATGTCACGAACCACATTACTGCTATCATCATTTTTGTTTGTTTGACTTGGTATACAAACTTGCTTGCATTCAGCATTGCCATATGCTGTTGGTTTAGCCTGTTGCTGTGGCAGTGTGTGTGTGTGTGTGTAGCGTGCATGTTGTACAGCTGATGCTCAAGCGATGGTGCTACTTTTGGTAGACAGAACTGCCTGCCCTCAGAGCAAGGTTGTGTGATATGATTTTGTGAATGTGTTTTTCAAGCTGTGGTTGTTATCAGTTTTCGTGTAGAGATTTAGTTACCAAAAGAAAAGAAAAAAGGCTGGTTCTATCACTCGGCCGTAAGCATGAACTCTTGCTTTGTTGCCTCCACTCTAAATGTCCTTGACCTCATTCAGGCTCGCCTTGACATAAGAACCTCGCGTGAGGTGGTGAGTTGGGCACATTCGGTTTTCGTTTGTTTTATGTCCTCACCCCCCATCTTTCCCTTGCCCTCCATCCTCCCCCCTCCCCCTCCCTCCGCCATCACTTTGTTCCCCCTCCCCACAGGTGTGTGTACAGGTGTTCATGTGTGTGTGATGTTGATGATCACCATCTTTGCAAGTGTTGCTTCTGACTCTGTGTGTGTGTGTTCATTCTTGTCTTCTTCTGTGTCACGCTTTGTCATCCTCTCCGAGTGTGTGGGTGGCTGTGGGTTTTGGTGTTCGCTGGTATGGGGTGACCTGTGTGTGTGTGTGTGTGTGTGTGTGTTGTGTGTGTGTGTGTGTGTGTGTGTTGTGTGTGTGTGTGTGTGTGTGTGTGTGTGTGTGAGAGAGAGAGAGAGAGAGAGAGAGAGAGAGAGAGAGAGAGAGGAGAGAGAGAGAGAGAGAGAAGCTCTATGTACATTGTTGACATTGTTGGCTGATTTGGTGTTGTTTATAGAGTGTTGTTTTACCCTTTAAAAAAAAAAATTGCTGTGGCAGTTGCTTATTATTTTTTTAAAAACTTTGCATCTGTTATTTTAATTTTATTGATTTTTCCCTCCCCCAATACTTGAGGTTAGCAGGGGTTGCAGGGCTTTGAAGGATTTTATGTTACTGCCATTTTTTTGTTTTCTATGAAGAAAAAAAACATAGAGGTAAGCGTCATTATATGTACTGTGTGAAATCATAGTTTTTTTTGGTCACAAAGGCCAGTTTGTCAGCCATTGCTTTAGAAACAAAATTTTAGTAGAAGTACACCCTTATTCTGGAATCCAGGAACATGCTTCCCTGATTAGTCCCTTCCATTTTGGCACTTGGATATTTGTTGTCTTACAGGCTGAAGCAGATGAGGAATAAATAGGACTGTCATGTCACATTCCCATGGGCATTTAATTGACATCATAAAAAACTGGAATAATTTTCAGGATTTCTTCATTAATGAAAGTTTCATCTTGCTTCTGATACCCCAACTCCTTGTTTAGTTAGCTAGTCACTTGTGTGGATGCATCCAGAGGTGGTTGGGTGTGGAGATCTATTTGTGGAACTACTGAATAGGGAAATAAAGTTGCAGACTTAATGCTAGAAGCTAGCATCCTCCATGCATTGGCCAACCAACTAAACACATTTATCAATTTTTTATGTGTTAGTTTGTGTGTAGTTTTCCCCAAGAGGCTTAAGGCGTAGACAAGTCGGTAGGTGCAGTGGTATCAGTCTGTTGAAGTGATGGATACAAAATCAGCATTTGAAAAGATGAGAGGATTGATCCTGTTAGTACTGGGAGAATAAGGAGTTAACTTCATGAGTGTAACATTGATAAAACAATAATAAATAGTAATAGAAAAAGTAAAGTTATGGGGACAGGGGTGGGAGAGAAAGGTTATCAGGAGTGTGGTGGGATATGGGAATAGTGTTAGTAAACAGAGCTGCAGAGAGATGTGTGATGCAGAAAAAATCAAAAAGAAGGAAGAAAGAATAGGTTACACAGGTTTCTCTGAATATTTTAGTTTTGTGTACTGTTAAGGGGAGGAAGAGAGGAAAAAAATGTGGATTGATGGAAAACGTAATCCGCCAGTATGTGTCAGCATACCTGTAGAGATGTATAACTTCAGAGACTTTTTTTTATGGGTGTAGGGTGTGGAGAAAGCCTGGTCTGTATTAGCATGGTAATAATGTACTGGTGGATAGTTTTTCAGTCCTTATGACTGAGATTGGTAAAACTGTTTAGTTTTAGCCAAAAGGATTATTAAAATAAATACAACCATAGCCTTGCAGATATATGTGTATAGTTGGTATAGATTTAGTGTTAGAAGGCAGAAGGTGTGTGTTTGTGTGTGTGTGTGTGTGGTTGTGACAGCATAGCTCACACTGTGTTGTGTCCATAGTAGTTACTGTAGAGTAGTGACGGCTTGATAGGTTCATGGCTTATTCACAGACTCATCAGTTAGACCAGATCTTCTGTGGCCATGTATCATTCCTGGTTCAGGACTTCATTTGTGATGTGCTTCATACAAAATGGATCATCCACTCATCTGTATTAGAATCTGTGAAAAGATGCAGTCAAGTGATCTCTTGGCCCTTTCTGAATCAAGTCCACCGAAGCAAAACAGGGGAGGGGATGGAAAAGATCCAAAAAGAAGAAAAAAAAGAGAAAGAAAACAGGGAGGATGGTGGTGTACATAATGTCATCAAGCCATGTGTATGATCATTCTGTCATTGTTTTTGTCTCCTGTTCGTCATCATTCAGTCACCCATGAGGCTGTCAGATTCTTTGCACAACTGTTGTCTGTAAACGACCAAGTCCAGCTTTTATCCCTCTTCACTTTCCTCCTCGGTTTTCCTTCCTCAGTTGCCTCTCTTCTCCCTTCCTCATCATTGTTCTCTCTCCTGATCTCTGTATGTCAGGCCAAACAACTGGTAATGAAATGGCTAGAGTTGAGCCAAGCCAAGCTCTCCTCCCACATGCGCAGATATCTGGTCTCTTTCATCCCTGTGTCTGTTGTCGATCCCCCCCTACATCTGTCTGCCCTTCTCACACAGGGCTGCTTGCACTTTTGATCATTGTACCTTAGCTGGGGGGAGTGAACTCTTGTGATCGGATGGTTCAGTCCCTGGGTCAGTTGTCTTTCTGGAATGATGACAGAGAAAATGCTTAAAGCCTTGCCCCTGCAAAAGAGAAACGTCTTAGCAACGTAGCGATATTTCAGGGCGAGAAAATGGCTGTATTTTGTATAACAATCTCTCTTTGTCCCACAAGAAGTGAAACACTGCTGTGCACAACAGTGAACAGTGGTGGGTTTTGAGGTTATATTATTTTTTGTTTGTTTGTTTGTGACCGTTGATAATGTCAGTTGCTATTTAATTCTAAACTAAATTCCCTCCAAACAGTTGATAGGATCTTCATCTCCTACGTTTATTGCAAGATTCAGGTACAAGTATTGATACATTGGCAGTTGAGTGTAGTAACAGGGATATATAACAAGTATACATGGTACACATGTGTTTGTCTGCTGTGATGTTGACATGTATTATGTACCATCAGGGTATTGACAGACATGACTGGGTTTTCTATATGTTTTTGTGCTTTTCTATTCATGTGTGAACGTGTGTGTCTGAATTTGTAGGGGAAAAAGAAAGCAAAACAGAAAGTGTTGACAAGAACTGAAAAAAAAAAAAAAAGGTGAGAAGTTGACACAAGCCAGACTGTGAATGAATGTGACATGATGTTGACTTGGGACTTGCTGTTCTCTGTTAGTACTATGCTTCCTGGACTCTGAGGTCCATGGTAAGAACATCAGTACTCCTAGTCGTTCTATATGGTTTATTCCTTATTGTTATTATTATTATTATTATTCATGACTTTTTTTTTTCATTGTTCAATGGCTGCCCAGTGCCCGTGTTGTCACTGTGAAAAAATGTCACTGTGTTAAACAATCCCTTCCACCTCCCTCCCCCCGTCCTGCCCACTTTGTGACCCAAACACCCATTGGTCCTCAGCACTGCCGGCGTTTGTCTTCTGTTTTCTTATTGGCTGATTTATTTTAATTGATGCAGAGACCCCTTTTCTGCCCTCTTTCTCCATTTTTAGGAAGGGGAGTTTTCTGAGAGTTTTTCTTAAAAGAACAATAGAAGTTATTGAGGGGTAAAGGGGTTATTTTTTTATTTTTGGAAGAAGGAAAAAACCCATCATTAGAGGGGAACAAGTGGAAATGTTTCTTTCAGCATCAGTTATTGTCCAATCTGTTGGAAGTGTGGAGTAGTGTAGGGAAGTAGCATGAGATAAAGAGCTAAATATTGAGAGAGATTTTTTAAGTGACTAGGTCTATCGGAAAATTTGATTACTTACAAATTACTTTTTTTCCCATCTTTTTGTAGTGAGCTTTGCTGTGTGAGTTTTCTTGTTATGCAGGCATTTGGTTTGGTGTTGCAAGTTTAGTGTTTGCCCTTTTGTTTGGGACTTGAAGGCAAATTTTTAACTTTGTTATAATTCTTTTTATTTTTAAAAGTTTGATGATCTTATTTTTTCATTTTAAATTGATCGCTTCTTTATTTTCTTTTTTGTTGGTATCTTTTTATTTTTCGCCCGTTACTTGGACATGTTCTCACATGTTTTTTTGTTAGTTCATGCAGTTGCATGTAGAATATCATCAGTGCTCTCTGTGTGTGAATATGTTGAGTGGAGCCTCTTTTTTCCAATACTGTAAATAACAGAAAATGTTAGTTAAAACCTGAAGGCAATGTATGGTCATCTAGACCAAGCGGTAAAGTTTTGTGGAAACAAATGTAATCTTGATGATATGAGCTAATATTATGCTATCAACCTTTATTATGTGGATTGTTGATAATTTAGTAGGAGAATGGAAGATGCTGGAGTCATCTTTCAAAATGGAGAAGAGTTTGAAAGAAATTTGAAGAAAGGTATGGTTAGACTTGGTATGGTTCTTCATCTTTTTTTTTTACTGTAAGATTTTGGTATTGGATTGACTCAGAATCAGGATTTGGAGTAAGCTAGTCTTCATAGCTGAATACTGTTGGTTACGTACATTTGTTTAGCCATTTTGGGGTAACTGAAATCTTGTTTTTGTCATTAATGTCAAATTAAAATCTAATATTCCATTTATGTTGTTTTTTTCTTCTTTGCCTTATTTGTTTGTTCTGAAGATATTGTTAGAGCTGTTATATATTTTATTAAAAAAAATATTTTTTGGTCTTTTATTTTCCTTCAGTATTTTCAGTTTTTTTTTAAAAATGCAGTTGTTACCATTAGTACTTTGTGTCATAAGTCGTAGTGTTTGTGTGTGTTGTTGATCTTCCCCTATGGATCAGTGTTTGAGTTGGTGTTGTATATAGCAATCCTAATGCAAGAACTGTACTGTATGAAGACCCCAGTTAAGATTGTTGCAACAACGGCAGGATGTTATTTTTACATTTTTGTTATATGGCTCTAAGGATTGATATGATATAAAGTGAATGGGTCAAGAAAAATCTCATAAGAGCCTTAATAGTGTATATGCTGCTACACTGCTATTACGGGAAATATGCAGTTAGAATAAAAAATATATATACATGTTAGGAAGCAGACATCACAGATTGGTATGTTTTCCATGAAAAAAACATGACTTTGTGTGAAGAATAGTGTATTGTGTATTTATTCTGGTCCCCATCGCAGATTAGTGTGTTTTCCAGAGAAAACATGACCATATGTTAAGAAAAGTGTGTGGTGTATTTATTGTGGTCCCTGTGATGTGGATTACAGGACACATCAGTTAGTATGTCACTGCCACCTGCAGTTTCACGTTGATATGTCAAGGAGTGGAACTTTTTCAGCAGACTGCGTAGAGGTTTACTTGTTCAACATGTTCTCCACTGTCTCAAAATCAGATACAGGTTTGGGGGTGGGTAGCCTACTGCTTAGAGCGTTGAGCTCGCAGTCTGATAGTGTGGGTTCCAGCCATTGATAAATGGAATTTATTTAGTGCTATATCTTGCGAAAACAAATAAAAGCACTTGAAAATGCTTGAAAACCATTACAGGTACTGAAACCCATTCAAGGGGATTTTCCCCCGGGATGTTAGCATCAGTACTCACTCTTTCCTCGGAAGATCCTTTGGATGAGTGTAAACTGAGGTCTCATGAATGAATGTGCGCAGAACACCTTGCGCACATGTTAAAACCTGTCCTTCCTTTTGGATTGGTAGGCCATCACATGCCAATCAGAACAGATAAATTAAAAAACCCCACCAACAACAACAACCAAAAACCATGCATATTTGTGTCAAGGCATTATCCCCAGGTGACATACGCAAATTCTTGCCATTGGTGAACCTCAGAGCTCTAGCCAAGAGGGTGGGTGGGAAGAAATGCATGTGGACTAACAGCTGAGGAAGGAAATGTATTATAAGTGGCTCCGTTCCTTCTCTATCGGTGCATGTGAGGGTGAACAGGAGTGTGTGTACAGTACTGACACAGCCACCCCACCCCTGTCATGATCTGAAGTATAGCAAGCATGTCTGAGGGTTGGAAGACTGTATTGTAATATATTGACAGGGCTAACTATGGCAGTACATATGGGTTTCCATTATAACCAGATATATATATCTACCTTGTATACCTGAAAGAAGTGGATCATGGAAAACATGGCGTTTTTCTATAGCTGAAACTCATAAACGGTGGGAACGGATGACAAAATTTATCACAACTGCATACACACGGGGACTGGATGTAAAACACATGAGTGCTTATTCCATTATCCTCAGTATAAAAGAATAAAGATTTTTTTTAAACCCTGAAAAATAATCATGTTGATGAAGTGAATGTTGATTTTTTTTTTTAAGCAGAAGAAAGATTTGCTATAGTAGTCTTTGAAATGTTTCATTTCTGCAGAATCAGAATAGCAGTTTATGGATGTACAGGGTTTGTAGTGTTATGTGTCGTGTATTTTGATATAAATGCCATTAATATTCACTGACAGCAGTTCACAGACTGGTCAGTTGTTTCTGCTCAGAAGCAGAGCTGAGCAGCATATAAGTTATTTCTTGTCATGCAACAGACAGCTGCAGCTGTCCCTTATGCTATGTAGGAGTATATCATTTAGTCACTGATTAAGGCATTTATGATTAGTATAAGCTCACAGGTGTAGGCATTTAGGATTTGTTTACCGAAGCAGGAATATATGATTAGTTGCTTATGTATGCATATAGGACTAGTTGACTAATGTAGGCATATATGATTAATTGACTAATACAAGCACATATGATTAGTTGACTGAAGTATGCATATATGATTAGCTGATTGATGTAAGTACATATTAGTTGACTGAAGCAGGCATATATGATCAGTTTACTGATTACTGTGCCTGAATACTGTGACCGTTACCGTGTCAATTTCATGGATACTAGCATATTGTGTCAGTGGCCATATGGTGTAGCAATGCACAGTATACAGAAATCCATGTTGAGAACATCTCTAGTTGTACCCCACTCTTGTCTTTATTAGCTACATAAAGGTACTTCTTGTACTACCATTAACGCTTTGTAACCTCAAACAGTATATAGAATCTATATCATGCTGTCACTACTCTTATGATGGCTGAAGTAAAAAATGGAATGAATACCTCATGTCTGAATAAACAACAGTTTTGGAAGGCTTATTAGTTTTTGCATTATAAATAAATTTATAAGGTAACAGTTTCGGTAGCATCAGAACTATAATTTGATGTATGCACTCTCATGCCCCCAAAAGTAAATATGTTTCAGGGCTTTTAGCCAGAATGAAGTGATGAATTCACTCAGTGTATTCTTGTCAGGCTTGTTTAAAAATTTTTTTTTTTTTTTTAAAAAAGAATCAAAAAGTAAATTTTTCTATTTTAGTAAAAATGAGCTAAATTATGTGTGTAGAAAACGGTTAAAAAGGATTGTTGGCTTTGTCATTAAGAATTGTTGTTAAACGTCGAGTAGCAGCACCCACAGGTTCCATATTGTCTGTGTTGATGTTTGCTTTCAGTCCAGAACTTGATGGTGTTCACACAGGCTCTGTTGTGTGGTCTGTGTTGTCTGGCACTCACTATTGCAGTCACTACTGTCTGAATCTCTGTGTCACAAAGAACCACAACATACCAGCAACATCACCAACAGCTACAACTGCATAATTTTCTTCTTATGTCAATTGTTTATTTATCTTTAAAAAAAAAATTTGGAAGGGAGGTTGAGAGGGAGTAAAGTTTGATTGCTTTTGGAGCAATATAAAGTAAAATGGAAAATATTTGAATATTTTTGATTGGTCATTTTGACTTTTATCCTATTTTTTGTTTTTGGTTAATTAGGGATGGCTTTATTGATTTTTAAAAAAACTTTTGTTTTTATTGATGTTTAAAGTCAATGTTAAGCAAGTTATAAACAGCAGCAGTAAATCCGATTCAGAAAGATGTAATATCTTTATATAAAATTAAAATTTCAGTGACAAGTATTTTTCTGCTGAAAAGTGACTTTTCATTGTTAAGACTTTTTTTCTGCAAGAATGAAATCAGATTTTTAAAGTGAAATTGCTTTAAAATGTTCTGAAGACTGTATTGCATTTTTGGGGTATAAACTGATGTTTTAGTTTAAGAAAATGTTTTCATGAAAACAATCACTGAAATATGTTTTATATAAAAGTGTATTAAAAAAGAAAAATCCACTTTATTGTTACTTCCTTCCTTTTCCACTGTCATTTTCATGGTTAAGTTTAAGTTGATTGGATTCTCTCTCTGTTTAAAAATTATTTTTTTAAACACTCTTTAGGTATGCTGAACAGAAAATTAGGTGGTTCTTGCAGATTTTTGAAGAATGCATTAGTCAGGTATTATATACATATTGCAAGGTAAAAACAATATTATATACATATTGGAAGGTAAAAACAATGTTGGATGAACACCTATAATGATACTGTGTAGATAAAATATTAGCAGTGTATGAACCATGTAAGTACTGCTGTGCCTGAAACTTGTAGCAGCAGTATGTAAACCAGATTTGAACAGTGTGTTGTCATGTTCTAAAGCTGTCATGTTGTTGTTGTTTTTGTGTATAGGTGTTGTCAGCTGCCACAGTGGTGGCCAAACACACGTCAGCGCTGTGCAACGCCTGTCGTCTGGCCTCTTCCAAAACAGCCAATCCAGTGGCCAAAAGACATTTTGTGCAGAGCGCCAAAGATGTCGCCAACAGCACTGCTGCTTTGGTCAAAGCTATCAAGGTGAGTAACATACACAGAAATAACTCTGGTAAGGAGGGAGAGAGAGAGAAAAATAACGTTGGGGGGGGGGGGGGGGGGGGGGGCAATGCAAGACATTTGAAGCTCTAGATGAGAGATCCTGGATATTTGTGATCTTTGATAGACATGCTGGTTTTTCTTATTTTGGGACATAGAGAGACGGACGCTTGTCACATTTGATGTCCAAATAACTTCTGTATCTAAAAACATCAGAGACATGATGTTTTAATGTGGTTGAAGAGGTATTATATTCATATGTTTGAAGACATAGAATATGCTTTTTGTATTAGTGTGATTTGTGATCTGCAAAGAAGAGATATGAGGAAATAATAATAATTTGTTTTTTTACAAGATTCAGCGCTATATAAATTCTATATATTATTATTATTATTAAATGGGATTTATATAGCACTATATCTTGTAAAAACATATCAAAGCACTTGCATTCAACCTATTCTTACACATATAACCAATATAAATTGGTAGTGTTAACAAATTCAAATGTACATACATGCACACAAGTATGCACAAGTACGTTTCGCTTTTCGGGAGAGTAGGCCATTGTGTGCCGGTGGGAATGGATGACAAAATTGATAATACTCCATACACACTGGGACTGGATGAAAAAAAGCACACGAGTGCTTATTCCATTATCCTCGAAAAAATAAACAAATAAATAAAAAGCAGGCACGCGAGCACACGCACACACATACACATACACACATACATACACACACACACACACACACACACACACACACACACACCACACCAAAACACCACACACACACACACACACACACACACACACACACACACACCACACACACACACACACACACACACACCACACACACACACACACCACACACACCCACACACACACACACACACACACACACACACACCAACACACACACACACACACACACACACACACACACCACACACACACACACACACACCCACCACACACACACACACACACACACACCACACCACACACACACACCAACACACCACACACACACACACACACACACACACACACGCTAAGTAGTATTTTGGTGAAGGGGGATAGGGAGGACATTCCAGATTGCTGGACCAGAAACAGACAGTAGAGTTCAATCCCTGGTATCTTGGTTGCAGGCTCTGGACAGCGACTTCACAGACGAGAACAGACGTCGCTGTGCAGAGGCCGCTCGTCCTCTCACCGATGCTGTGGAAGAGTTGACTACTTTTGCTTCTTCCCCAGAATTTGCCAGCAAACCAGCCAAGATCAGTCTTCAGGTATTTTGTGTGACTCTGTGTGTGTGGTGTTGTGTATTATGTGTTTGTGTGTGTGTGTTTGTGTGTGTATGTGCTTTTAAGTGTGTCTGTGTGTATGTGTGTTTGAATTGTTCAAATCTATTTCAAATCATTTATTTTGAAGATAATGAATAAGCGCATCTGTGCTTTTTTTTTGCTGTTGTCATCCAGTGCCTGTGTGCATGTAATTTTGTAAATATTGTCATCCGTTCCCACCAAAGGCGGGACAGTTTTTAACATGTGTGAAAGATGTTCTGTGTGCATTTGCACAAGGGACCTTTGTCTTTAGTCTCATCCTTAGGACTCTTCAGGAGTTGAGATGGCACGGATGTTAATGGCCTTGAATGGATGTCTTGGTCATGGCTTGATCCTGGGCCATCAGATGGTGAGCTCCAACCACCTGGCTGTCCCATCCCTTGGAAAGAAACTGCATGCATGTAGAAAAGGAACTATGATGGGTCACAACCTATGGTGAGAGAATACTAACAGTCGGTGCCTTTTCAGGCAACTAAGTGCCTGTGCCATTTTAGGCTACAGTCAGCCAGTGCATTTCAGGCTATGAATCACCTATGCCATTTCAGGCTATGAATCGCCTGTGCCATTTCAGGCTTCTGCCATTTCAGGCTTCTAACAGTCCGTGTCATTTCAGGCACGCAAGGCCCAGGAGCCGATTGTGGTGGCGGGCAAAGCGATGATGGACGGGGCATGTCACATGCTGCAGGCAGCCAAACAGCTGGCTGTCAACCCCCGAGATCCAGCCGTCTACCAGCTGTACTCCTCTCACTCCAAGAGTGTCTCCGACTCCATCAAACGTCTTGTCTCCTCCATCAGGTAAACCGCTGCCTGCCTGCCTGCCTGCTTCTCTCTGTTTGTCTGTCTGTCTGTCTGTCTGCCTGCCTGCCTGCCTGCCTGCCTCTCTCTCTCTCTCTCTCTCTCTCTCTCTCTCTCTCTCCCTCTCCCCCTTCTCCCCTCTCCTCTTCCCCCTCCCTCCCCCCCTCCTCCACCCCCCTCTCTCCCTTTCCCCCCTCTCTCTCTCCCTCCCTCCCCCTTCCCTACTCTTATCTCTCTTTCTCCCCCTATTTTGTTTAAAAAAAAAAAAAAGGGTTTGAACTTTTGGATAGTTGCTTGTAAAACTCTTCCTTGTCTTTCTTTAGTAATGGTGATTTTAAGTTGAATATAGTTTGATTTAGAAAGGAATAATCTGCACACATTGATGTAAATATCAGAACAGACCCCCCAAAAAACCCAACAACAACAACACAACAACCACAACAAACAAAACAAACAAAAAAACCCAAACAAACAAACACCCAAACAAATAAAAGAAAACAGCAACAAGAAACAAACAAAAACAAAAACCCAGAGCAAGAAAAGTCCCTGCTTAAACCCCCCAAAAAACCCCAACTTAATAATGAAAATATTTAAAAAAACCAAACCCACATATCTTTTTCAAAAAGCGGGAAGACAGTGCAATTGAAAAGAAGGTACCAGTTTTGTTTACAGAGGCTTACTTTCTTTTTAGACTCCATCCCCGAAGTTGAAAAGTGGCTACCTTAATGGTGGATAAAAACGGTCACGTATACAAAATCTCACTGTTGATGAACCTCAGAGCCTTAGCTGAAGAACAGGGCACAAAACAACAACAACAACCCACAACAAAACAAACCAACAAACAAACAAAAACAACAACCCAAAACAAACCAACCAACAAACAAAAACGACAACCCAAAACAAACCAACAAACAAAAACAGCAACTCTATTTCAAGAGCACATGACGAATGCAGTTAAAAGACCAGCACCATGCCCCCTATGACCAACAACTCTTTTTTGTTTTATTTTAAAATTATTTAATTTTTTTTTTTTTTTTTTTTTTTTTGACCGACAACTTTTATTTTATTACATTTTTTTTTTTTTTTTTTTTTGGGACTGACAACTCTTTTTTATTTTGTTATTTAAAATTTGTATTTATTTATTTATTTATTTTTTTAATGACCGACAACTCTTCTTAGTTTATTATTTAAAATTTGTATTTATTTTTTTTGGGAACGACAACTTTTTTATTTTGTTATTTTATTTTTATTTTTGTTGTTGACCGACAACTCTTTGTTTGACACGGTTCAGGGACAGCGCGCCGGGGCAGAAGGAGTGCGACGCGGCCATCGGCAGCCTGAACCGCACCATCCGGGAGCTGGACCAGGCGTCGCTGGAGGCCATCCGACAGAACCTGGCCCCGCGCGACACCAACACCCTGAAGGGCTTCCAGGAGCAGATGATCAACAGCGCTCGGGAAATCCTCGACCGCGTGGAGGATGTCAGGCAGGCTGCCAAGCAGGAGCCTGAAAACCTGGGGCATCTGGTGAGTCGGTCGGTCTCTTGTCTGTCTGTGGAGGAGGAGGAGGAGGAGGATTGTAGTGTAGTGTGGTGTATTGTATTGTATTGAATAGGTTGAATGCATGCGCTTTGATTTGTCTTTGCAAGATATAGTGTTATATAAGTTCCATTTATTATTATTATTATTATTGCATTATATTCACAGCTGTCGGTTTCCCCCACTTTCAGCTGCTCTCAGCTGCTATCCATTCCATCCCAGCTGGTGCAAATTCTAGCAGAAACTGACCGGACTTGGACTTGGTAAAGGTTAAGGGAGTAATTTTATCTCTAGGACCTGGACCCTTGACTGAGTTATGCTGGACTTGCCTGCTATATATTGTATACTACTTTAAGTCATTGCAGATTTATCTGTGTGAAATTTGGGCTGCTCTTCCCTGGGGAGAGCATGTGGCCACAAGAGCAGTGACACCCAATTTTTTTTCTCTCTACATATTTGGTTTCCTATCACAGTGGTTATTTTTTACAGAATTTTGCCAGAGACAACTCTCTTGTTGCCATGGGTTCTTTTATATGTGCGCTAAATGAGTACTGCACACAGGGGGTCTGGGTTTATCTCTCGTCCGACAATGTGCACCAGCACTTCATAACACACACACAGGCAGGGAGGAAAGCCAACTGTGTATGCCTGGAGCCACTAAGCAGAAAAGTCCTGGTCTGTGATGCTTGGACAGCAAAGAGATCCAGCTGTTGAACGTGCCCCAAGCCACAAAACCACAGACAGACAGACAGTCGTCTCAAGTCAGAAAATGTGTCATACATTTGTGCTACCAATCTTCTGCCTTTGTGCCTTTTTTAAAAAAAAACAACTGCGCATGGCTTGTCAGTAAGAGTTCAGGTGTGTTAAAAAACTTGTGTACTGGGAGATACAAAAAATATATAGAACTCTATAGAGGCATGGAACAAGTGTCGAGATAGCTTTGCTTATATTGGTTCTGCTAGTCAACTTAACAACCAAACCAAACAAACAAACTACCCCCAAACCCCAACTGTGCCCACCCTGGGACGTCTTGGCTGCTGCTGCAGTGATGATGATGCTCATGCAGGAGGCATGTGGTGTGATGTGGTGTGATGTGTGTGTGTGCAGGTGTCGACAGTGTCGTCCTACTTTGACCCGCTGACAGAGTCGGCCATCGGAACGGCCTCCAAGACGATGAACTCCAAACAGCAGATGACGCTGCTGGACCTCACCAAGACGGTGGCGGAGTCTGCTCTCCAGCTGATGTACGCCGCCAAGGAGGGAGGCGGCAACCCCAAGGTCAGTCACACTGCGCTCTTACCTCTCACTCACTCGCTCGCTCATGCTCTTTGTCTCTTGCTTACTCACTCCCCTGACCAATGTAGTCACCGGGAGGACTGAACCTTTGCAGCAAACTTTGTGAGGGATCTCCATATTTCCATCTTTGCTGGGCAGCTACAGCACACACACTTTGTCTGGCTGAGTGGGTAGGCCATTGGACACTTGATCTCATGGTCACAGTTTATTTCGGAGCTAAGATTTGTGTCTATTCCAGTCCTCTTCTTTTGCTGTGGATGATATTGTAGCTGGAGGTCCTGTGTTAGGACTCGTTCGTAAATTATGCATAAACCATCTTGAACCCCATTCTACCTTCTGAGGAAAAGGTATCTGATGCTGCTAAGAATGAATGGCAGGAAATGGAAAAAAGTATGTACACTAGTGTCGTGATCATTCATCATCCCTGTAGAAGGGTAACTATATAGCTTTCACAGAATAGGTAGTATGATGATAATGATGCCAAAGTGACGGTTATAAAACGATTAAATTCCCTGTGGGGACACTATGGGGCCTGTCAGTATAAAGAGCATCTCCACCTTCTGGAAATTCTGTGCTAGGAATTTTCTCTTTTCTCTGTTTCTGCCTTGTTCCTTTTTCTTACTGTCATTTCCTTCTTGTCTTTTTTTTCTGCCTTCTTGGTCCATTCTCCTGCCTTTTTCCCAGAAAGACAAGATCACAGAAGTTGGATGTGTTGGGCGCTTAACAGCAGCAGTGCATCTTATTTTCACTCATATGACAGACAACAACACTTGCTGTCTTGAGTGTTTGACGAAGAAGAACAATTTATTAAAAAATTTTTTCTTAAAAAGCAGTTGCATCACTTGCATGTATAAAAAAGAAAAGTAATTTGCATACGCATAAAAACTTCCCAGTAGTAGAAAACTGCCAAGTTACAGACGAGGAATGAAGAAGGAATGTACCGTGGTGTGAGATGTGATGTTGTGCTGTATGTGTGTGTATGTATCAGGCGACGCAGGCGCACCAGTCGATCGACAATGCAGCGGACGACATGAAGGACGTGCTGCAGGACCTGCTGCAGACGATGGAGGAGGCGGCCTCCCAGGCTGGAGTGGTCTCCAACATGATCGACAGCATCTCCAAGTCCATTGCCAGGGTCAGTGGGGGTGTGCTTTGTGTCAGTGTTGGGTTGGAGGGGGGGGGGATTGGGTGGGGAGGGGGGTGGGGGGGGTGTCTGTGAGAGGAGTGGGGTAAAGGGTGGGTATTTTTTGTTGTTGGTGTATGTGAGAGAGAGAGTTAAAAGAAAAAATGTATGGTTGTGCTGTGTGTGTGTGTGTGTGCTTATTGGCATATCTGCTCATATAAAAGAATTTTTTTTTAAATGCAAATGTGGGTGTGTGTCTGTGAGAGGAGTGGGGTAATGGGTGGGTATTTTTTCCGGTGAGTGTGTATGTGAGAGAGACAGAGTTAAAAGGAAAAAAGTGTATGGTTGTGGTGTATGGTTGTGCTGTGTGTGTTGTGTGTGTGCTTATTGGCATATCTGCTCATGCAAATGTGGGTGGGTGTCTGTGAGAGGAGTGGGGTAAAGGGTGGGTAATTTTTTTCGGTGTGAGTGTGTATGTGAGAGAGAGAGATAAAAGGAAAAACAGTGTATGGTTGTGCTGTGTGTGTGTGTGTGTGTGTGTGTGTGTGTTGAGTATGTGCTCATTGGCATATCTGCACCTGCAAATATGTGTGTGTGTGTTGTGAGTATGAACTGATTAGCATATCTGCACATACAAATTGTGTGTGTGTGGTGTGTGTGTGTCTGTGTGTGTGCGCGCATGCACGCGAGTGTGTGTTTTGTCCATGTGCTGTTGAATTTCATGTGTTGGAGCACCATACTTGAGTTGCTGACTAAAGCAAGATGATACTCTTTAACAAGATCTATTTATCATGAAGATGATACTGATGATTATTGTACTCTTGACAGAACAATTTATTATGATACTGATGATGATTGTAATCTTGACAAGAGTGGTTTATTATGAAGATGATACTGATGATGATTGTGTGACGGTTGCAGACGGACGAGCGCATCACGGTGCATGAAGAAGTGTCGTTTGTGGATCACCAGACCAACATGGTGCGCCTGGCCAAACAGATCGCCCGCACAGCTCAGGACATGGTCAGTTTTGTTTTGTTTCCTCCTGCTTGCTGCTACTGCTTTTATCTACTAATTAGATTGTGTGTCTTTGGGTGGGTGGCGTGTGAATATGAGAGAGAGGCTTGGATGCTTGACATTTTGACCAATTTATTGTCATTGCCCAATTTGGCCTTTTGCCAAGGGGGGTTATAGGCAACTTTCTTTTGTAAATACATATAAATATAAGACAAATTACATGTTGCATTTAATGTAATGAAATGAAAAGAGCTCTTTAGAAGTGTATACAACTTCAAGCTCTGTCGTAAACTCTGCTACAAGCTGAATACAATGTAATGTTAAAGATAAACGATAAGAAACAATAAACAAAAACTAATATGATAACCGCAACATTCCAAAATATTATATCTGACCATCCTTTCAAATTTATGTGAATTTATATATATATATATATATATATATATATATATATGTATTCTTGTTGAAGATTATAGCATATAAAGGTGTCTAGGTGTGTGAGGAGAGAGACGGAGAGTGCACAAAGTGCGCGCGCGTGTGTGTGTATGTGTCCAAAACGTATCGGTTGTACTCTTCTGGATTGTGTCAGTTTTATAGCTTCTTTCATCATTATTGTTGTTCAGTTGAGACAATATTACCTGTCATACTGTCAGTGATGTAATCACAAATTTAAAGACAGTTATAGCAGTAATGTTATTTATGAAGTAACTGACGCGTCGTTTAATTCACCGACAGATCGGCAAGTCGACGACCAACGTGGGGCAGCTGGGTGTGCTGGCCAATCAGATGACCAGAGACTACAACCAGTTGGCCAACGCCTCTTGTGGCGCCGCTGCCGCCACCAACAACTCCGATGTCAGTGGAGATGTAGTGTGTGTGTGTTGTGTGTTGGGGTGTGTGTTGTGGTGTGTGTGTGTTGTGGTGTGTGTGTGTTGTGGTGTGTGGTGTGTTTGTTGTAGTGTGTGTGTGTTTTGTGTGTGTGTTGTGTTTATGGTGTGTGTTTTGACAATGACAAATTCTTTTTTTTCAAGGATAATGAATAAACACCCATGTGCTTTTTTACATCCAGTCCCCGCCATTAGGGATGTATATATAAGAGAGAGAGAGAGAGAGAGAGAGAGGAGAGAGAGAGAGAGAGAGAGAGAGTGAGTGTGTGTGTTGGGGTGGAATTGAACTTAAGACTGTTCGAGTTTTTTGTCCACCTGCTGGGTGTGGGGGTGGGGTGTGTGAGTATGGGTGTGTTGTTGTTTGTGTGTGGGGGGGGGGTGGGGGGGGGGGGGGTGTTGTTGTGTGTGGTGGTGGTGGTGTGTGTATTTTTGTGTGAGTGGGTGGGTGTTGTGTTTGTTTATTTTTAAATTTTAAAAATTTTATTCTTTTGTATTGAGGATAATGGAATATGTGCTTTTTTACATCCAGTGTGTGTGTGTGGATTTTTGTGTGTGTGTGTGCATGCGTGTATGAGAGAGAGAGAGAGAGTGTGTGTGTGTTTAACTGGCATTTACATGTTGCCAACAACTATTACAGCAGAAGAGATATTTGGTGTATGTGACAGATCACATGTTGCCAACAGTGATCCTATCTGAAGCACAGCATGCAAATCCAGCATAACTCAGTTAAGGGTCCAGGGTCCAGTGCTAAAATCAGCGCGACCCTTCCTTTTACCTTGTCCAAGTGTGGTCAGTTTCTGCTATAATTAGCACTGGCTGGATTGGGCTGGGATGGAATGGATAGCTGCTGAGAGTAGCTGAAAGAGGGGGAAACTGACAGTTGTACCTTTCTGAAGACATATCATGATGACAGTGTTATGTTGTGTGATGACAGATATGTCACCAGCAGTGGTCCTATCTGAAGACAACCATCATGATGACAATGTTGTGTGATGACTGAGGGCGTATTTTATGTGTGGTTGATGTTTTTCCCACAACGCAGTGCCTATCCTGGATTGACCCTTATGGTTGACCGGGGTGTTCGATACAAGGAATGACAGTAGAGTTGGGTTAATACCCAGTTTGAAGCTGAGATTTAAAAGTCGACAAGGTGACAGCCCTGATATGGCCTCTGTGGTCAGCAGGGCTATAAACAGGATTGGATCGGATTGGATTGTCACCAACTGTGATCTTATCTGAAGCCAACAACGATGATTGACAGTGGTATGATGTGTGATGACAGATCGCCAACCGTATCCGCACGACAGTGCAGGACCTGGGGAAGAGCTGCATCGAGGTGGTGCAGGACGCAGGTCAGCTGCAGAGTGAGCCCGCTGACGGCTACGCTCAGCGTGACCTCTGTGACCACGCCCGCACCATCACTGAGAAGGTAGGAGACGTTGGACTGGGCCACCTGTACCTTATTTTTTATTAGGTTTTTTTTTTTTTTGGACAGTGACAAATAATTTAATGGCGGGGTTTTTTTGGTTTGTTTTTTAAGTTATTTTATTTCAAGGATAATGGAATAAGCACTCGGGTGCCTTTTTAAAATATTTTTTAATCTAGTCCCCGTGTGTTTGCAGTTTAAAAAATTTTGTCATCCATTCCCACCGGAACACAATGGCGGCCAACTCTTATGGAAAGTGGAACAGGTTTTAACGTGTGCGCAAGATGTTCTGTGCGCGTTTGCACGTGGGGGCCTCGGTTTAAAGTCGCATCATTCTGTTTGATTTTCTCGTCAGAATTGAGAATGCTGCATTTCGGCTTCGGGGATGGTGTCTTAACATGACACCAGTCTGTATGTGTTTTTGTATATAAATATTTTTGTCTTAAAAATTTTTTTTAAATCAGCATGAATGGCTTACTCTTCCAAAAGGCAGAGCGGGTTTTAACATGCACAAGATGTTCTGCGTGCGTTGGCATTCGGGACCTCAATTTATATCTCATCTGAAGAACTTTCAGGGCATTTGAATCAGTACTGATGTTGATAACTCCAGGAAAAAAAATCCCTATGAACCGGCAACTCGCTGGTGGCTCAAAACCTGGGCTGTTTATTTTTTAAAATGTATTTTATTCTTTTATATCGAGGATAATGGAATAAGCACTTACGCGCTTTTTTACATCCAGTCCCTGTGTGTGATGCGGTTTTGTAAAGTTTGTCATCCGTTCCCACTGGCACACAATGGCCTACTCTTACGAAAAGCGGAACAGGATTTAACATGTGCGCAAGATGTTCTGCGTGCGTTCGCACACGGGGCCTCGGTTTATAGTCTCACTAGACCACTAGACTATCCTGCCCCTCACTAGTACCATATTAGTGGGGGCAAGATTAGTGTAGTGGTACGCACAGTGTATAAGAGAGAAGTGTGTATGTAAAGGGGGCGTTGTTGTATGTGTTGTGTGTGTGCAGGTTTCGTACGTGTTGGCGGCGCTGCAGGCAGGGGCGCGAGGGACGCAGGCGTGCATCAACGCAGCGTCCACCGTGTCGGGCATCATCGGGGATCTGGACACCACCATCATGTTTGCCACCGCTGGAACCCTCAACCCTGAGGGAGACGAGACTTTCGCGGATCAGAGGTCAGTCAGTCAGTCAGTCAGTGTGTGTTTTATTTTTTATTAATTTTATTCTTTTATATTGAGGATAATGGAATAAGCTCTTATGTGCTTTTTTACATCCAGTCCCCTTGTGTATACGGTATTGTAAATTCTGTCATCTGTTCCCACCAGCACACAATGGCCTACGCTTATGAAAAGCGGAACAGTATTTAACGTGTGTGTTTGTGAGATTGATATATGTGCACAGATAGACAGGGCCCAGTGAGTGAGTGTTAGAGAGACATATGTACGCACACACAGACAGGGGAAAGGGGGGGGGGGGGTGAGGAGGGAGAGACAGAGGAAAGAATAACAAAATAGAAGAAAAACTTATGTATGTTTTCTTGTATATCTGGTGGACTTGCCTGCACTCGCATGCATGCTTGCACGCATGCCCTTGTAGATGAACAATACACACACGCACACGAGTTCAGATATATCTGTTTTTAGTTTCACCTTTTGGATAAAGGTGGTATAGAACTAATCCTCCTCATCCTTCTCCTATCTCCGTATCTTCCTCCTACCACCACTACTACTACTCCAGTTGTTGATGTTAATACCATCATCAACTTTATGAATTTGAACTCTGTAATATCTCAAAAGGACTGGAAAATTCATGTGGGCTACAAGCAAGCATAGCTAAAAACAATCAACAAGTGAACATTAAATAGCGCAAATCAGCATCACAAACCCAGGCAGCCATTTCCCACAATATTGAGAGTGACTTGCAAACACTTGGCCCACAAATCATTTTCCTCACTTATCCCCCATGCCTGTCCCACAAAAACATTTTGCCGGCACATCCCCCAATGTCTGTATGTGTGTGTGTTGACACAGAGAAAACATCCTGAAGACGGCCAAGGCTCTGGTGGACGACACCAAGACGCTGGTGGCCGGGGCTGCTTCTAACCAGGAGCAGCTGGCTGCGGCTGCCCAGGCTGCCGTCAAAACCATCACACGTCTGGCTGACGTCGTCAAGATCGGCGCTGGCTCCTTGGGGCCTGAACAGCCTGAAGCCCAGGTAGGAGAGAGAGAGAAAGAGAGAGTGTGTGTGCGTGTGCGTGTGTGGTGTGTGTGTGTGTGTATGAGGGAGAGATAGGGAGAGAGGTTGGATGAGTGAAAGTGAGAGGTAGGGAAAGTGTGTGTGTGTATGTGTGTGTTTTTTGTGTGTGTGTGTGTGTGTCAAGCATGTTGGGATGTTGGTGAAGTATTTCACAGTGACGAAGAGGGAGAGTGGGTGGTCCACCACTCGTAAGAAGGCAGGTATGATTGCTCCATGTGTTGGTGTGTGGGTTTTGTCGGTGGAGTGTGTTTTGAGGCATGAAGAGACTTGTGGTAGATTCCTCCATACCTGTTTGCAGTCCATTGTTGTGTAGTTAGGAACATATGCATAGAGACAGTTTCTGGCCAGAAAACGGAGTTATACTGGTGTTCAGTAAAATGGCATCTGAAACAGCACTCCCAACACATGCACACATGCTCTCTCTCTCTCTTGCACACACGCACACACACAAAACACACACACAACACACAAAACACACCACACACACACACACACACACAGAGAAATCAACACCATTCACTTTCTGTTGTAGTGACGTATCACATCTTAACTTGCCAACTTTGTGATTTTCAAAAAGTTGACAAAATAGTGTTTGCAACCAACACACTCACGTGTATGTTTAGACACTCTCTGTGTGTGTATATGTGTGCGTGCCTGTGTGTGCGCGTGCGCGCGGGCGTGTGTGTGTGAAATCAAACCACACACACATTGGAAAGATGGAAAATTATTTGTGTAGCGCAATATTCAATATGAACCATATCTCATCGTCATTAATTGGAGATCCCCCATCTCTCCTGCCCCCCCCCCCCCCCCCCCCTCCCCCTTTCCCTTTGAGTGAGCAAACAGGTGTGGAGGACATAGGAGCATGCTTGCTTGTGACATTCTGTCAGTGGCAAAGTGTGAGGATACTAAAAGAAATGGGTGTTGATAGGAGAGAGACAATCAGAGAGTAACATGAAGAACGTTGATGCTTATCTTCTATGTTTTTATGGACAAGATATAGCTTCTGTATGTTTTTGAGCCAATGTTCAGGTCGTAAAAGTGGGTGAAGTGTGTGTGTTTTTTTAAATGAAAGAAAAGGGTGAAGTTTTATTGTGAATGAGGGAGAGAACCCCTCTTTCCCAGTACATGTGCACGTTTGTATGCTACCATAACCCAGTAGTGGGTGATACAGAGGGAAGGGTTAGTAGATGGTTGGTTACCCTGTAGTGTGTTACATGTAGGGAAAAAGGTAATAAACTACTTATAACTTGAAAGTGGTTCGAAGAAAGAAAGAAATAACTGCCGGTTTTGGGAAAGGGCAGTCTGTAGATAGTTGTTGACTTCATACATCGTGTGAAAAGGGCAGAACAGCCAGGGCTCAAAAGCAGAAACCTGTTGCATGAAATTAGATATTTTACAAGCTGGGTAATTCTCATAGTTGATTTTTGCAGAAGAAGCCAGATGGAATCTTTTGTTAGCAAATAACAAACAAAAAATGAGAGGACTGTATATGGAAAATGATTGGATTGAGAGGATAGAAGAGGGCTGAGGAGTAGTTTTTATTTGTCTTCAGGAAACCGAATGACCCTCCTATGTTTTTGTGATCAAAGATTAATGTGGTTGAGTTTCTTTGTTTATAAAGAGAAAATACAATAGTTGTTCTCCAGAAGATAAGGAAAAAAAGGTCATTGATTTATAGGAAGCAGGGAGCAAATATGTTGGAGATACGATGGGGGTGGAAAGGGAAGGGAAAAGGGGGACAGGGAGTGAGATGGCTTACGGAAGCACCAGATTGTTAAAATCACTTTAAGGAGGAAAGAAAATGTGAAATATAAACTTGGAGAGAAGTTGAGATCCTTTGGGTCGTTTCATCGTTTCAAGATAATAAAAAAGTCAGGGAAATAGGTGTTAACTTTAAAAAAAAAGTTGTAGCAGGAATCACTTTTATGAGGAAAATGGATTAGAAATGATAATTCAGTGTTGTCATGTATGTAATTGCAGCGAGCTTGACTGTTCCAGATGTAAGAAGTATAACATTAACAGTTCAAAGTTACTGTCATTGTGCTTATGTTGTTCGTTATTTACTAACAACTGTTCAAGTTCATGCTTTGTTGTTCTGTTTTTTTTTAACCACCGTAGCTTCAGAGGTCAGTGACTAACGGAATGATGATTATGATTATTTATATGTGTGTGTGTGATGTTTTTTGCCTCTTATTTTGGTTGTGTAGTTTGAATGAAGATACACCTGAGAGAGACTGCGAACACTTCCATCTCTGTGGCTATGTTAGGACTGTCGGAAATAGGAAACTAAACGGTGGGAACTGAAAAGTGTGAGCACATGTGTGCGCGCACTTGCATGCCTATGTGTTCTTTGCCAGTTCATCTGCTTCTTTTCTCAAAGCGGTTTTCATCTGTTTGCAGCAAATATATAGTCAAATCCGTTATAACAACAGCACTGAAAAAGTTCCCGCCTCATTTCCAATGTGTGGGTAGGCTAGGCTAGTGGTTAGAGCATTGAGCTTGCGATCTGATGGCCAGGGTTCAACCCACCTCCGCGTCACTCCTTTTAGGGGAATTTTATCCCTGGAGTTCATATCAGTACAGACTCCACTCCCCCGAAAGTCCTTGGGAGGAGACTATAAACTGAGAGTCCTGTGTGCAATTGCACAAAGAACGTCTTGCACAAATGTCAAAACCTGTTCCACCTGAGTTAGTGCTGGTAAGAACAGATTTTACAAACACATGCTGATTGGTTTGGTGTTCAGACTTCATCAATGAAGTCTGAATGTAGCTTCCTTAACCTCTTAACTGCCCAGTGCAAGTGCACCCTATATGCCGGGGAATAAAATTCGTATGTACCACTGCTATGTTCATATCGCTCTTACTCAGAAACTACTACATGAATATTCCTGATAGTCTACCCAATGACAGTATATATATCATAGATTACTTCAAGGCAAGCTCAAATTAGTTAGCTTGATATTTCACTGCGAAAATATATTTAAAATTAAAAAAATATACCAAAAATACGATTTCTTCATCACCACTGTCATTCTGAGTACCCATCTCAATAACGTCAAACATAAGTCTAGGCCAAATCTCATTCACTGTTTTTTTAAATACACGATCTGAATCATACGCGATCGTTTTCATCACTGTTAGGTAAATCTACAGTTTTATTTCCCACTTTTACAGCTGTGTAAAGTTATTGATGCCTTCAACAAGAAGTGTCAGTCATTTTGAACAAGAACTTCCCAAGCAGTCATGCATAAAAACACAAAATACGAGCTAAAAAAACGATCGTTTTTGCCACGGTTTTTGCAGCTGGATGTTGCCAAGCAACAGGAGAGTGATCTCCATTAATTTTGGAGTTCTTTCCCTTTAACTGTAGTCAAGGAAGCAGGCTTGTTTACTTCGGTTTGACACCCCAGAAATTTTCCGGGTTGTAGGCGTATAGGGTGCACGTTTAGCCCCGGAAAATTTCCGGGGTGGGGCAGTCTAGTGGTTAATGGTGGGCAAAAATGGGTGCACATGCAGAAATCTTGCCACTGGTGAACCTTGGAGCTCTAGTCTAGGACCTCCCCCCAAAAACAACAACAACAAAACAAAAACCCCAGAAAAAACAACCCAAACAAACAAAAAAGAACCAACCAAAAAACCTTCCAAAGTGTCTGGCCGGAGTTTGTGTAAAACTTGCAGGAATACCTTGTCCAGTATCTTACTGCTTTATATCATTAAAGTTTTCATGAGTATTCAAGCAATAAGTGCATGCTAGCAAGCAAGAAAAATCCTGAATGCCTTGCTTGTCAAATTATCCTGCGCTTCATTCTCTCAGAAGTTGAATGAAGAGAAGACAGTTATTGGAGAAAGAAAGCAGTGGAGCCAGTAAAATGAACAAAGTCAGCCTGTTTCGTTTGTTAAACCCACATAGGCAAAGTTGACACCTTTTTTTATCTGTCTGTTGCTTATGTTTCAATGCTGGAGGTGTTAGGAATTCAGGTGTGACAGTCAGAGATGGAAGTGTGAAGCAGTCAGGTGTGTGTGTGTCAGGTGTGGGTGTGGCATGGTCTGATTGCCGTCTGTCTGTCTGTCTGTCTGTCCCCCGGTGGGCAACTGTAGGTGTTGCTCATAAACGCTGTCAAAGACGTGGCCTCTGCTCTCTCTGATCTGATAAGTGCCACTAAAAACGCCTCGGGAAAACCAGTTAGCGATCCCGCCATGTTGCATCTTAAAGACTCGGCCAAGGTAAGACTTTTAGCCTGTCTGTCACCATGTAGGAAAAAAGGAATGACATATTCTGTCCCTATAGCTGTACGTATTTTTATTTGTGTTAACTGCTACATATCGATTTTCGGAAAGTGTTATTCAAAATTCAATTTTGTATTTGTTTTAAGTTTGGCTAGTTTAGTGTCTTTGAAAAAAACCTTTTTTTGTTTTTTTTGGCTTTGGTTAAAGATTTAGATGATGAAATGTAAAAACTGTAAAAATAGGGTTAGATTTTATCTGTTCCATTTTTAAAGTATTTGTTTATAGGGTTTTGATTTGTTGTGAAAAAGTAAAAGGTTTCTGTTGAAAAGAATAATGTAAACTGTAAAACTAAAACTCAAGATATTGTTATGGTACATCTGTCATACTTCATCGCAGAACAATCACTCTTATTCTTCACATCCCACAACCCCCATCCCCCCTCCTATTTCAGTTTTCTTATGTCTGTGAAATGAATTCTTCCCTCCCTCCCTGATTCTTTTCTTTTTTTTGTTTGCTTTAAAAAAAACAACACACCAACAACCCACACACATACTTTTCCCTCCCCATCATTTTTCATTCTCCCTTTGGTTCCATGATAGCAGTCACCGGTGAAGAGCCCATGTGTTTCTTTTTTTCCTTCTTTTTCTCCCCAAGGCCTTTCTGTTAACAGCTAACCGCATGCAGTTGGTTTTTTTAGGGGCAAAGCTGGGGTATTCAGCTGTGGCTGGCTAGGCTCTGCCTTCACTGGGGAGTGGGTCAAGTTGGCTTGGGCTTGGGGCTTGCAGGGACAGAAAGGGGGGAGGGGAAGGAGGCTATTTTTCTGAGTTGGGGCTTTTCTGGCAGGGGATGTTTTGAGCTGTGCAGTCTTTTATATGCAAACAAAAATGTGGCGGGGGGGGGGTGGGGGTGTGGAGGCATCTCGGGTGGAGAAGGGGAGTGGTTTTTTGGGTGTTTTTTTTTCCAGTGATGTCGTTTATAATATAAAAAAAATAGAAAAGGAGTTGGGGGAGGGGGGAGCTATTTGTATGGTGTTATTTGGGTGTGTGTTTATTGTTTTTTATCTTACATTAACCGAAATTGGTTGAGGAAGATAGTGAAAAGAATATTTTATTTTATTTTTTTATATTTTCCATCAAACCTACATTATTTTCATCTTTAAATATATTTCTTATGTCACAGATTTAACGTTTGATGTTTATTTCCATATAAACCCTCTGTTGATGTTCATCTGTTTTGACTGTGTTCAACATTTCATATTTTCTGTGTGTGTTTGTCTTTCTGCTGTCTTGTTCTTCATCTCACCCGTAAGCCCTAGTTCTGTTGTTCAGTGTCTGTCTTCATGTTTGTCTGAAATCAGAATTGTTTGTGAACAAAGATTGTTACTACCTATTAGTCCCAACTGTGTTGGGACAAAGCAACCCACTGGAGAAGATGTGAAGCATTGGGCAATGCTGAGAAAGTGACCAACGAGGCTGAAACACTTTGTTGTGAAGACTCTCTCTCTCTCTCTCTCTCTCTCTCTCTCTCTCACTCTCTCTCTCTCTGTCTCTCTCTCTCTGTCTCTCTCTCGCTCTCTCTCTCACTCCTCCCTCAGTCATGGCCTGCCCCCCTCCTCCATTTGTTCACATCGTGTTAAGACGTTAGTTGATATTTCTAGTTAGAAGTGAGGACAGTGTGTGTTGATGGGCTGCTAGTTCTGTGGCTGAAGTGCATGCGGCTGGCTTGTTGACACAGCACCTCCCTGCCTGGCAGTCTTCACTGACTTAGGGTCATTCCACACCAAGTTATGGCAGTTATGTGCTGGCTTAGGCCTTCCTATACTGGCTTAGGCCTTCCTATACTGGCTTAGGCCTTCCTATACTGGCTTAGGGTGTTGCTCACTTGGTTACTATATTTCTGTGTGCAAATGCAAGCAAAATATCTCATGTACACTTTTTAAAAAACCTCGTTCCACTGTTTGGAAGAGTAGGCTTTTGTGTGCTGGTAGTATCAGATGACAATTTAAATAAACAAACCCAAAAACCTCATGCACACTGGTGTTGTGTTTAGACATGATCCCTGAAGTTGGAATGTGTAAACGATCATATACTTCAAAATCTCGCCTTTTGTGAACCTTGGAGCTTTACCCGAGGAATGGGAAAACACACACACACACACACACACACACACACACACACACACACACACACACACACACACACACACACACAATTAGTTTCAGGCATTACACACTGGCTTAGTGCACTACACATTTGGGGATGAGCTTTATACTTTGGGTCAGGCCATTACACATTGGGTTAGGGCATTATACGCTGAATAAGGGCATTACACATCAGGTTAGGGCTTTACACCCTAGTGTGTGCTGTTGGCAGATGCAGCTTTGGAGTAGTAAGATAAATTCTATTCTGGGGTTGTTGTTTTTTTATAAATATGGTGTAAAATGCTGATACTTCTCTTCCGTTATTATAGGAATTAATGCTATTTCTTTACTGTAATTACAGTAAGGAATGCTGACATTTCTCTCCTGAAATTACAAGGAATGCCGATATTTGTTTTTACTTAAATCACAGCTATGAAGGCTGATATTGTTTTTTCTGTAATTACAGTAAGGAGTGCATATATATATATATATATATATATATATATATATATATATATATATATGTAACTATGGCAATGAATGCTGATATTTTTCCACTGTTATAATCCTGAAAGGAATGACATTTGCTAGAAAAAATGTCATTAAATGCTATTTTCCCAGATGTCAGGATGATGACGGCTGATTTTTTTTCTTCTTCTGTAGAAATGACGATGAATGCTGGTTACTTTGTCATTGTAATTACAATAATAAATGCTGATATGTCTACACTTGTTACTATGGTCCTGAAAGATAAAATTATTTGGTCTTTTAAAAACAACTAGACCAGTGTTTATACTGTTCTCTCTGCTAATAGTATTGTTTGTTTGTTTTGTTTGACAAGTCTTTACATTTAAAGCAGAAGATAAAACCTAGTTGGAGCATTCTAGGGAGACACTAGTGTTTTCGGTCTCTTTTTGTGTGACCTGGAAAAGTTGGTAGTATCAGTTAACAGTTGTCAAAACTAAATGAGATAAACCCTCTGCCTGTTACTGATGTTGATTCGGCAGGTTGGAAATGTGTAGAAGAGGGAAAAAAGTCATGAAAACAGCTAGATGAAAGCACTCATTTCATGATTTTGTGTTGTGTTGTGTTATGTGTAAGAGATGCCAGAAGGAGATGAGACTTTTCACGCATTAGTCATTGATACCTTATGGGATTGACGGAAGAAAATCCATTTAGGAATGAAGGGGAGGAAGACATGAAAATCGGTGATGAATTTTGAAAAACGTGTTGTGGAGGAAAATTCCATAGCACTTAGAAATGAAGGAAATAGTTAAAAGTCAAATCTGCTAATTTGATATATCAACATCAAGCATTAGCTTTACAGACTGATTATGGTTCTAAACCTTGAATTTTTTATTTTTTGGATAAAATGTTTTTGGTGACTGTTAACCAGTGAGTAGAGGTAGTTTCAAGACCTTAGGGAGGATGTAACAAAAAAGATTTAGAATAATTAGAAAGGAAGGGATGAAGATGGTAAATTATTTTTAATGCCTAGACACCAGTGTGTAAGAATTGCATGTGCAAGTAGTAAATTGGATTAACCTTCTAACATTTGTGTTGTGCAGTCAAATGAGTGGTGATTCTTGGAGATCACTGTTTCTTATAGGAAAAAGTTAAAAAAGGTTGAACAAAATAATGGAAAAGGCATCAACTGTGACATGCTTAGTCATAGAGTTACACCCTTTCTGTGTCTAGCTACTTTTATAGGCACAGGAGAAATTGCAGTGTGGAAAAGGGAATGGATGGTCTGTTCTTGCTGGTAGGATATTGTAGTCACCATCACCGTTATTCTTCCTTTTGTAGTTACTCTTCCTTCTGTATGGTACATAGTGAAGCTGTGTGAACATTGGCTCAGTGTGGTTGTTCATATTTTGACCAGGTTCATTTTCTATGCTTGTGGATGTTGTGGAAGCCAGTTTGTGTCAGTATCATGTTTGCATTACTAATGAATTGCTGCTGTGTGCAAATAAGTGCCTTGGTATTGGTATTTCATGACTTTGCCATTGCTTGCTGAAGGGTAACATGTTAGAGAGCAAGCAGAACTACCATTCAGCGTTGGCTGGACCACTGAAAGAGTATCAGTCAACAAGCGCAGATATTTGTTCCATGACCATTTGCTGTCAACCCTGGCATACCTTACCTGACTAAAAAGGGAATCAAGAACAAAAGCAAAAGTTCTTTTTAGCAGACAAAGTGACTATCAGATGTGTTGAGTTGAACATGCTTGGCGCACATTTGTGACAGTCATAACAAGGGTTTGTACAGATTTGTCACAATCGTAATGCATAGTCAGTACAGAAAGATAAAGAGTTTCTTTTAATCAAGTTCATAAAATCAGCTAGCGGTCTTTTGCTTTGTCTATGAATGTGTGTCTTATTATTTAAAAAAAAATTTTTTAGTCCATTTTTGTAAAGAAGTAAAATTGGATAGTAACTATAGAAAGTAAGTGACACCAAATAGTTTATATGACTTTGTTGTTTCGCTCAATTTGCTTTAAAGACTTGAGATTGAGTAAGCTCATGAAATTGTGGATCAGATGCTGTTTGGGATGATTATAGTTATTTTGAAATCACTAAAAAAGAATTTGTGACAATCGGGAATATAATTAATACAGATGTGACAATCCAGCACTTTTTGTTTTGTGTACAAATGTTGACAGTCCAGTCTATGGAATATTGCATTTTTGTGTTCATTGACATTGTAACACATTTTTAAAAATGTGTATATTTCTCAGTCAGAGATTGGTTTGACTGTGTAGAATGCGTGATTGTTTTCAAGTTGGGCAGTTTGTGCGAGTTTACTGTGTTGGAAAGCCTGTGTGATTATTTTGCATGTGGCGAAGTGTGTGTGTGTGTGTGTGCGCGCGCGCGTGCACGCATGAGTATATTAAAAAAACTCAACCAAAATCAGATTGTACATTATAAATTTTTTTTATTGTTGCTGTTTGATAAAATGTATGGGGTTTTGGACATGCTCTGGAGCTCCCTACCCTCACCCCAGTTTTGTGATTTGGATACAGATAAGTTCTGAGGTACAGACAGATTCCTTGTTTCCATCAATCTATGCTACCGCTCCTTGTTCTCGTGTTCGGCATATTTGTGAAAATATCGAACAGGAGTGGTGGCAGTGAACTGGTGTGTTGAGGCAAGTGTGGATGAAATGGTTTTTTTCAGTGAATGGCTGTATAGTTATCAATTGAAAATGGTCCTGAATTGTTTGCCTAAAAGTAGAAACTGTTTGTCTAATGTTTAGACAGACTCTTTGAAGGAGAATGCATAAACTGTTTAGATAGTTTGAAGGAGAATGCATAAACTGTTTAGATAGTTTGAAGGAGAATGCAGAAACTGTTTTGACAGTTCGAAAGGCACAAAGTGTTAAGACAGTTTGAAGGACAATGCAGAAACTGCTTGTTTAGACAGACAGTCTAAAGGACAATGCAGAAACTGTTTAGACAGACAATTTGAAGGACTATGCAAAAAACCAGTGTGCAGAGACAGCTGGATATTCATTCTTAACAGCCATGGAAAAACAGAAATTTTTGTTTTATCTACACAGATGAAATTTGGTTTTGTTAGAGCGAATGCCCAAACAAGTGATTTGGTATACTGAGAAATGAAGTGTGTAAGAAGAATAATTCAAAGAGCTTTGACAAAACAGTATGGTGTATGGAGACACTCAGGAGGAGGTGCTATAACCGATTCTGATAAAATGCCTGAAGATGTAAGACACAGTGGCCACCACCTTAAGTGTAGGTCTTATAGTTGAGAAATGTACAGTGTCAAAGGCACACGTCATCTGTAAGCTACAAAAAAACCTAGATCCTTTTTTGAAAAAAACTTAAGGAGAGGTTAGTTCAGTTATCTTACAGAAACGTCAATGTTGGAGAGAGGGCTGGTAAAGACTGTTTTTGTATCAGACAAGACACTTGATGAGGCAATTCATCCTCTCTTGAGGTGATTCTTTGGCTGGAAGACTGTTGAATTCCAACTGAAAAGCAGCACAGACAGACAGGTTGCCGGATCCTGCTTCAAAGAGACACCCAGGAGAGAGACGTTCAACAGCTTGGAGCGAGAGAAGCCTCAAGAACAGCACAACAGTGTGGACATCCGACTTCTGCCGGTGACAGTGAAATAACAGCCTCCCCCGATACTGTTGTAGGAGTTTTTCCATTGCAGACACAGCGTCTTTCTTTCCCTGTGCAGCGGCTGGCTAGGCAGAGTGCAGGCATGGCAGGATGGACAGCATGCAGCAGTTCTGTAGAGAGATCCCTAGTGGCCCGCCTCCTTGGTGCATGCCTCACTTGTGGCTCACGGTGTTGTTCACTACAACCACTAACTCGGGCTCTTCCTTCACTCCCCATCCTCATCTCCCCTCATTTCTCACCTCACCATGTCAACTACTACTACTCCTACAACAACAATAATGATATTATTATACACTGTGCTCACCACCCCTCCTCTTTTTAAGTCATGTTCTGCGTAATTGTTAAGGTTACTAGTGTTTTCTAAGTTTTTCGTAGTTGAAAGGTTGTGCAGTCAGGGTAGATCATCATAGACTACATATGTAGGCTTACGTCAGAGATACATGTCCCCTCTTCTGCCCTGTTCAGAATCTAAACAGTTTCAGCATGGCCAAAAGGGAATGGTTTAGAGAGATTCATGGCAAATGTAAACACTGTTATCCTCAGTAGTAAGTAAAGGGAAAAGAAAGGAAAGAAAAAAGAGATTGTATTGCAAACTATGTGATGTGGCACTTTTCAGATCCTTCCTCCTCTCAATCCGGTGGAACTTCGGTATATATGTTTTGGTCAAGCACGCTAGCCGTGGCTAACACTGCGCGATGACTGTTGATGTGTCCAGGCTGTATGCCTTCTTCACTGAATGTGTGTGTGTGAGACAAGGTAGTATGTGAGTGGTGGATGTAACTGACTGATAGTGGCACTGGATGCTCTGAGTCTTCTGTGTCTTCTCCTGTAATCCACTGACTCGCTGTGTGTAGCCAGTGACGACTTAACTCTGATTGGCTGCAGCTGTAGAGCTGGCTTTGGGATTGGCTGTGAACTTGGATGCTTCCCATTGGTTAGTCTGCATGACTCTTGTCACTGTCTTTGTAGAGGAACGAGTATTGATCACTTTTTTGTTGTTGTTGGTTGTTGTTTTTTTTTAAGGAGATTGTGCCATGGTGTGGAACATGCTACAGTTATTTCAAACATGCAGACTTGTGCCTTTAAAAAAAAAAAAAGTAGTATGATGTGAAATGGAATGTTATACAAGCAAGTACATAAGGACAATTTTTGTTTTGTTTTTTAAATTTGAGGGGGAAAAAATCAGGGTTTTTTGTTGTTGTTGTTTTAAAGATTAAATGGATGCAAAGGGCTGTTTTTGATAAAATTCAGAAGGAGAAGCATGGCTGTTGGAGTAAGGCGACTGAAAATGAATGAGTCACTTTATCCTCTTTGAGTACTGTTACAGTCTAACAAAACTGAATGTGACTCGGTTAACGCACTATGGCATGTTGTGTTGTCTTTGTACCTCTACATTTTTTATATTGATTAGTCTGGGTTACTAATCACCATATGCCTGGATTATAAAAAAAAAAAGTAAGGAAATTAAACAGCCTTGGGTAGGTGGGGTGGGGGTGGGACGTAAGATACAACAATGCCTAGTCAGTGTAGTAGCAGGAAACTGTTAGCAAAAAGTAACAATGCTTTTTTTGGTTTAAAACAACTAAACATAGGTTAAGTGTATATGCTCGGGTCTACAAAATCCCTACACTGATGTGGTTTTTGTGTTTTGTTCAGCGATTCTATCGAACAGATATTCCCCTGGATCGGCAAGGCAGAGACGCCGGCTTCGTGTTGTATTAGCTGGCCGTGCGAGGCCCACCGTCTTTCCCTAGGACAGTTAGAGAAAGGTAGACAGAGGTTTCAGTGTGACAGCTAGCTAACTGCGGAGTGTAGTCAGAAGACTGGAGTGTGTAAGTAACCGTCAGGGGAAAACCTGACCAGGGGCAGGAGTGGATTGTGGGAGAAGACAAACATCGGTTTGCCGAAAGCTGGGTGATTTGGATTCATCTAGGACAACTCAGGAAAATTCTTGGAGCACATCTGTCGCGTAGCGCTGCCGTTGGTGGCGTGGCGTGGTGTGGTGTGGTGACAGAGTGTGTTGTTTTGTGGTGCTGTTTTGTAGAGGTGTTTTAAAAAAAACGGTTTTGTACTTTTTTTTTTCCTCCCTTAAATTATCATGTCAGCACTCCAGTGTATTATTGCCAGTCATTATCTACTTCTCTGTGAGAACTTTGTAGAGTTTTCTCTTGCTGTTGGTTTTCTTCTGATCAAAGTGGTTATTTTTTTTAAAAATGTGTTGCTTGTTTATCATGTAATATACATTATGGCAGTTAGGGGCTTCTGCTGATAGTAGTTTAATTGGGGGGGGTGGGGGTGTTTTTTCATTAATTTAGTGAGCTTGTTTGTTTATGTAGTCTTTTTATTTTTTTGTCATTTCCCCACTGACATGTTATGGATGTGGAATATTTCGTATATATGTATGCTAAAGTATATCTGCTAAGAAATGCACAGAAAAGATGTTTACCGATGCATGGTACGATGTGCTGGTGAAGCCTTTCGGGTACATGCTGAGTACATGTGTGTTTCCTAACCCCCTGAACACTGGAATGAATGGTGGGATATTTCACATGGCATATTTGATCTTGTGCATGAATTAAAACAAGGCCTGAGTCATAAATTGATCAGGGAGATGGGGAAAAATCATTATCCTTAATCCACGAGGCGCTGCTAACTCGGAGGACTAGACGTCGGAGACTGTTATTGATTAACCAGGTCTCTGTGGTAGCCGTGACATTGGAAAGCTGGTAGGGGAGTGCCTGTGTTACTATATCGGCAGAATGTTAAATGGTTTTTTGTTGTTGTGTATTTTACAAAGTGTTTTTGTTTGTTTGTTTGAAGACTTTATATTTGAGTTCTGGAAGGTGCGAAAACAGTCTTACACATACCATCAAGAGAAAATATGATTTTTGCATTGTTAGTGAGAAACACAGTGGCTGTTGTAGTACTAGTTTTGGAAGTCTGAAGGGCTTGAATAGAAAGGCTGTCATAGTCTGAAAGGTAGTGAACATTCCACACCACCCAAAACAACGCAAAGAAAACAACTGGTTTGATTGAATCAGTGAAAGTGGTTTGTTCTCCTTTAACACCGTGGTCACACTCTCCAGTCTTAAAATCCATCGTGTCCGTTTCATGGACACACCATGATTAATGACTATAATGAAAACAACATGGTTGGTAAGAGACTGAATAGCACCACCATGTCTCGCCATATAATCCAGAATAAGAAAGAACAAATCAGCGAACAGTTGTGTCGTATATTGTATTTTGTGTGTTGGTAACACATAATGCAACTTTTTTTTAAGGGGGTGGGGGGAAATCTTGAATCTTTTTTTAATTTTTATTGTGTGGACTCAGAAGTTGCAACTAGAACAGTACAGTGTACATGTATGCATATTGTGACCATATCTATGGAATAATGTATACATGTATATTAAGCCTGTATTTATGGAGTGAACCCAACTAAGCTGAAGAAAATACTAGAAAGCACGCTCATTTGAAAAGATGGCCAGTTGTAAATTGGTTATGTTAGCTGGCTGGTTTGGATCTATTTGGAGGGGCTGTATAGGTCATTAGGTTGACTAGGTCAGTCATTTGGAGATAGGTTGTTAGGTTGACTAGGTCAGTCATTTGAGGGTGACTAAATAGGTTGTTAGGTTGACTAGGTCAGTCATTTGAGGGTGACTAAAGAGGTCATTAGGTTGACTAGGTCAGTCATTTGGAGTGGCTAAATAGATTGTTAGGTTGACTAGGTCAGTCATTTGGAGTGGCTAAAGAGGTTGTTAGGTTGACTAGGTCAGTCATTTGGAGTGGCTAAAGAGGTTGTTAGGTTGACTAGGTCAGTCATTTGGAGGGGCTGTATAGGTCATTAGGTTGACTAGGTCAGTCATTTGAAGTGGCTAAATAGGTCATTAGGTTGACTAGGTCAGTCATTTGGAGTGCTAAATAGGCCATTATGTTGGTCATTTATGCTGGTGATGTATTTTTTTAGTTAGCACCTTAGTGGGGATGACATTGCATTGTGTACTCTGCAGGAGATGGTGTTTTTCCCCCACAGAATTCTAAACACAAAAATTGATAAATAGAAAACTTGTATGGTGAATGTCCAGCAGCTGCTCAGTAATCAGTCAAGAATGAACATCAATTCCCACTGTACAGTTTGATTCCACATCTGTCAGAGAGAAAGAAAGAAAATGACTTTTCTGTTCTTCTTCTTTTGTTTGTTTTTTTTGCATAGAGTATTTTGTGCGATATTGTCAGCGTTTGTGGAATATACTTTGCTAATTTGTCAGAAAAATTAGAAGAAAAAACCAACCCTCTTGCAAAAATGGATAAAGTATACATCAAATTTTTCAACAAGGCACTTAAACCAGAAACACATAGATAGGTATGCATCAAATTGTTCAGCAATGCAGTTTTACCAGAAACAAAACATGTAAAGGTTCTTTTGAAAATTGTTTCATTTGCATTACTCTTTTGTGTTGGTGTGGTTGTCGTTTTGAGTGTTAATTAATTGTACTTTTATTTTGTGTTTGGATTCAGCATATCATAACTTATTAGATCTTTGGTGCTTGTAGTTATCATATGTTATTTATTTTTAAGGCAAAAGTGTAGTTTTTGCTCATTTTTGATAACTATTTTTTTAAAGCAAAGTAGATATTGAAGTATTTTTTGTTGTTATGTGTTGTGAAGTGAAATAGAGTAATGTTGGAAAGTGTAATAGAATCATATCAGCACTGTTGATACACTATGTTGTTGGGCCAAGGTTTTTGGTTCTTTTAAGCTTAAAAAAAAGCACTGCGTTTAGTTCATATTGTATCATGCTTTTTCTGTGTTGGAGAATTATCAAGTGTATGTGATGAATAAATAATGGTAATAAAAAATAATGTAGCGTGTGTTTGTGTGTGTGTGTGAGATTCGTGTTTGTGTGTATCGGTGTATGCATGTGTGGAAAGGTGTATTTGTAGGTTTTGGAGTGTGTAGTCAGCATAATTTGTCAATTATTCAAATGTTAATTTGTTGCCAGCTTAACACTGGAAAGATAGGAAACACCAGAATTTTCCTCTGAGGCTGGATTGTCACAAACTGATTTTTGTGTGTGTATGTTTTTTTTAAATTCATGACAGGAAAAGGGTTTTTGTACAAAAGAATTGGATTGTCACAACTGTACCAATGATATGCTTTTTATTGTTGTTTTTTTGTTTTGAAATAATCATCAGGGGTGGGTTAACCATCATTATTTTGGTATCATTTCCAAGCATAGTCATTGTAATGATATCACGGCATTGGAAGTGTAAAGTCATTGTTTTGAAGAATGACATACATGGTGAAAAGAGTTGAATGACAAAATATGTTGAATGACAAAATATTTGCACTTCTGATAGCTGGTCTGTTCTTTATATATAAAAAAAAATAAAGAAAGGAAGTCATAGGTTAAAAGGCCAGTTCTTTCATAGTTATATTTTGTTCACTCCATAATTCCCTCTGGTAGAAAATGTCATCTGGAATCATTTAAACACACACACACAGAGTAAATTCTGTTCAGCTGAATCTGGTGATCATGATTCTTACAGCTCAGAACATACAGGCTTGCATAAGGGAATAAAAAAAAACAAACGCATGCCCACACACACACACACACACACACACACTTACAAGTATACCTAGGAAGGTCACTTCAGACACAAGCCTTTCTATATGTAGAAATCTATATCTATCATGCTTTAGTTAGATTCAATGCTTCATTTTAATCTTGTGGTTACAAAAATTATTCCTTAACTAGAGAAGGTGGTGTTTGTACAGATGCTGTTTCTAATTCATTTAGGTTTTCTCCTTTAAGGTGGTGTTAATGAATAATTTGACTGACATATGTTTGTTCCTCGGCTAGAGCTCAGAGGTCTACCTAAGGTGGGATTTTGTGTATGCAACTGTTTTTGCCGTGATTAAAGTAAGGTAGCTGCATTCTGACTTCAGGGGTTCAGACATATGACTTATTTACCAGGTTGCATCCCTTGTGATGAGGTGGGGGTATGTTCCTTTTTTTTTTTTTGACGTACGAAATGATAGAATAAAAGAAACAGAATCATGAAATTAGCAGTTAAATCAAATGCATAAGTAAGTGAAGACTGTAACCATCAACTCCTAAAAAAAAAGAAAACTTTTTTTTGGGTACTGAGTTGAAGTACCAGCATTTATCTCATATTTAACCCACTCCCATGACTTTTGTCAAAAACAAAACCTGATCAGATTGCACAGTGTCATTGAAGTTCCTATAATCTACAGTTTTTGCAGCGTGTCGAGGTGTTGGGGGGAAAAAGTATATTCCAGTCTTGGGAACAGAAAGGGAGAAAAAAGAGACTTTGGGGGGAATCATGGTGTCAGAGTCATTGTTTCTTTTTATTTTTCCCCCGTCAGTGGTTTTGTGTGTGTGTGTGTGTGTGTGTGGGGGGGGTGTCTTCCCCCCCTGTCTTGTAAGTGCTGTTGCATTGAAGGGTCAGGGCATGTAACTCCTTTCTTCACAACAAGGTGCTTTGCCTCAGTGTTGGCCACATCTTCCTCCAGTGGGTTGTCTCCCCTGACAAGGGTCGGTATTATCTTCTCTTTCTTCGTCTCGTCTGTTCTAATGTCTTTTCTTCTCTTCGGTGGTGGTTTTGTTGTCTGTTCTCTATGTGTGTGTTGTTTTTGTGAGTGTGTGTATTTGTACACATGCCTGTATCTGTGTGTGTGTGTGTGTTCGACTTAAGTACAGACATTTTTTCTTTTTTGTTCCTTTACAGAAACCCTGTCTTTTCTGTCCAGGCGCTTTTTTTAAAATAAAATTTTTTTAATATTCATTCACCACTGTACCTCATAGTGTCTGTTGTAACTCTCTTCCCCCCCCCTCCTCATCTTTCCCTTTGGTAACCAATCCATACTGTAGTAACCAACTTGGGGTTTTTAAAAACTTTTTTTCTCTCATTTTGTCCCCCCCCCCCCCCCCATCCTTTTAAAATAATTTTTTCACACCATACACTTCCATTGTTAACCAGTGTCCCTCTAAAAAAAAAAACCTCTTGTTTGCTCATATACTCCAAGTAAATTCGTTTGTTTTGGTTGTTTCTTGGTGGTCTGTTCTGTTCTGTTTCCACCCCTCTTTTCTTTTCCTCCCATCACCTCTGCTGCTCTGTACATGTGCATCCCAGTCCCTTTGTTCAGCAGTACTGTTGTCTTTAGTCTTTTGATTTTGTTGACTTTGTGTGGCAGTTACATATCAATATAGAAACTCAATACAGAAATGTCATGCATACACACGCACCGGCCACATGCATGTACACACACACACATACACACACACAGACTCCTCAAACACAAACACACACACACACCAATTCTCACCACCACACTCATACTCTCTTACACACACACACACACACACGTACACACACACTCATACTCATACACTCACTCACACACATGCACACACACCCCAACCCCCTAACCTCCCCCCCACCATCCTCACCACCACCACCACCACCACCACCACCCCAACCCCAGCAGCAGACGATGTGTGGGATAGTCATCTACTAATCTGTGGAGGTGCTAAACACTCTCCAGGTGATGGTGACCAACGTCACGTCCTTGCTGAAGACGGTGAAGGCTGTGGAGGACGAGGCGGTCAGAGGCACACGCGCCCTGGAGTCCACCATTGAGGCCATCGGACAGGAAGTCAAGGTTAGTCGTTTCGTGTTTATAGACTGCCGCCTTGTGTCTCTCTGTTGTCCACTTTACTGCCACATCTTTCTGTTCTCTGTTGTCCATTTTATTGCCATCTGCTCTGTCTGTCCATTTTGCTGCTATACCTTTCCACTTTTATCTCTGTCATTGTCTCGGTCGGTTTTACTGCCTTACCTTTCCACTCTGTCCATTTTACTGCCATATCTTACCACTCTGTCTCTGTCCATTACTGCCTTGTCTTTCCACTGTCCATTTTACTGCCTTTCCACTTTGTCTATTTAACTGTCATGTCTCCGTCCAGTTACTGCCACTTCTTTCCAAAAGTGATATTTTTGTTGTGCCTTGTACATTTATGTACCGAAAGAAAGAGGGGCGAAGAGGTTGCTTTGCTTTAGCTTATAATTGTTTTCAATTTGTTGGATACAAGTAAAGAAAAATATTGTGAAAAAGTAACTGCTTTATTCTTCAGGTCTCCTTCTTCTTTGTCTTTATAAAGAAAAAGAAAGAAAGCCCTAATGCATGGCATATTATTTTAAAGCGCAAAGTAAACACTGAGACAGCTTTCTCTTCGGTTCCTGCGTGGGTGTGCTTTTTTTAAGGACTTTTCTCTATGAAGACAAGCACATGGCTGCCTTTCTAGAGCATGTCAAAACTTTTGATAGGGTAGCATAAAGGATAATTGGAAAACTAATGTGTGTGTGTACGTGTGTGTGTGTGTGTGCGTTTGTGTATGTGTGTGTGTGTACGTGTGTGTGTGTGTACGTGCGCGCGTGTGTGTGTGTGCATGTGTGTGTGTGTGTGTGTACGTGTGTGCATGTGTGTGTACAGGCATTTGACGCCACTGATGACATTCCGAGGAAGGCCACAGCAGAAGACTTGATCCGACACACCAAACCGCTGACCATGGCCACGGCCAAGGCCGTTGCTGCCGGCAACTCGTGTCGACAGGAGGACATCATTTCGGCCAGTAACCTGGGCCGCAAGTGCATCTTTGAGCTGTTTGGAGTCATCAAGGTACGGGTCAACCTGTCAGTTCTTTCTCGTCTTTTCTCAGCTTTAAAAAAACAACAACTATAAACCTGCCCTGACAAGGTTCACCAACTGTGAGATTTTTAGTATGCGACCATTTTTGCCTGCCATGAAGGTAGCCACATTCCGACTTCAGGACTGCGGCCTAAATACGATACCAGTGTGTATGAGTTTTTAAACTAAAATTTTGTTGTCTGTTCCTACCGGCACACAATGGCCTCTTCCGAAGGGCATAACGGGTTTCAACGTGTGCATAAGATGTTCTGCATGCATTTGTACACATGCCTTCGGCTTATAGTGTCAGGCAAATTACTTTTTGGGGAGTGGAGACAGTAGTGATGGTAATTCTTAGGGGAAAGTCCACTTGAACAGGCATCTCGGTGGTTGGCTTGAACGCAGGGTCAATCCCAGACCGTCAAATTGTGAGGTCTACCCACCAAGTTATCCCACCCCTTGGGAGGCGTAGTGAAGTGAAAACTGTGATGTGTGTGTGTGTTTTTAGGGAGCAGCAGCTACGGCAGAAACAGCGGAGATCAAGAAACGAGCGCTGAACGCGGGGCGTAATGCTGCACTAGTGTACAAAGAACTGCTGGAGACAGTGCATCAGGTAATGCAGGGTCTGTTTTGCGTGGTGTAGTGTGTGGGGAAGATGATGGTGTGTAGTGTTGTGTGTGTGTGTAGGAGGGGGGATGTGTAGGGGTGTGTGTGGTTGGTTTTTTTTTAATGCCTTTTTTGTGTGCATGAATTGAGACGTACATGCAGGGAGAAAAGTATTAAAGTGGTCTTCCTGATGGGCATGCACACACACTAGTGCGCACATGCACGCACACACCACACACACACACACACACACACACACACACACAAACAGTTTTGGGGGGAGAGGGGGGGTCCTTGTCACTTGTGTGAATAGACATTAAATCAATAAACACTTAAACATACACGCGCACACATGTGCACTCGTGCACACTCTCGCACACACAAACACACACTCACACACATGCAACACAAACACCTTTCCAAGTTTTTGATTGATTTTTGTTCATTTATAAAGCATGAATAGTTTATTGCAAGCCTCATTCAGCATATTTCAACATTGTGATTGTGTGTGCACGCACACACGCATGCACATGTGTGTGTGCTTGCTTGTGTGTGTGTGTGTGATATGGCTTTGACCTGTGACCTTGACCCACACAGGTGGTGTTACGGCCGACCCCTGAAGGTCGTCAGAACCTGGCCATGGTGTCGAGGAAAGTGGCCAACGCGGTGTCGGAGCTCGTGCAGTCGGCCGAGGTCATCAAAGGTAGGCCACTCTTCTCTGAGATTGGTTATCCTAGGAGTGTGGGACGCTGTGCGGCAGATGGCTCCTTAGGTGTTGGCTTTAAACCCTCGATGGTGGGAAAAGGGTGTGTGAGTCGGTTTGGGAAATTGAAAGCAAGGAATGAAGGATGTTCTCTGTTTGTTGTCACGTGTGTTTTCTTAGAAGCTTGTTATGAGAGGGAGTGGTGGTTTTGGAATCTGATACCGAATTCAACCAGTGTGTTGGTATGGGTTGATGATGTGGTTGTTATGAGGGATGGTTTTAAGTTTGGAGTAAAAAAAACCACCCCCAAAAAGTGGGAAATTTGTGTTTGTTTTATTTGCTTAGGCACACTCTGTCTCTTTGTTCTTGAAAATAACGTGTATCAGATTACTTTTCTGTTATTGTTGTTATGGGTCTGTTTTACGTTGTTTACATACGTTCGGCGGATGTTTTGTGTTTTGTACATTTCGTGGGATGGCTTGTGTGTGTGTTTGTTTTTGGGTTGTTGTTTTTTTTCAGGGTTAGCCTTTCATCTTTCTTCGCTATCTGGTTGAAGAAAGTGTGTGTGTTGTGTTGTGTGGTTCAGGACATGAGACTAAAGGTATTGTCTGGCGTAACCAGCTGAAGGATAGTGTGATGTAAAGAACAGAACCTCACACAATACTTATAAGTGCAGTGTTCATCAAACCATTGAGCAGTGTAGTCTACATTGCTGTCCATTCCTTGGGTTCCTTTCTTTTTGTTCCCATCTGTGTATTTTTCTCCTCTCTAATCGACTCAAATTTTCTTGACCCTGGTTTTCTTCCCTCCACCCACCCCTTTCCCCCCCAAAAAAACGACTTTTGTGTTTTACCTTTACCACAGAAATAACTGGCTGTGTGAAGATTCAAATAATGATGTAACTTGGGTTTCCCTCCAGTCCCTTTCTGCCCCTTACCACCCAACCATGTGTATTTGTCTCTTGTTGGTCTGTCTCTCTCGGCCTGTATCTCTCTCTCTCTATCTCTGTCTCTGTCTCTCTCCCTCTCTCCTTTTTTCAGAACTAAGTAAAAAACGTTTTATGTGTAGAGGGATGTTTGTGTTTTAGCTTTGGAGTCGCAGTAGGCCTTCAAAGTATGTGGCCTGTATGCATCTTTGATATATATTATGCATGTGTGAGTGTCTGTGTGTGGTTATGTCCGTGTGGGGTATGCCCGTGTGTGATGTGTCTGTGTGTGATTTACCCGTGTGTGATATATCTGTGTATGTGTGTGATGTGTTCGTGTGTGATAATCCAGGATCAGGACTCTTGTGCAGTCCAAAATAAAATGTACAGATGTTACACACACACACACACACACATACACACACTATACACAAACACACTCACACTCTCACCACACACACACACACACACACACACACACACACACACACACACACACACACACACACTCACTCAGTGTTTATTTGATGTTGGCTACGTCTGTACCTAGTCCCATTACGCTGGGGATCATTGTGGCGACTCGACAGAACGGATGAAGGTGGAGTGACTGTCACTCTCTCTCTCTCTCTCTCTCTCTCTCTCTCTGCTCTTCTCTTCTCTCTCTCTCTCTCTCTCTCTCGTCTCTCTCTCTCTCTCTCTCTCTCTCCATCATTTTCACTCTACTGACGCACCTGGACTGTGGCTTTAACAGTATGGGCTTGGATGATACTGACCCTTCCACACCCACACACACGCATACAAGCACAGTCGTTGTTGACAAGCAGATAGGGGTTTCTGGATTTTTTTCTGTTGGATCTTTTGTCTCGCGTCTTTTGACTGACTCCCTTCACTCACACGCGCACTGTTTGTGGACAACAGGCAGGATTTATGGTCTTTTCCCTCCTCCACTATCAGATTTGTTCTTTTCACTTTTCTGATTGACCCACTTTCCTCTGAAATTGATCTTTTTCCCTTCTCAAATTGACCGTCTACTGAATTGACTCACTGTCTATAGAAATGGACTTACTGTTTATAGAAATTGACCCATTGTCTGTTGAAATTGACCCACTGTCTACTGAAATTGACTGCTAGAATGGACTCAATGTCTACTGAAATTGACTGTCTGCTAAAATTGACCCACTGTACACTGAAGTTGACTGCTAAAATTGATTTACTGTCTACTGAAATTGACTGCTAAAATTGACTTACTGTCTACTGAAATTTGTCTGCTAAAATTGACCCACTGTCTACTGAAGTTGACTTGCTGTCTTCTGATATTGACTCGATGTCTTCTGCAATTGACTGTCAGTTTAAATTGACCCACTGTCTACTGAGGTTGACCTCACTGGATTCTGTTGTCTCTTGCACAGGTTTTTGTGTTGTGGGTCTAATGTGTGGGGGAGTGAATAGCAGTTTGTGAAGGAGTTAATGTGTGTGTGTGTGTGTGATGTGGTCTGTCTGTAGCACTGGTATTCTCACTTGTGAAGCATGTTTGGTCAGTGTTGGTACCATGGTCTGTGGTACTGTATGGCAGTAGGTGGTGGTTTCTGATCAACCATAAGTTAATAAATATTAGGGGGTGAAGGGGTGGAACAGTCATCATCTTCTACCTTTGCTTGATTGGCAGAGGCCCAGAACTTCATGTATTGTATAACCTGCAACCTTGTGTGCTGTCGGTAAGTTAGCATATATATGAATGAAAGATTGCTGTTTATCTAGTAAGGAGATTTTTTTAATGTAAGATTTCTTTTTTGTCTGCTTGAAAAAAGTGAATGTTTTGGTTTTTTTTCCCCTCTTATTTTGAGGATAATGGAATAAGCACTCGTGTGCTTTTTTACATCTATTTCCTGTGTGTATGCAGTTTTGTCAATTTTGTCATCCGTTCCCACTGGCATATGTCATTTGCTGTGTACTTAATTTGATAAATGGAAACTTTTTTTGCTTTTATTTTTAGAGTCCCATTTTGCAGAGGTGCCATAAAGAATGTCATAATACTGTATTCATAAAGATAAAAAACTTTCCATGATTTCCAAACATTTCGATGTTCTTTGCTGTGAGAAGTCGGTTAGACGATGATGATGATGATGATGATGATGTATCTGGACAGCCTGACCAGTGTTGCTCAGTTTTCAGTCATGTCAGTTACTATACTCTGTGCACAATGTCCTTTTCTCAGGAGTAAGCCAATCTTTGTGTTATTAGCAGCCGTATTACCCAACATCTTATTGGAAAGGTTCTTTAGTATTCATTTTTATTGCCCCTGTTACCATATTGGAGGGATAATGTCTTTACAGTTATGTAATTGCTATGAAGAAATTGCATAGTGTAAAGCACATAGGGAAAAGTGACATGGGGGAAAGCAGATTTGGGAAAAGAGGGGTGGGTTGTAGAAAAGGCTGTAGAACGAGAAACGATCATTCCATTTGGTGTTTGTGTTGTGGGTGAGCGTGAACTGTCATTCTCTGTGTGACCTGTGTGGGATCAGGGTAGCCAGCGTTAACTGCAGTGTGTGTCCCATGTAACGGCAGCAGAGCTGTTGGTGATGATGACTACTTGTGTTGTGAGAGAGAGAGAGAGAGACAGAGAGGTGGTGGAGTCTTTAATGCAGCACAACACCATGTGATTGTGTTGTGCCCATGATGCCCGGGGGTGGGCGTGGGAGGGAGTGAGTGTGACGGCAGTGTGGTGGTGTTCCGACAGATTGCCAGCCCAGAATCCACCCTCTCCTCTTCCCCCGCGGCTTTGCCAGCCCTCCCTGTTACACAGGTGTGCCTCACGTTGGGTGACTGTAGTCTCGCTCGCTCGCTCGTTCGTTCGCTGTCTTGGTTTTGGTTGGTGTCCATGGCATGTGCAACTTTCTGCCTGCCTCTAGTCGTTCGTACCCTGTCCTGCCGCTTGGGCAGATGTCTCTGTGCCTTCACTGGCTCTTCACGTGTAGGAGAGGGAGTGGGTGATTTTGCTGTTTAGCCTGCCTTCTTTCTTTTCTTTTCTTTTCTTATTTGTCTGTCTTCTTTTTTTTTTTTTTTTGCAGTGTGTAGACGTTGTAGGAATGTGTTGTTGTTGTTGGGCTGTGGTCCCTTCATTTGGTGGGTTTTGTTGTCGTTGTTTTTAGCCTGCAGACTTGTGTATTCTTTTTTTTTTGTTCTTTGAAGTCTTTTGCACACTGCTTACGTTGTGTTTGTGTATTCTAGTTGCTGTGGAATCAGTGTTTCTTTCTTTTTTTTTCCCCTCTCATTCCTCCTGTTTCTCTCTGGGAAAGGGGCTGTTGTTTGTCGTTTGCACTTGTAAGTATTCTGACTGTATTCCAGGCAGAGTTTATTCAGTGTTGCATGGGAGGAAGGCTTTCTGAGTCTGTCAACATGACTTCAGCTCTGGGAACTGTGGGTTTCTCTGATCAGTGTCTTTGTTTTTCTGCTTCAGCCTTGCAGATCTTTTCTTCGCCTCCAGGGTTTAGTATTGCAGGGTTTTGGGACTGAAATAGTACTGAAGTGTTTGCAGACAGACGGCTGACCTCCAGTCATTCTCTCCATGCCTGCTCAGGGGTTAAGAGTGGTCTGGTGGGTTTGGAGACCTGAAGAAGTGAAGGGTTGTCAAGTGCAAAGGCTTTGTTCATTCTGTGAAGGGTGATGGCAATCCATAACATGGGAAATGTGGAAGGTTGAAGCAAGTGGAGGGAGAGCTACTGGTCAGCAGATCTTACAAAGAAGAAACCTTACAGCCGATGTTTCAGTTTGTAACTGCTTAGGCCCTTGGAGGATGGTTTCTTCAGTTATTCTCTCCAGGGGGGCAGGACAGCCTAGTGGTCACTTTGCTCAACGCCCAGGTTTGAGCCCCCACTGAGGTGCCTGTTCTAGGGGATTTTTCCCATGTCCAGAGTTAACATCAGCACTGACTCCACTCCCCTGACAGCACTTTGGATGAGACAATAACCATGAGGGCCTCCCTCATGTGTGCCCCTGGGTGGACGGCTGATCCTGTTGACAGCAAAATCTTTGGACAGTTGTCATGAAATTGCTGGAGCGAAGACCACAGAGGAAGTCCTAAAACCTGGTCAGAAAATGCAGGATGCAGAGGAAGTTGTGGAATGTGAAGCAGGTAGAAGATGAAGGGATGGTGATCAGTGTGTCATGAGGAGGAGGAGGATCAGCAGGGGCTGGCAGTTCAGTGGCTGGAGCTGGGCTCTCTCTCTCTCTCTATACAAATACAGGAGGAATCTCTGCCAACCATTATGTGAGCTAAGGCTCGTGCAGCACTCTCGTGCATGCAGGGGGCCTGGCACAGCTGCTTCAGAAGAATTGTACTGTTTTGGGGGGGTAGCCCTCGGTGCTCAAGTTGACTTGTGACCACAGTCCCTAAATTGGATCATTTCTGCTGGGACTTTAATACAATTTCAAACAAAAAACGCCAACCATCACCTCATTGTTCTTCCTTCCTCAGCTTTGTCCTAGCTATCATCCCACACAGGTGTTTTGTGTAATTGTTTCCTTTCCTTTTTTCTTTTCTTGTTGGTGGTTGTTTTATGTTGGGTTTTTCCCCCCTAGTTCTGTGTGTTCTGAGTTATGATTTAAAAAAATATTGGGAGGGGTGTTTACTGTTTTTCGCCAGTTAATAAAGGCGTAGTAGATGCAATTAAAAATTAATTGTAATTATTGTGTATTCCTTTCTACTGCAATGTCGGGTGAAGTTTTAGTTCTAGTTATGTGTATAACAGTTGAAAATACACACAGCGCACAAATCCAACGTCACTATTTATTTTTAAAAAACCAGCATACACACTAGTGTGTGTAGACGTCATTTTCAGAATTGGAATGTGGTTTCCTTGATAGTGGGTAAATTGTCGCAGTCAAAACAATCTCACCATTGGTAATCCTCAGAGCTTTAGCCAAAGGACAAAAAAAAAAAGATGGGGGGGGGGGGGGGGGGGGGGGGGGGGAGAGTCTCTCCATGGAATTTGGGGGGGGGGGGGGGGGGGGAGTCTCTCCCATGGAGGTGGAGTGTGGGGAGGTCTATCTCCCATAGGGGTGGAGGTTCTCTCCCAGGAAGGGGGGGTGAGAGGGTGTGGTGTCTGTCAGTAGGGGCACTGTTGTCACGTGTGTTGTGTGCACTGGAGCTTTGACCTGTCATAACTTCTCTCTTTAATTCTTCCAAGTTTCTCTGTGGATTGGAGCCCCATGTTTTCAGTTGACACACATACTTTGGGGTATTTCTTTTGGGTTTGCTTTTTTGTTGGTTATTTTCATTTATTTTATTTAATTTATTTTGTTTTGTTTTTTTCACTCTGGTACGGCTGTCTTGGTCAATGAAATGTAAACGGCTCAGTTCTTGAGATGTGAAGACCTTTGTCCTGGTGTTTGGTTGGGTCGTTAGGTTTTTTTAAAATCGGTGTGAAAATGATTGGCTAGGGAGGCAGGTAGACTGTGTTGTTTTCATGGCTGGCTAGTAGTGCAGATAAATATATATTCATTTTGTAAGGATTGACTTTAATGATGATCAGTAAATTTAAGCATGTCCTGTCTTTTTTTTTTTTAATCAGTAAATTTCTAAATGAGTTGGAAGAAAGAAACTCTTGCAGTGGTGTGAGATAATTTTTTGGAAAATTGGAGATTTTTTGGGTCAGCATTAATTTTTCAAAATGTTCGTTATCCAGCTTGTATGAACAGTTGGATTCTTACCTTGTGAATATTTGACGACGGAAACATTAGAGAAGAGGAGTTCTGGTATAATGGTAAAGATGCTACAGTGTCAGTTCAAGCCAGTGTTGCTACTGAGTAGGTTTAGACTTTCTGCTTTTTTCTTGTATCTTTTTTTGTGTGTGCATGTCATGGAAGGGGAAATTTATTACAGTGTTGTTGTTACAATAGTTTCTGGCTTTGGCATGTCTGGTGGTTTTGATTAGGCCAGCTGCTGTCTGTCTGTATGGACAGCATTATCTCTGATGAAAGTTATTGTGTATTCTGATGAAATCTCGTGTGTTGATATGAATATGCAGGTTACATGGGTATGGGTTACATAAATCAGAAATCTCTTTCAAGATTGCTTAGACAGAATTATTAAAAATCTGTGGTGTAAAGTGTGTGGAGCAGTGATGCAAATTTTCCTTCTGTGTCATTTGACACACTCTTCTAGAGACCTATCAACACTTGAACACAGTCCTGAGTGTGCATTGTAGGACGTATTGATGTAGACTACACAGGCATTGGAAACAATGTGCATACTGGGCAAATTTTTTATATTGTACAAAATCAGTTGTTGATCAGTAACTTTGTGCTGTACATGCCAAGTAATGTGACTTTCATCAACAACAAAAAAGTCTTCTTAAATGAAAAAAGTAGATGTATTTAATGGAAAAGTTATTCAGACAGGGGCAGTAGCACATCAAGGAATTTTATTATGAAATCTTAGAACTGGAATGTGCTTTACTGATCATAAAGTGTCGTCATCTATTGTCATTTTGTTGGGGGGAGGCAGGGTAGCCTTGTTAGATCATTGAACTGGTGTGAACTTAGGTGTGGTCTATTTTCTGACAGTGGGAAATGAAGAGAATGTCTGTTGTTGCTTGTTACTGCAATCCCACTGCACTGGCTGTTGAAAACCAAGGAAGATCCTTGGAAAATTGTTGATGTCATTTGCACAGACAGCTTATGAAGATCCTTGGAAAAATGTCGATGTTTATAGCACAGACAGCTTATGAAGATCCTTGGAAAAATGTCGATGTTTATAGCACAGACAGCTTATGAAGATCCTTGGGAAAATGTCGATGTTTATAGCACAGACAGCTTATGAAGATTGTTGGAAAACTGTTGTTTATAGCACAGACAGCTTATGAAGATCCTTGGAAAACTGTCGATGTCTATAGCACAGACAGCTTATGAAGATCCTTGGAAAACTGTCAATTTCTATAGCACAGACAGCTTATCTACTTACCATGACAATCCATGCTGGTGACTGTCACCCCTCATGTCATGTGACAACATGAGACTTATGGAAGAGCATTTATCCCCTGTCAGCTGTACACCCTGCTTTATGATTAGTCTTTATGATGTGGATCACTGTTCAGTGTTCACACAGGAATTTAAAAACTGACATCATAGAAAGGGGTGACGGTCACTGATGTGGTTTTGCTTTTGGAAAGTAGATGGTGAGTGACACGAGTGATGCTAGCATTGTTGTAAAGTCACTGATGTTGTGACATTTATCATGGACAGTGGCACTGACATGGACAGCGACATGTCAGTCTGTTACACATCCTTCACAAATCTTTGGAGTAGCAGTGACAGTGCAGTGATAGAAGTTGGACCCCTGACTGCATAGTTGGCCAGAGTACGCAGTGACATATATATATATATATATCACATTTGGAAAGACAGAATAGAACTGAAGACACATTGACAGTGACACAGAATCCTCATGGAGGTAGAAGCCATAGAATATTACTGTGGACAGTACCACTGCTTCTGAAGAGGGAGGGAGGGAGGGAGGGAGAGAGAGAGAGAGAGAGAGAGAGAGAGAGAGAGAGAGAGAGAGAGAGAGAGAGAGAGAGAGAGAGTTCTAACATGAAGTGGGCAGAAAGGGTAGAAAATTAAAAAAGAGAGCAGAGACTGGCATTGTGTGGTCCAGTACAAGGACTGTGGCGAGATATGGGATAAAAGGTTTTTAAAGAGAAAAGAGAGAGAGAGTGAGTGTGTGGTGATGTGTTGTGGTCTTCTAACCCGAGTGGTGTGTTTCTGTTCTGTGTGTGGACACATCACGACTGCGGATGATGGTGGTTCTGCAGATGGCGGTAGGTGTTGCTGCTGTTGTCTCCTCCTCCTCCTCCTCACTGTCAGTCTGCAAACCACTTGTTGTGCTTCCCTCTGCTTTTTTTTTCTCTCTGTGTGTGCGTGTGGTGTGTTCTGTCAGAGATGCTTGCTGGTCTGTATCTGTAATCCCCCTCAAATTGTTAAAGTACTTTAGTTGTGGCACTCTGGGAATACATATCTTTAGTGTCTGCACAGACAAAAAATGTCTTATCACTGAGAAAGTGTAATTGAGTAGATGTGTTTTAGAGTATGGTCCTCCCCAATGGCTGAGGTATCGCTGATTATTGGCTGTCCGGTTTGCCTGTCGCTTAGATATCAGAGAATGATAGATGGCTGAGGGGCGATAACTCTTGACGCTGCTTGAAGAGAGTTGCACCTGCGATATTTTATCTTTACTTTCTTTTGCAGTATGCGTAAATCTTTTCTCTGCGTAACAATGCAATTGAAAGCGAAAAATTGACTGTAGAATGATAATGTAATCATGATGTTTTTTAATTTACATGCACATGTGCGCTTGCACTCAACACACAAATACACAGGCACACAGGTTTTTGCATTATAGGAAGCCTGCACACACTCGTGAAATACACAAAGTTCCAGAAGTTCAATCCTGTGACCCTGTTACGGGCACAGAAGGACATTTAGGCAGCAGAAGAAGTGATACTGCTGGAACAGACAAGTACTAACACAACTTCAACAGTCATTGACAAACGCAAATTCTATGATTAGCATGTCAGTTAGCGCTCAAAATTATGTTGCAACTTTTACCTGTAAAAGAGAGAGAGAGATCTTTCAGCTTGCACTAGCTAGATACATTGCGCTTATCTGTCCATAAGGGGGACTGCACTATGGAAGTTTTGAGAGTACAATCCCCCTTATCCCTGTATAACTTACGCTTAATTAAGGTATCTTTTCTTCGAGCATGCATAGCGCTTTCTCCAGCACCTCCATGGGTCGTCGCTGATTGGCTGGCTGTTCTGTTCCGGTATTTCTGATTGGCTGTTGTACTTGGGCACTGCTGACTGGCTTTACTATAATTATGGCGTCGCTGATAGGCTGATCATTTTAGGCAATGCTGATTGGCTGTCGTGTTTTGGTATAAGTATTGTGGGAAAGCCTCAACCCCAACATACCTGCTTATTTCTTATTTTGTTGTTGTTGAATCAGGATGGTGTTTTTAAGAGATCTTTGAACAGATTTCTGCACCAAAAGCAAACACAACGGTTAAACGGAATTATGAAGAAGGGAATCTTTGAAGACAAAGGGGGAAAAGTAGGGTCAGGCTTTTGTGGGTGATATTTTTGTCTTTGCGATTTCTCCCATGGCATTGGGAGAGAAGAAATGAATAACTGCAGTCGGACAAATATGAATAGATCACATGAAATTTTTTTTTTTTTTTACAAAATCTCGCTGCGTGCCTTAAGATCATTGTTATTTCAGATGTTTAAATATTTGAAAAGTGAAGAACTGGAATTTCCGGAAATGCCAGCATGTTCTTGATTTTAGGGATTGTATCAATGAAAAATTCTGACACTAAATTTTGGTAGGCATCTCTGGTGTTTGTGTGTGAGTGTGTACCTGCATGCCAAAAATGGTCACACGTGTTCACTGTTGATATTTTGACTATTGCAGCTTTAATGTTAATAATTTTTTTTAAATCTCATTATTTTCCATGTTGGTGTACATTGACATGTTTGATGTCGGTACATGATTTGGTCTGTGGGTTGCCGTTAACCATGTCAGTGTGACGGTTATTATAATCATTTTAAAAAAATATTCTTTCGCTCCTTTTTTTCATATTGAAAAGCTATATGTATATAGGCCTCGGCACTGGAGTTTCCCCTTCATCGGTCACATTGTTCTCTGTGTGCTGTGATCTCTGTCTTGTGTGTGTGTGTGCATGTGTGTGTGTGTGTGTGTGTTTGTGTGGATTCATCTCTAAGTGTAAACGGATGTGTTGTGTGTTTTTGTGATGGGTTGTCTAGTGATGTTGTTGTCCATGTTACGGATATCAGTGATTACTTTTTGTTATGACCGTATGTTGTGATGGGGTGTACACCAGTCTGTTGTGTGTTTTGTGATGGGTTGATTTACAGTCTGGTGATGTTGTTGTATACGTTTGGGATATCAGTGATTATTTTGTTCGATATAAATTGTTCGTGTTCATGAAGACTTGGGTCCGTTTCGTGACTTGCTCAGTTTTATCTGGATGTGTGTTCATATTAAATAATTTATCAATGTGTGGTTGATGCGATGGTGTTGATATGGGTGTATTGTGTCGTTGGTGTGATTTTGATTTGGGTGTATATTGAGTGTGTCGTTGATGTGTGATAATTAACGTTAATGTGGGTGTGTGTTAGTGTGTGATGATATTAATTTGGATGCATGTCATTGTGTTACTGGTGTGGTGATTGGGTGATTGCTCATGCATGGTGGTTTGGGTCTGTCTCTCTTCATACTGTGGGCTGTCTCTGGCACAGGCTGCAGGAACACCAGAGGATATGTTCAAAGACTCTGTGGGGGATGATAAACAAACGATTGAATGTTGGGTTGAAAGAGTGTGTACAAATTCTGCAGACCTGTGCTATAGGTATAGTCACAGTGTTGAGTATGGAATGATAACAGATGGAAAAAAAGTCTTGTAAACATTTCCTTTCTTTCTGTTCCTACCATAACTGTATTTTGTTGATGTTGCTGATAATCATTTTACAAAGTTAAACTGCTGTGACTTTACCAAGATGTGATCCCTTAAAAATTCAATTTTGATTAGTTTGCCAGATTTAAAAAAAAAAAATCGTTTTGCTTTCAGATTTGATCAGAAGAAAACATAGATTCTACTTCACCATGTGGACATGATGTTTGTGTATAAGATATGATAAAAAGTGACAGACTGTGGATGGAAGGTGTGAATTCTTATGATAGAGATAGGATATTGGAGCATATATGAGAGGATTGTTCATTTTTTTTGGTGGGGGAAGATTGGATTGTTAATTAGTAATGTATAAGGGTGTATAAGTGAAGGGGGGAGGATAAGGATTGCAGGAAGTGGAGATATTTTGGGGGTATTAGAACATTTTTGCAAACTGTTCATTGTGAATTATGTGGAGAGTTTACTGCCTGTTAAAAGGTGTTTTTGCCTTTTTGTCATATTGTACTTTTTGCCATGTTTATCTTTTTGTAATATTGTGACTGAACCAGTGTAAAATTAAGACATTTTGTGTGTGTGGGGGGGGGGGGGGGGGGGGGGGGGTGTATAATAAAGGAATGGAGACTACAATCTATTTAGTGATTTTGGTATTGCTGATCATGATGTAACCTCACTCTTGAGAATTGTCATCACATTCATTCATCCTGTAGCCTGTACATGTAGGTAGCCTAGAGAGTTGTGTGTATCAGAACACTGTAAATGTTAGCACAAGACTGGTCGACAGAACGAAGTGCTGGAGTTTCTCCTCTTTGCTTTTCTCCTTCATGTTGTGTGACCATTGATGAGAGAAGGCCAGCAGCACTGGTTTGATCGCTGTAACCCTGATTTGTCCATTCAGATTCCCAGAATTTTCGCTGGTCATATTACAACCCAGGTAATGGCTGTGAGTGTAGAGAGAGAGCGAGAGCGAGGTAGAATGTTGTGGCCGATAGAGGAATGAGCCTGTAGATGGCCTGGATGATGCTGATGATGCACTACTAAGTCTGCTGTGCTGTCCTATGTGTCTGTCTGTCTGTGTGTCAGTGACCAGCACTGGGCAGTGTGTGTGTGTGTTGTCCACAGGATCACGGATGTTGTGTGGGAATGACCGCAGTTAGTCCAGCAGTAGAGGACCTCACTGTACTCTTGTTGTTTTCAGACAGGTGTTCAACACCACAGCAGGTGGTTTTGTTTTTTAATAAACAACCCCGGGACTGATGTTTGCAGCATACAGCACTGTTTGAGCACTGGATTGGTTCATGTATTACTGGCCCACCACTGTGAAACTGTCAGAGTTAGGACAGTACTGTATGCTGCAGGGATTGGTGTGGGGGTATTAACTACTAACTCATTGCAGATGTTGGTTAACTCATTGGAGTCACACTCAAGTTTACACTAGTGGTATTCTGTGATAGGCTTTTATGGCCTTTTTTGAAAAAGAAAAGTATTGCAAAAGTGATTTGATAAATAAGATATAAAGATGTCAAATTAAAAGTTTGTTTTATGACCTGTTTGTATTTACGAAAAAATTTTCCACAGGCTGTTTCCATCTTTATGTATTTTGTTGTAAATGAAGTCAAACAGACAGTTTTGGCACACTCACTACTTGCCTTGTCAAGGTGCAAACATCTAACAACTGATCTTATACACAAAAAAGAATAAGTTGGGACAAGAACTGTTCATCAAGGGAAACGATTGATTTAATGGCATAAGTTATTTTCCTGTGATAGAACACCATTTACTATTTAAAAAAAGGAAAGTCATTTTGTGATGTCAAGACTGCTGTAGCTGTAGCCTCATCACGACTCCAAAGAGTTAATTCGGGTGTGGTTGCATGTGTGACTGTATGCACACACATAATGTGTGTGTGCACGTGCGTGTGTGAATGCACACATGTTAAAAAACTGAGTGTGGGCACATTTCTGTTCAGGTTTTTGATGTTGTACTGGGAAGGGCGTGTTGACTGTTGTTCTCCACTTAACCCTGCAATATTATTTTATGATTTGAGCGTCTGTCGGCACTGACATTGTGTGGATTCTTCTGTTGCTGAACTCGGGCATTGTGTGTGTGTGAGTGTGAACAGTCTCTCTGTTTATTAACTTCATTTATCTTCATTTGCAGCATGTTACAGCTCTTCAGTTTCTGTTGTTGTTCAGATTAGTTGATTATTGAAAGCTAGTCATGCTAGTTGTCTGTTGTGTTGTCTTCATGTGATAACAGTTTGGGAAGTTCTCTTCATTGTTCTTCTCTTCTTCTGACTACGATACATTTTTTAGTTACGATTGTGTGTTGTGGGGCACTGTTTGGGCATGGTTGTTTTAATTAAAACTGTTTGGTAAACATGGAATGAAGTTGTGGTGTTAGTCAGGCGTTATACTGTCTGTGTGTGTGACTTTCCAGGTGCATGTTAATTCATTGAGACTTTGGTGGGGGGGGGGGGGGGGGGGGTGTAGGGTCAGCTGCTAAGAGGGTAAAGCCTGTCTCTTGGGAACCAACATATGGTCCATTTCAAGTTTTGTGTGCTAGAAGGAATGGATAGAAGACCCCGCCTCCCCCACCCACCCTCCCCCTTAAAAAACAACAAAACCAAACCCCCACCAGCAAACAAAAACTGGTCAAAACTAAACAAACAAAAATCCCCTCAAACCCCCCCCCCCCCCCCCCCCCCCCACACACACACACACACACACACCTAAAACACACAAAAAACTCTCATAATAAAACTCCAAAATATAAAATATAGAACATTATACAACAATGGAAAGAACCTTAAAAAAAAAAAAAGCCGCACACCCCCCCTCCCCCCTGGAAATTACAGTTCCCCCCCTCCCCTGTACACATACGCACATACACGAGTCTTGGGCTTATAACATTAGCATTATTCCCACCAAAGTTAGAAAGTGGCTGCTCTGTGGTGAGGGAAAAGGCCCCCAAGATCTCTCCAGTAGTCAATCTCGAAATTCTTTTTTTCTAACTGAACATAAAAGAGGAGAGGAGGAAGACAAGAGATTAACGGTGTTATCGGAATGTTATGTATAGGTTTTTTTTTTAGCAGGGTTGAGGTTTCAGCGTTACTTTTCTGGGTTTGTGTTTCTGTTCTGTACACACAGATTTTTATCCCCTCTGTTCTCCCCTCCTGCTTGGAATGCAGCCACCCCCTCCACCACCACCTTCTTCCCAGTCCTCACTCCCTACCTCCACCACTCTTCACTCCCTCCCTCCCTCCCTCCCTCCCTCCCTCCCCACTCTCTGAAGTGCATGCATGCAGAGAATAGATAGTGTGGATAAATTCAGGTAGCCTAAAAAAATTTTAACATTTTTTTAAAAAAAGGTGATGACTGAATTATGAACAGCCAAAGCGAAGTTGAGGCAGATAAATGAACATTACCCAGGTAGCCTGCCTACTTGTTGTTTGTATGAGAAAAAAGAGATGTCTATAATTGTTGATGATGAATCACAGTTCAGTCATTTATGGGAAATTCCTACCACAAATTAAATCATTTGATGATTTCTTGAATTTTAGTTTCATGATTCATACAGTTAAGTTGGATAATTTTTACAAATTGTGCAGTAATAAATTTAAGTTTAGTTTACTAAAAACGTGTTTATCTGCAAAAAATAATGCCTGTCATGTTTATGTACATAATTTTTTTCCTGTTGTAAATTTGTAAATATTTTGTTAAGGGCAGTATTACTGGTATCAATCATCAGATATGTCTCAGATTTCCTTCTGTTATCTTTTTTCATTATTGTAAAGAGAAAACAGGAATTAAGGAACAAATGAAAGAAAGAAGATAGACTGAGTAAATAACGTCTTTAGTTTTATTATTATTTTTTCAAGATATTCTTTGAAAATGTTGGACTACAGTAACACTTCAGTTCTCCCTTCTCCCATGAAAGAAGTGAAATGATCATTTGTCTTTTATGTAGAGGACAACTATTTTTCAATGAAAGTTTGGAATGGTTTCTTTGAAAAGGGAAAAAATTTATGAAAAGGAAACTTTTTTGGGTTGAAAATATGAGAGAGAGAGAGAGGAGAGAGAGAGAGGAGAGAGAGAGAGAGAGAGAGAGAGAGAGAGAGAGTTGTGTGTATGTGTGTGTGGGCAAGCACACACATTTGTGTAAAACAAAGTTAAGGAAAAAGAAGAAAGAAAAAAATCTTTCTCAGAATTTTATTTGTAACTTTTGTCATAATGCCTTCTGATACTTAGAAACAAATGCTACAATTAATTAAGAGACCATATCAGCATATGTAAATATTGTGATTTTTTGTGGTTTGTGTTCAGCAAAGAGTGTTTGTGGGTTTTTCCCCTTTCCTCCTGTTGTTTCATCTTCATCAGTTTTCCACAACTCAAATTTTTAAGGAACAAAACTGTGTGTGTGTGACAGAGAGAGAGAGTGTGTGTGTGTGCATGTGCGTGTATGTGTGTGTGTGTGCCTGGGTGAGTGTGTATGCTAATGCATCAATAGACATTGTTTTTTCAGGGAAGAGAGGAGGTAAGGTCTTGAGAGAAGAGGCCAGGAGTTTGGTCATGTTGTATTGCAGGTACCAGTCCTACTGGATGGAAGTACCTACAGTGGACTTCATGTTGCATTTATTATAAGGACATGAATCATTTCACAGTAATGCAGCAGAATAAGAAACATGAGGCAAGGTTCAGCACCAACAGTTTGCTCATTTCTTAAAAGTTTGATATGCATTGTAACATCATTTTGGTTTTTTTCGATTTAATTTTTTTTGGGTGTTGCCTGTGATAAATATTTGCCAGTTAATTGTTTTTGTGTATGGCTTATAACCCCCATGAATTTTGCTGTTTACTGAGGTTGTAAAGTATTTGTGTCTGTATTCACTGAAGCCCGCATACTTGGAGCCATGTGGTAGAGCTGAGAAAAGACGGTGTGTGTCGGCCCATTGTTAAAGCAGTGAGGGAAGGTAGGAAGTTGAGAATGAATTACTGAAGGGCTATGCAAGAGATCATAGCCAGAGATGTCTGTGCAAGAGATCATGGCTCTGACTGTAATTTCCTGGAGAGGGATAGACAAGCTCCCTCAGGTTCAACTTGCTTTCCCAAGAGACACAGCCTGAACAATTCAGGGCTTTGCCCCAGTCTCCCACACCCATCAAGGACAGAACAGAGAAAGAGAAATGTCCCGGTGACACAATAGCGAGACCATAGTACCAAGAATTTCGGTTGAAGATCCAAGTCAAAAACATTTAAATTAATCATCTCATGAAGGGCAATTACAAGGCAACTCTATCACCCCCAGAGAGGAATTCTGGCATGTGCAGTACCACTGAAGGTAAGTCACTAAAAAACATCAAAAACGAAACAGCAATCCAAAACTGTGAAGACACACATACCAATGATCTTCAAGATGTAGTAGTAGCAGAAGCACACCTTCATCAGACATCGAAGGCGGTGTAGTAGTGTGTGGTGAGTGGAGTGGTGTGAGCACCATGAGGACAGAGGGGCTGTGTGTTTTGCAGGCACAGACTGGGTGGATCCCGACGACCCCACGGTCATCGCCGAGAATGAACTGCTGAGTGCAGCCAGCTCCATCGAAGCCGCCGCCAAAAAACTCTCCCAGCTCAAACCTCGCCAAGCGGCTAGGGTGAGGATTGCTGCATATGTCTCTCTGTCTGTCTGTCTGTCTGCCTGCCTGTCTGTCTGTCTGTCAGTGGCTGGCTAACAAGCTGTCTGCCCACCGGCTGGTTGTCCACTGGTTGGCTGGCTGGTTGTCCAATGGTTGGTTGTCCATTGGTTTGGTTGTCCTTTGGTTGGTTGTCCTTTGGTTTGTTGGCAGGCTGGTTGTCCTTTGGTTGGTTGGCAGGCTGGTTGTCCTTTGGTTGGTTGGCTATGTTTGTCTGTCTGCTTTTTTTGGGATGCTTACAGTGACTATTTTTCAGTGTTACATTTGGAGAATGACTTCCACTAGTGTCGGAATGTACTGACTGGCAAAAAGTTGGAGATAAGCCAACAAGGAAATAAATAAAACCAGGAAAAAGTGACAGAGGAAACTATACTTTAATAAAAAAATTTTTAAAGGTGGTTGGAAGGGAGGGAGGGAACCTCTCTAAGAACCTGGAACATAACAACCCCAGAATATTTCCTCTCTTTTGGCCACACTTTAAACCAAAAAGGCATTGTTAGATTGTCTGAAGGCATTGTTAGATTGTCTGATATGTCCACACACACTGGGAATATCCCATGCTTAGCAGTGCCCCTGTAGCAGAGGCCTACAAACCCCCTCCCGTATCCGTACAGTCCTGTCCTACCTCTAACACTGAAACTTTAGACACGGCTCAGCCCACTAGGGCTCCAGGAAAAACTCAGGGAACAAGCAGGGTCACTGTGGTTAGACTGCAGACTTCATCATCCAGACCACACTTGAGTTTAGCATGGAATGTGGAAGAAAAAGTTGCGCATGCGCACACACACACACTCTTGAGAGAGATCTTTTTTTCTCTTTTGTTTTTGTTCCCTGGTCCTGGCAGGCTGAAAAAGATCTTGGATACGTTATGTAACAACAGTAAGCACAAGCCTCTTCTGAGAAATGTCTGATAGTTGAGATATGGGCAGAGTTGGGCCAGTCAGCTTTCCTGTGAATTTCTCTTTCTCTCAGTCAGACTGTTTGATTTTCAGCGGTTAATCCAAAGTTACATGGACATCTTCACGTCTGCCCAGTCTGGTGCAGGGCTCACACATGGGGTGGGTTGGCTGGCTGGCTAGCTGGTCAGTAGGCTAGTTGGCTGGTCAGTTGGCTGGCTGGCTGGTCAGTTGGCTGGCTGGCTGGCTGGTTGGTGCTGAGTGGTGTGGCAAGTTGGTTATGATGGCGTGTGTAAACAGCACTGTGTAGTTAGTGCTGTCTATGTAGTCGTGATGTCCTCTGCTACTGTTCCCTGTGTCTGATCCTGTAGTCTGTCTTGGCCAGTCCTCACCAGTGTCAGAACAGGGTGAAGTCACCGTGCAGTGTTGAAGCAGTGGTGCTACTTTACTTGTGCACCCAGAGGCTGCAGTTCCCACGTTGGCTCCAGTCTCTTGTGTGTTGAGTGGTGATGCCCCAGTGTTGGTTTTTTCCTTCTTCTCCTGGCGTAACTCATTTCTGTCCTGCTGGTTTGAAGGTTGTGCTCCGCTTTCTTTTGCACACAGGTTATGTGTGAATAGTTCACTGGAGAAGACTGTAGCTTTCTGGAAGGTAAAAATTTGACCCAGGAATTTGTACATGCATTGTAAATCCTGAAAGGAGTGTTACTTGGACATGGAAGACATAGAAGGTGATCTGACCTGTCAGTATTGGGGAAAGAGCATAGCCTTTCCCGTCACAGATTTTGTGAGGGAGAGGACCAGCCAGTTATCAGTAGTAAAAAAAAGAAACATCCAAATTAAAAACCACTCGGAAACAAAGTCTGCTTCTGGTGTGAAAGTCTTTTGGAGAATGTTTTTTTCCGGCCAGTTATATGGTATGTGCTGTCCATGAAGATAGAATCTGACAGAAGTGTTGCTTTTTTCTTTTTTTATATCGAGGATAATGGAATAAGCACTGATGTGCTCTTTTACATCCAGTCGTATGTATGCAGTTTTGTAAATTTTGTCATCTGTTCCCGCTGGTACACAAAGGTCTACTCTTTTGAAAAGCTGAACAGGATTGCTATGTGGAGGCAGACGGACATAGCATTGGTGTGTTGTCCGTAGTACATGGGGTCTTTCTTACAGCTGCTTATGATGACCGTGAGACTCGAGATCTGAACAGGAGATGGACATGTTTTCTGGGAGGGAGGGAGAGAGACACAGAGAGAGAGAGCAAGGTAGTGAGACCATTACTCATCAGAAATGGACATTTTTCTGGTGCACGAGTCAGAGAAGAGACCCGAATCCTCTGTCTGTTGTTGGTGCTGTGACGTGGCATCCCCCCTCTGTAGCCCAGACTTGTGTGGAAGTGTGTACAGCATGTTGTCCACTGTATCCCCACTGTGTGTCAGGTTTTTTTGCAGTGGAGTGAGTAGACCCGCCTGTCTCTGCTAGATATGTTTGATATATTTGGTGTGCTTTCCAAGACAACCAAGTAGTCAAACATGTCACAACAGCGACACGGTCATGGCTTCTGTAGCAGTTTGTGCTCTCACACACACACATTCCCACCTCCTCCTCAGAGGCCAGCTGATCCACGTCCACCACTGCTGCTGCTAGTGATGTGAAGCAGATTGTGTTCCTGCAGTTGTACCAGGAGAAGCTGTTGAACTTGGGAGTGTATGTGTGTTTGTGTGTGTGTGTGTGTGTGTGTGTGTGAGAGAAGAGAGAGAGAGAGAGGAGAGAGAGAGAGAGAGAGAAGGTTGTGTCTTGTTCCAAATCTGCCTTAAGACATCTTGTATTTTGGGGGTTTTAAGCAAAAATATTTTTGTCAGTAAGGAACAAAACTCAAGCTTTACAGTAGCACAGTGATGGAAATGATGTCAAACCACATTGTCTTTTTCTTTTTCTTTCTTTCTTTTGTTACTAAAAAAAAAATGTTTTGGGTGAAATTTACATTACAGCTTATCTGCTCTTTGTCATGGTGGTAGCCAACCCAGCATTGCAGTAGCGATCTTCGTGGACACATTGTTGAAGTTTCCTTCAGTGGAGCTTATAGTGTAACACCAGGAATATTTTTTTAAACCAGAAAACCAAAAGCATTTGCCTCAAGTGTTGTTAGCGATTATTTTGGACACATTAATTCCAAAGAGTTTACATGGACACAAAAGAAGGTAGAAATACTGTGTGTCAGGAGGAGTTGAGTTAACATTTATGGACAGAAAAGAGGTAAGGACTTAGAAGATAAGTTAAAAGTTTTGCTTTGTTTTATGGATACAAAAATAAAAGGTAGTGATACCTTGTGGTTATGAGACTAAATTAAAGTTTTGTTACTAAAGGTGGGCACATGAGAGGCAATGATATGTTCAGAAAACTTTGTTTCCTTGAAAGAAGACAAAGGATGTAACAACTTCTGAAGAAAGAGCAGATATGATATATGCCAAGAATGGAGACTGATTGATACCTCAACCAAAGGACAGTTTGGGTTCTATATTAGCATAACCACTTTGAATTCAGCACTCAACTGTGACAGGTGATGCAAAGCCTGTAATGTTAAAGACTGTCAAAAGGCCATGAAGAATGATGTCGTAAGACCGAAGGTATGTTCTGTAAGGGATGAGACCTGGACCTGGGGTCCTTACAGAGTATTGGAGGGAGGGAACAAGGAAAAAAGGATTCTGAACCTTGTTTTGACCTCATTAGTTATACACATTTCTGAAAGCTAGAAGTTTTTCAGAAATGTCACTGGCGCGTGCGACTATTCTCCCCCCAAAAAAAACCCCCAAACAAAACAAACCCATTAAGGTAGTAGTTGCATTCCAAGTTTAGGGATAAATTAGGTTTTTTTGAAAACATGACTTGCTGTTCTGTTTCTGTGTAATGTTGGTGTAAGCCAGTCATGCCTGAAACGTGGTGGTTGAAACGTTTGTCTTGATGTATGTGACAGAAAGCGGACGAGAGCCTCAACTTTGACGAACAGATCTTGGAAGCAGCCAAGTCCATTGCAGCAGCTACAGCAGCTCTGGTCAAGTCGGCATCTGCTGCGCAGCGCGAGTTGGTGGCCCAGGGCAAGGTCAGAATGGGTGGAGGATTTGAACTGGCAGAGAGTGTGGTGTGTGTGTGGGTGTGTGTGGTGTGTGTGTGTGTGTGTGTGTGTGTGTAGTTGTGGGTGGATGTTTGTGTGGGTTGTGGGTGAATGTATTGTTTGTTTGGGTGGATGTATTACTCGTGTCTGTGTGTGTAGATGCAGGTGTGCAGTTGTAGGTGAATGTATTGTGTGTGTATGTGTGTGTGTGCGTGTGTGTGTGTCTAATATCACTTTGAGTGAATAGACGTAAAATCGAAGCAACAACAACAATTGTTTATGTGGGTTGTGGGTGAATGTATTGTGTGTGTATGTGTGTGTGTGCGTGCGTGTGCGCACGCGTGTGTGTGTGTGTGTGTGCAGTTGTGGGTGATGTGTGTGTGTGTGCAGTTGTGGGTGAATGTATCGTTTGTGTGTGTATGTGCATGTACCGTGCGTGTATCTGTGTGTGGCTTGCAAGTGAATGAATTATTTTTGTGTGTGTGCTGTTGTGGGTTTATTTATTTATTTTATTCTTTTATATCGAGGATAATGGAATAAGCATTTATGTGCTTTTTTACATCCAGTCCCTGTGTATATGCGGTTTTGTAAATTCTGTCATCTGTTCCCACTGGCACACAATGGCCTACTCACGAAAAGCGGAACAGGATTTAACGTGTGCGCAAGGTGGATTTGTGTGTGAGAGAGACACAGGGAGAGAGAGACACAGGGAGAGAGAGAGACACAGGGAAAGAGAGACAGAAGAGGGTGAAAGCTTTTCTGTGTGTAATAATCGGGACAGGTAGAATGACTGTGGTGGTGTTGTTGTGTGCAGGTGAGCTCCACCTTCACCAGGCATGCAGTGGACGAAGATGGACAGTGGTCACAGGGACTGATCTCCGCTGTAAGTCACCTGCCTGCCTTTGTGTGAACATGAATACATTATGTCCCCGAAGTCAGAGCATGGCTGCCTGCATGGTGGGCAACACTGGTCACATATGCAAAATGTCATTAGTGGGAAACCTTGGTACTGTAGCCAAGGAACAAAGCAAAAACAAACCCCAAAAAGTATAAAACAAAACAACAAAAGTATTTTTTTTTAAAACAAACCCAAAGTATAAAACAAAAAAGAACAACCAAAGTATAAAACAAAAAAACAACCAACAAAGTATACAACAAAAAAAACCAACAAAAGTATAAAACAAAAACAACAAAAGTATAAAACAAAAACCAACAAAAGTATAAAACAAAACAAACAAACAAAAAAGCCCAAAACAAAACAAAACCAAAGCCAGCATTATTATCTGAAAGTAAAGAGATTTAGTTGACTTGTTTCCCAGTCTGTAAAGATGTAAAGTAAACTGAATCATCAGTGTTAACACGTGAATATAAAAAGATAAGTTGTGGTGTTGTGAAATAAGAAAAGAAAAGGGAGGGGGCTAGTTTACCCCAGCTGTGTGTGAGTGAGTGTGTGTGTGTGAGTGAGAGTTGAGTGAGTGTGTGTGAGTGGGTGTGTGAGTGTGTGTGTGTGTGTGCACAGACCAGCATGATACAGACAAGAAAGCCATCTTGTTAAAAAGAACGAGAGAGAACAGACCCCAGACATTTGTGTATGTATGTATGTGCACACATGCATGTACATGTGTGTGTTTTTATATGTGTGTGACCATGTGTGTGTGTGTGCACATGTAGACCAACATGATGATTTTTATTATCAGATCAGAAAAGAGAGCAGGCTTCACCCCAGATATGTGTGTGCATACGTGTGCATACGTGCATGTGTGTGTGCAGACCAGCATGAATGATACAGACAAAGCTGTAGTCTTGTCAGATAGGAAAAGCTGGGCTGACCCCAGACATGCATGTGTATATGTTTGTGCGTACAGGCTCGTATGGTGGCGGCGGCTACTCACAGCCTGTGCGAAGCGGCCAACGCCATGGTTCAAGGTCACGCCAGCGAGGAAAAGCTGATCGCCTCCGCCAAGGAAGTGGCCAGCTCCACCGCCCAGCTCCTCATGGCCTGCAAGGTCAAGGCCGACCCAGGCTCTGTCGCCATGCAGAGGTTACAGGTCAGGCTGTGTGTGTGTGTGTGTGTGTTTTATTTATATTTATTTTATTCCTTTATATCGAGGATAATGGAATAAGCACTAATGTACTTTTTTACATCCAGTCCCCGTGTGTATGCGGTTTTGTCAATTCTGTCATCTGTTCCCACCGGCACATAATAGCCTACTCTTACGAAAAGCAGAACAGGATTTAACGTGTGCGCAAGATGTTCTGCATGTGTGTGTGTGTGTGTGTGTGGCATATGAGAGAGAGAGAGGAAGGAAGTAACATTAATGAAAGAGCTAGAAGCTTCTTTTGGAAGAGTAAAGGAATCGTCTTTGAGTCATACATCATTAAGAGGAGACTTAGACTCCTGACTGTAGTTACATATTCAAAAAACACATGAAAAATCCACAAATGAGTAAGTATACCAGAAAAGTCCGACTATATATATATATATATATATATATATATATATATATATATAGATAAGCAGTGTAGAGTTGAAGTCTGGAAGAAAAAAGGGAGTTGACTTGAAGACTGCAGCCTTTGCAGGCGGCGGGCAATGCGGTGAAGCGGGCGTCTGAAGCCCTGGTGAGGGCCGCCCAGCAGGAGAGAGAGGTGCAGGAGGAGGAGGAGAGTCTCACCGTCAACAAACGCATGGTGGGCGGCATCGCGCAGGTCAGTGAACGACCGTTCTTTTTCTTTTTATTTATGGTGGTGGTGGTGATGTGTTGGTGATGATGGTGATGAGGTTGTTGTTGGTTCGTTTCACAGTTATATGTTTGTTTGTTACCCAGTCATAAGACGAGTTTTGAGTTCGGTGTAAGACGGTCGCTTTAACCGAGTGGCTAAGACTTTTCGACTTCAACACCACGGGTCTTAGGAAGTCGTGGGTTTGAATCTTGGCTGTGTTTTGGGGTTTTTGTATTGTTTACGATGTACCATGTCAACTTCAGGTGCAGACTTGCCATAAATCCCATTGTGTATATACATGCAGATGATCAAATCAAAGATCGTGTAATTCCTGTTGGAAACGCAGGCTAACATACATCCCGTAAGTCGGAATGTGGCTATCTCTATGTCGGGCAAAAAATGGTCACGGTTAGTTTCTGTGAGATGTGTGAAGTTTCTGCGAGATGTGTGAAGTTTCTGCTAGATGTGTGAAGTGTCTGCTAGATGTGTGAAGTGTCTGTGTGAGATGTGTGAAGTGTCTGTGTGAGATGTGTGAAGTGTCTGTGTGAGATATGTTAAGTTTCTGCGAGATGTGTGAAGTTTCTGTGAGATGTGTGAAGTTTCTGCAAGATGCGGATAGTTTCTGTCTCATGGGTAACGGCTGAATAGGGTGGTTTGGTGTAGTGAAGAGAAAGGGCTTTACCTGTCAGTGTGCATCTTTTTTCTTATATGATGTGGGGATGTAAGATGGCCAAAAGGCTGGGGGTTGGTCATTTTTGGCAATTGCTGATGGGTGTAATGTTGTAACAGTTAGCCATCATCCGTGTTGTAGCAGGTAGTCAACATCTGTTTTCAATATGGCGTTAACATATCAGGTAGCCAACATACGTGTTCAGTGTGGTGTTAACATATCAGGTAGCCAACATGCGTGTTCAGTGTGGTGTTAACATATCAGGTAGCCAACATACGTGTTCAGTGTGGCGTTAACATTGTATCAGGTAGCCAACATACGTGTTCAGTGTGGTGTTAACATATCAGGTAGCCAACATACGTGTTCAGTGTGGTGTTAACATATCAGGTAGCCAACATGCGTGTTCAGTGTGGTGTTAACATATCAGGTAGCCAACATACGTGTTCAGTGTGGCGTTAACATTGTATCAGGTAGCCAACATGCGTGTTCAGTGTGGCGCTAACACACACAGGCGTTGTTGTTGACAGGAAATCATGGCTCAGGAGGAGATCCTGCGCAAGGAGAAGGAGCTGCAGGACGCTCGCCGCCGCCTGGAGAAGATCCGCAAAGAGAAGTACAAGGACCGACCCCCAGAGGACTCCGACTCTGCCGGCTCCTTCTAGAGCACACTGGCCAGCTAGGCCCTGCCCTGTGTCTGTGCAGGGAGAAACAAGAGAGTGCGTGTGTGAGTGAGTGTGTGAGTGAGTGTACCAGTGCTACAGAGGCTGCTGTATCTGAGGAAGCAGTGGACTTTGGGTTTGACAGAATGCTGAAGTGATGGTGAGGGCGGAACTGGGGGTGGGGGGTCTCTGTGTGTTGGTGGTGTGGGATGGAGAGCAACAGTGATTTGCACAGCCTGCCCCACGCATACTTGCAGACAGAGACATGCATGTGCGCCCATGCTCACATACATACAAACACTCATGCCAACACTCTCTCTCCCTCCACACATCCGCCTCATCCCATGTCCTCGCACACATACATACATTCTCAATAAACATCACCATAATTTTCCGACCAGAAGACCATAGTCAAATACCGTGCTCATCATCTCATCATCATCATCATGGCATCCATCAACAATGGACAAGACTTAAACTACCAGTGCCCACACACTGTGGAAGTGAACACAAAAATCACACACACACACACACAGAGTGTCTGCACAGTACAGGCCACAGTTCTTGGCAAGTGAGTGGATACACTGGGCTTCAACGTCTTCACGACTGCATCATGGCAGGTCACATGCAGCACTGAACTGCTTGGAGGGAAAGGGACATGGTGTGTGTGTTGGGGATCATATGACGAGAGATATCATGCATGCTGTCGAATAGACACAGCCATGTAAGGTGAGGAAGGAGTGAGTGGAAAAAAGCGAATGTGAAACATGTATGCTGCTGTAGCAGCAATGCTTTTGTACCAGTATGAAGCTGCTAGGTGTTTTGGGGGGAAAACCAATTGTGCATAATATAACTGTTTTTGGTTTTTTTGGCTTCGCTTTTGGTATATTACCAGTGAAATACAGCAGTGTGAGGAACAGGAAAGGATTGTGGGGAGGGATATGTTAACCTGGCTGAAAGGTGATAACCACAGCAATGACAGCCTGAACGTGTATTGTGTATGACGATGTATTCTTCCATTATGACTATGTTCGTGATGGCATTATCGACAGGAATGTCACGACCCATAATAGTACCATAACGTTTGTTGGGTTTTTATTGTTTGTATTTTTCTTTGCAACATGTTTGATTATACATATGGAAATATGCAGTTGTAAATCCGTGCCACTCATCATCTCTTTGGTGTAGCTTACTTTTGGCTTCCGTCTGTGTCTGTACTAAGAACGCACTGTACACAGTCTTGCGCACGCACACACACGCACACTTAGTCAGGGACTTGGTGTGGAGACCACGTTGTCTTGCAGCCAGCAACATTAGTTCACTAAGGCAGGGAGACTGTGATGGGGGAGTGGAGCGGAGTGTGCAGCCTTGTGAGAGTGCAGTAGCGATGTCTGTCTGTATGTATGTCTGTATATAGGAGGAGTGTGTTGGCTGTCTGGGGGGGAGAGAAAGAGAGCTGTGATGCTAGGCACTGCAAAGGGGAGGGGGAGCGAAGCATTTTGTATGCATGTCTTATCCCTTTGCTGGGCATAGCGTCCCAAAACGTCCGAACCTATCCTTGGGCACAACGGCCAAAAACGGCCGGCGTCGTGACCGTCACTTCAGTGCGTTTATACATTCGAAATTCCCGCCAATCTCGCTTCAAATCTCGTCAAAATAAAAGCAACGAGACTGCCCACGTGACTTCCGCATGTACATTGCAAATGGCGGTGGTTGGAGTGTGTTTGTGGCAAGTTTTGGAAGAAAAAAATCGCAATTTTTCCCAAGATGGACGCTATCTTCGAATCCGACATGTACGATCGTTTTTATGGCTTTCATGCCGAAAATATGACGCTGTGAGATGTGTATCCAGGCTCAAATATCGATGTAAGCGATCTGAGTAGTGTGTACGCTTCTGACTTTGTTGATTGAAGCGAGAAAGACCGGCTTTGACAACAACGAAGTTCGAGACGTAAATCGATCGTCAAATCTAACTCGGCCGATGCGCGTTTTGAATTCTGCTCATAGAATTGGGGAAATTATCGCGGATTTCGAGTTTGGCAATGGTTCACAACTTGATATATTTTGTGAATTGATTGCTGTTTGGGACTTTTGTTATGGTAGCGGCTCGAACTGTAAAGTTAACATGCATCGTGATCGTCGGCGATCGTTGGCAAACAAAATGGCGACCGTCGGAATGCTTCATGTTTTCGTGCATCATTCATAAAAAAAACTAAAAACACAACAGTAGGTTGAAAACTTTTCTTCTGTAATTGTTTCTGAATGTTTTACTTTTTATTTTATCAAAATCCATGCATGCATTCCAAAGCTATTGCAACACTAACTGTGACACATACAAACCGATCAATGACCTTGTGTGTTTATGCATTATAATTCTTTTTAAAAAAAATAACAACACACAATAGCAAATAGCAGTTTCTTTATTCATTTCTGCATTTTGCTGTTTTTATTTCATTACAATCCATTAAGCCATTGTGGAGTTATTGCATGTTAAATACACCCACCCACTCAGAGGCCATCCACCTCCATTTTGCTTGCCCAGCAGGAAGTGAACAAATGATTTTGCTGTGCCCAGCAAAGGGTTATCTTCAGGAAACTTCTATACAGTATCGTCCATCTCTCATGCTTTGGCTTTTTTTGCGTGTTGTTTTTTGTTTGTTTGTACACTTGTTAGTTTTCTGGAGGTGCTATCACTGGCGTTATTTCAATCTAGTGGACACTGCTTGTGTGATATGATATGTAGTTTACTAACTGTAGCAAAGTGTGGAGTAGTAGTCTTTTGCTGCGTTGATATGTGGTTTATTTCCCTAATCGAGCTGTTTGTGTGTGTGAGAGAGAGAGGACAGTGATACCTATCAAGTGCTCTTATTGGTCACAGAACGAACGTGGATGATGTATACTCGGCAGGCAGTCTGGATGGTAGGACAGGAAGGAAGATGTGTGTAGATGATGCAGTAGGTCAGGTTCACGTTGTATGTAGATAGCATCGCTTGATGGAAAGGAAACGGTGGGATTGACGAGGGTCGGCCTGTAGCTGTGTGTCTGAAGCAGGTTGAGGAATGCATGGAGCGCGAGACAGAGGAAGAAAATTGTGATGTTGAGTAGGCTGTCCAGCCAGGAAAGGCTCATATCTGAACTGCTTTTCTGTGGTACACTGTGTTCACTTTTTGTTGTCTTCCTCACGTCAAGTCATTACAACACACAGACAGCGCCGGGCTTGTCTGCCTGCTGTCTTGTGCACCTGGGAAATGGAGGGAGGGGAAGGAGGTTGTTGGTCTGTGGAGAAAGTTGACAGCCGCGTGTGCTGCAGGCATAAACTACTTCCCTGCGTTTCTTATCGTTATTGCTGTGGCTTGCGGATGTGAAGAGGAGCAGTACAGTGATAGAACAAACCTATGCTGTTGTATTTGCCGTCGTTGCTTTCTGTTAGCCTGCACCGCCGCACATGTGAGTGTCACACAGCATGCAGGGCTGTACAGTCAGGGAGAGTGTTCTTCACACACACACGCACGCACGCACATGTGGCTGTGAGGGGTGGTCGGGTCGGTCACCTCCGCAGTTGCGTCTTATCTGCTGTCCCTGTTGGTCCTCACCGTCTTATGCAGACTGGGCCTGGGTGAAGGCTTTCAGCACTGTTAACACTGCACACTGACTGCACACTGGGGGGGTGGGGTACACGACACAGCCCAGTGACACCTGCCCACCCACATATGCAACGTGGTGAGAGGGTGCGCAGTTGTTGCCCATTTCACCATCTTCTCTCTCTCTTATTTTTCTTTCTCTCTGTTGTCTAGTCCTCTGGTGTGTGTGTGTGCGCGCGTGTGTACAGTTATGTGTATATGGGCTCATGCTTATTGCATGCTTTGGATTTATCGTCAAAATCATGCCCTCTATACATTTTTCTGTATCTTTATCTGCCGGCTGCAGTGGTCATGACTACAGTGGCTGAAGACGATGATCTGTTGATGATATCTCTTCTAACCTCAAACATATCATGCATAGTCCTAGAGAAGCGACTCCTGGCAGACTCTGTCCACACGACTTTACAGATGATGGCCATATATACCGACTGTGTACCGCTAATGTGTGAATGACTGTGTGACTCGCTCTGTGTGGATGGAACTATGCTCAGAAGCATGTATCATCATTTTACCAACATTTTTAACTGGATGTGCTGTGCTGTGAATGCTTGAAAACTTGGCTTGAATTTATCGATTTTTTTAGACGTGTGAAATGAATCTTTTTAGAAAATTCTTGCCAGCACTAGATCGACAGAGATGGTCTGAACTATTGAAAAGTGCAGTTTTATGAGAAAAGTTTTTGCAGTGAAGGAAAATGATCTATAGCCTACCTAGTTGTAAGAATGCAGAGAGAGGACTGATTATTTTATTGGTGTTTAGCTAGAGTTGATCTGTCAGACCATTGACATTCTCGATTTCTTGTTGCTACCCGGGTTGTCATGCTAGTATGAAATCATGGTCTATTTTAACACCCCACCAATCACTCCAGTCTTAGCCTATAGTTTAATTAATGAGTTTTCAGAAGTTGGAATGTGGCTACCTTCATGGTGGGCAAAAGGATTGATTGCATACGCAAAATGTCACAGAGCTCAGAGCTCTTCTAGCTGATGAACTGGGCAATTTGAAAGGGGGGTGGGGGTCATGAGTGCATAATTTCATTGGCAGTGTTATCACAGCAGAAGCTTCCTTAGTGTACTTTTATTCCGTATGAATTGTAGGGAAGGACAGATCTGAACGGTACCCATGATAGAACGTAAATTGTTGCTTATGCTGATGACTAAAGCTGGAACAAGTACAGTTAAATCAGAGGAAAAAGCAACGAACCTGGTCAATTGTATAAAAACTGAGGTAGGGGGGTACACAGAGAGCAAGACTTGTCCCTCCTCATGGCATTATCAACAGCATTCCTGTCATGTAACTGTATCGTGTGTGCTGGACAGCAGTACATCCCCCTTCCAGTAGGTTTTTACCCACGACCATCAGTCAGCATTAGCGGTGCTGACACTTCAGTGGCTAGTGTCCACATTCAGGGCTGTGTGGGCTGCACTCTAGCTTAGGTGGCCATCTGGGCTTTGACTGCACAAAACAGGAAAGGATGATGAATTGCATGCCTTGACTTTCTTTTGACGTTTTGGGGTCTATTTTGCTCTGTAATTTTTTTTCCTCTGTAATTTCTATTTGTAGACTGAATTTTGCAACAAGGGGTAAATTTATTGCTTTCAAATCGACATTTTGTACGTCATCATTTTAATGTTTTGTTTGCAAGGTTTTTATTCTTGTTGTTGTTGTTGTTACCAGAATAAGACAGTTTGCTTGCTATTTGTGTCATAGAGGAAAAAACAAACATGTGAGAATTGAAGAAAGATGTGTATATATTTTTATAAAATAATATAACTTATCTTTTTTATAGCCCATTGGTCCCAGACAGACATTGTCTTCTGCTTTGTGATTGTAGCGGTGTGAGTGTACAAGCTCCCTCTTTTCTTTTCTTTTTAATACAGATTTTTTTAAAGTACAGATTTCTTTTGATGTAGGAACTGTGTTGATGTATTGCTGTTAACAGGCCTGACACAGTATGTTCAAAATAAGGGACACAATCCAGACCAAGTAATTAAAAAAGTTGTTCTGTCAAACATGAAATTTATCATTAAAAAAAAAAAGACAAATAAATCTTTATAAAAATATCAGTTGTGTAATGAATAAGAAACAGTTTGGGGGAAAATTTATTCTTTATAAATTTTAGTTGTGTAATAAGAAAGAAACATGGCGAAAAGCTTGTCTGGTCACTTTCCATTAGTCCAAAAAATCTACATTTGAATATTTCTGACCAGATTAAGACAGGCATAGGAAAAGAAGATATATGTTAAATCAGGACACCATCTTTTGGAATCAAGTGTGAACGAAATGTGTCGATTATCTCACAGGGTAAGAAAACTGGTTTCCTTCTTTTTTGTGTGTTTGTTGTATATTTTAACCAATTATTTTTAAGTGAAAAATGCTATTTAAAGAGAAAAATTCAATAATTTTGGCATAGAGGTCGCATACAAACATACCCTTGCGTTATATAGCTCTCTGCTTTGAACAACGGTGTGTAGGCCTGGTGTTCTGTGTCCGTTATTGTGTACAGGTGGCACAGAGACCGTGGAGTGAGCACTGCAGGCAGGCAGGCAGAGGGTGGTAGCAGTAGTATGCGAGAGCTTGCCTGTGTGTGGTTGATCACTGCAGGGTGCTGTGTGCTCAACCCCTTACTTTTCTTTTCCTAACCATACATGTGTGTGTACAAGAGCGTTGTTGCATATCAGTTGTGTATGTAGACTTTTTCAGGGGGCTGGGGGGAGGCATATCCGCGATATCTTCTACCATCATGCTATTCAAAATTTATTATTGTCCATCATATTATCTGTGCTAATTATGATCAATGGAAAATAATAATATGTTTATATGAGCTACACAGTATTTTTTCTGGGTTGATTTTGCTTGGGTTGCGCGTGTGGTGAGTTTGAAGCTGTGTGACACCTCTGGAGATTTAAGTTCCTGTTGGGTGTTCCCCAGTTTAACACCCTGGGGGATCACCCAGAATGTGCACTCTTGTCTTACTCGTCCCACCTGGGAATCACTGTGAGACTAAGTACACATTAGGTGAGAAGTTTGTGTGAATGACTTTTCCAAGTGCCTTGCCATATAGGCACCCATAAACAGGGATAACAATGAAATCTTAGGTACATCTGAATGACCTTTTTTTTTCTTTTCTAACTCCAAAAATTCATGAACAATGCCGTCGTCTTTGTCAGACGGCTCAGACAGCAACTGTTGTTGTCAGGCATATGAGCGAAAATGAGTTGTGCTATATAAATTCCATATATTATTATTATTACTATTAAACACCTGACAAGTCGGGTCTAGCTCATCCTCCAACTTTGGTGTGGGAGAGAATTGTTATCTTTATTTCTGGAAAAAGGCAGGAGAAAGGACAAAGAAAGCAGTACATAGATGAGAAGGAGGTGACAGGAAGAAAAGGAACAAGGCAGAAACAGAGGGATAGAAAAATTCCTAAAATTTTCGGGTGGGGATGTTATTTATAGTGAAAGGACTCTGGCATCCCCATGGGGTAAAATGTAGAACAATAACGCTTGTGACTGTTACATCTGTAGAGAAACACTACCAACCACCAAAAAAAACAAACCACCCTCCTTCCCCTGCTCAGTCAAAAGACTGACCAAAAAGAGCACCAACAAAATGAAGCAAAATTTTAAAAGGCAGAAAGAAAGAAAGGGGGAAAAAAAGAACCCCCCCCAAATCATATAGATGAAATTTATACAATGTGGACACTTGTATCAAAATCATATCTCGCTCCCTTTCTCTCTCTTTCCCACCTTCCTCCTCTTTAGAGGGTCATTCATCTCCGAATGAAAGGACAAAAATGGCATTTTTGAGAACAGACAGCTTTATTGATGTCATCCCAGTGTGTGTGTGGGATCAGTTGATAGGAGTCGGTCCGCATTATGCAGTAAGGTGAGGGCAGGGGGGGGAGAGAGATGGGAGGATGAGTGCACATCAACAACAGCCTGTATCACAGTATGCTCTGAACAGTCTTCTTTATCTTCACAATCTGCTGCCTTTCTCTCTCTCACACACACACAGAGCAGCAGCAGTAGCATGTATAGTGAGTGTCATTCATCATACATGGGTGGCCCTAAACACGGTATCATTCATGAATAGTTGGTCATTCAAATTGGTGACGGGCAATAGCAAAAACCTTTATATTTTATGAAAGTGGAATAACTCCAGGATATCTATGGACGGCCCTACCAGCACTGGAGAACCACTTTTGACAGGATATCTACCAAAAGGTCAAGGTGTCCCACAACCTATGCAGTCTTAGGAGAGCGAGGTGTCGAGACACTTGAGATTCTCTAGGGGCCAGCATATTGAGGGCGGCGCCCATCTCTTCTCCCTCGCTGCTTTACCTTCCCTGACCCTGAAGAGGGCAGGTACCCATTTACAGCTGGGGGACTGCACTGAAGCCAAGGCTCGCAAACGGTCGCCCATTCACTTGGTAACCATGCTCAATGCTGCGTAACCTGAGATTGGGGAGAGTGAGTGCTCTGACCACTGAGCTATGCCACCCCCACTGTCTGTCTACAGGCAATGAAAGGGCAGAGGAAAAGAAAACTGGTTGGTGATGTGACACTGCAACTACAACTCCTGCACACACTGCTGCACTACTGAAGACGAGAGACATTTACCACAGACAAGGTGGGAAATATTATGCTCCAATACAGAACACTCCACAGCAGTACAGAATGGGGGATTTTATACATTCTTACAAATCATGGGTTCATTCATTCAGCATACTGGGTAAGACTAGACTGACGGATAGTCCTGATCCTAGTATCAGGTAGTGTGTGGTGTATGTTGGTTTTTATTGCGAAGCTGCAATGTCTTGGTCACAAGCAGTGTGTATGTGTTGAGAAAGAAAACTAAAAATCTACATATGCATTGGGCAATTACAGGCAGCCGACTGTACATAGATATATACAGTATAAGACCAGAGTTTGACATGCATGAGTGTGTTGACACACACACACTTCAGTGACAACAAGAGCTGGACAAGAAAAAAACCAAAGAACAGCTGGTGTTGGAAAAACTGGTACATGAATATCATCATTCCTCTCAACCTGCTTCCAATGATGAGAAAAATAGAAATAACAGAAATGGCTTCCACAAAAAAACCAAAAAAACCCGACCAACAATGTTTCAAAGTATTTTATTTCCACGCCAATCATCATAATTATCACAGTAAGTGATGGTGGGCAAAAAGAGCACAGCATCCACAACTGGCATAAGAAAACCTAACTAATATCACAACCATGAAAACTGTCGTCCACCGCTGACTTAAATGCCCTTTTGACCTTACCGAGCGAGGCAGGTCACAGTAACAACAAAGATGAATACCCTTTCCCTTATTGGTCACTTTTCTCGTGTGTGTTAACTGCATGATAAACATTTTCAAAAGGACTGTAAATCCCTGAAGTTGTAATGCGGCTACCTTAGTGGTGGGTAAAAACAGCTGCATACATAAAATCTCACCTTTGATGAACCTTGGAGATCTAGCTGAGAAAAAACCCCAAACCAAACAAAAAACGAATAAAAAGAACGGGCTTAGTCAGTTTCACTGGGAATTTGATGAAAACAATTGAAACAAACACCACCCAATACGTATCAAAATGATTCATTCTGAAATCAACTCGAAAACAAACTTTCCACTTGAAAACATGACTGACGGAGATGATCAGATGTGAACACGAAGCTGATAACTGAAAGCAGGCGATTATCGTCTCCATGGTCTACCTTGGCAGGGATGGCAGAAAGAATCTCTGCAGTGCCTGTTGGGCTCAAGTGGGGATTTCTACAATCTTCAAGTAGAGATCCACATGTCTACAATCATTTCTACAATCTTCCAAGTCATCTTTTATGCAGACCTGCCAGTACTTCGCTTCCTACTCTGCACGCAAGATTAAGGACTCGTATCAAAGTGTGTACACTTCATGTCTGCTTCTGTTGAGCTACACAAGCGAGAAATCGCCCAAGACATAATAAATATTGGGACAAAACATCGAGCTCTGTATGCCAGTGTTCCCGCAGCTGGGTGGTAAGTCAGCAGGAGAAGGTGACGGCATACCCGATGCTTTGCTTGCAGTGAAACGACCGGGAAAACTATAACTGGCTGAATCCGCCACTCCCCGCATCTCTTTTCTCTCCTTTGCTCATTTAAAACACATTTGTTCGACTACACATGTTTCTGTTTTAAAAGCAAAACAATCCATCAACTCCCTGTAGGGAAGGCAATAACAGGCGTGTCTGACACAACAATCTCTTATAAAGATAAAAGTAAGTTTGGACTCCTGTTGTTAAAATGAAATATTCCAGTTCCATATAATATTATAAGCACAAAACAGGAAAAAACCATCATTATCAATATATAAATATACACAGGTATGTCACTCAAACAGTATCACAGATAGGCTTTCAGCTAGAGTCCAACAACAACGACACACACACACACACACGTCATAAATCCTGGCTTCTGAATCAAATGCATATACAATTGTTGTGTAAAATACTACAAGTTAAATGTGGTAGGAAAAGTATTGCAAAAAAATGCAGAAGACTGGTGTGAAAGGAAATCTAAAGGAAAAGAGAGGAGAAAACAGAGAATAGATTCAAAGAAAAACGCCGACAGTGGAAAACAACAAACGAAATCATTTCCTTTCCATTCAGGAAATACATCTTCAGCTCTGGAGAAGGGACCTGTCATTTTTCCAAAGACACAGCTGTTAAAATGAATGTTACTTACTAGCCTCGAAGTTGGAATGCAGATACCTTCATGATGGGTTAAAAACAGTCGCAGATGCAGAATATCACACGCCAGTTCTAGCTGAGGAACGCAAACAAAAAATGACTGACTCAGACTGTGGAGGTAAATAAATATTTCAGTACACATTTTGAATCAAGAAGAGTTTCCTCACGTCAGAAGACTGAAAAGATCTTGAAGATGAAAGCGAACTAAAAGTAATCCACGTTCGAACAGTTACTTTTTACTCTAACACACGAACGAAGGCGAGAAGAAAACTGTAATCCCCTTTCGAACAGTTACCTTTTAATCTAACACACAAACGTAGGCGAGAAGAAAAGTGCATACTTGTTTTCTACTTCAGCTGCTGACAGACGACAGCAAAAGAGACTCCGTGAAAGTTTAAAACTTAAACAAGAAAATAAATGACATCTAAATGGACACCACAACATACTCAAGTAGTTGGACGGAAACATTTTTCTTCACAAGGTAAAACATAGATTGCACACAAGAGTTCAACCTGTTTCATAAAGGAGTGATGCACGCAACAGACGTGTAATACCAAAAAATGAAATAAAAGGTAATAGTAACCTCAAGAGAAGCTTTAATTTAAAATCGCAAAAGGAAGGTGGACGGAGTAGCCAGTGCAAAACAAAGATACATAACAATACTAGTAGCTCCACATCCCACAGAGTCCATCATCCCTGTTCATAGTCAGAAGGAAGTCACACACGTGGGCTTTCTAACAGTCAGAAATTCAACAATACATCACAGTTCTGGACGTACACATTCATGGCACACACACACACACTCTCTCTTGCTCTTCACACACACAAGCACGCAACAACAGAGTTCCGGACATACACACACATTCATGGAACACTCTCTACTCCCTCTCTTCACACTCTTCTCTCTCTCCTTTTCACACACACACATTTTCTTGACTTTTTTTTTGGAGGGCAGAATGAAGAAAAAGTTGTGTTAACTTTATTTTTCACCCTCAATAAAGATATAAATTTGACTTGATTTCACACACACACACGACAGCACGCACACACACACACACACACACGCACGCAGCACACCACACTACCCTCACAACACACAGATCAATAAGCAACAGAGGAAGGAAGGCAGGCTAAGTAAGGACAAAGACACACACACACACACACACACACACACACACACAACACACACACACACACCCTGCACACCAGGGAATGAAGGATTGAATGTTGTTTCTGCATTTTCACCGAGATCAACTCACATCAGCAGCAGCCACCACAGCTGACAGGCATGGGACCAGCAGACAACAGAATGAATTTAAAAAATACAAAAACAAACCAAACAAACAAACAACAGAAAAGTCCGCGTTGAAAAACCCCCAGTGAAAACTGAAGGAAATAGTTTTTAAATCTTTTCTCCAAGTGATACTGTTACTCCCAGTTTCATGTAATTAACAACAACATCAACAACAACAATCTGGGGTGAAAAAAACAGTAGTGGAAAACTGAATGAAATAATTTTCAAATCTTTGCTCCAAGTGTTACTGTTACTCCCAGTTTCATGTAATTAACAACAACATCAACAACAAAAATCTGGGTTGAAAAACACGTAGTGGAAAAATGAAGGAAATAATTTTCTAATCTTTGTTCAGGACTGCATTACTGTTACTCCCAGTTTCATTTAACAAAAAAGAAAAGAAACAAAACAAAACGCAAAAATTTGGGTTGAAAAAAACAGTGGAAAAATGAATGACATAGTTTTCACATCTTTGTTCCTGTGTTGCTGTCTCTCTCCTAGTTTCATTTACCTGTCTGAAAAGTAACTTGGAGAGACAGAGAGACACAGTGAGACACACAGTGAGAGAATAATTTTTATTTGAATAATCTTTATTTTTCAAGGGTTACACATACACACTGAGAGACAGACAGACAGACAGAGACTGAGAGAGATAGAGACACAGACAGAGAATGATCTTTATTTGAATAATCTTTAGTTTTTCAAAGGATTACAAAGACAGAGACAGACAGACAGAAAGAGAGAATGAATAATCTTTACTTGAATAACCTTTATGTTTTCAGAGCTCTCACACAGACCGAGACAAAGCCAGAGGCAGAAACTGACAGCGAGAGAGAGAGAGAGAGAGAGAGAGAGAGAGAGAGAGAGAGAGAGAGAGAGAGAGAGAGAGAGAGAGAGAGAGAGAGACAGACAGACAGAGAGAGACAGACAGACAGACAGAGAGAGACAAGGGTGGGAAAGAGGAGGGTTGGAAGGGGGAAGGGCTGGTTGGTGGTGTTGGTGTTGGTGGTGGTTGTGCGGTCAGTCTCTCTACAGGTAGGTCAGGTCGGTGGAGCTGCGGACAAAGACGAACATCTTGCCCGGCTTGACCACCTCGGCCTCCTTCTTGCGGCCCTTCAGGCCCAGCACCTTGTGCTCCCCGTCCTCTGAGCCCTGCTCCTCGCAGTGCGCCTCCGCTATGTAGTCGTTCAGCACGCGGTTGTGGTTCCATACCTGACCACACACACACAACACACACAACACACACACACACACACACGCGCACGAGCGAGCATGCACGCACGCGCACGCGAGCATGCACACACACACACCAACACGCACGCGCGCGCGCGAGCAAGCATGCACGCACGCACGCAAGACGCACGCACACACACACACCAACACACATACACACACACACCAACACACACACACACCAACGCACGCACGCAAGCAAACATGCAAGCACACACGCACGCACGCAAGCACACATGCAAGACACACACGCACACACACACTCACACACATACGTACGCACACGCACACAAGGGGAAGGATGATGAAAAAAAAAAGCACATAAATGCGTATTCCATTATCCTCGAAAGAAAAGAATAAAATAAACACACACACGCACGCACGCACGCACACACACACACACATACACACACACACACACGCGCGCGCGCGCGCGCGCGCTCGTCTAATATCACTAGAAGTGAACAGACGTAAAATTGAAGTCAACAACAACAACACACACGCGCGCGCGCAGACGGGACAGCCTGGTGGTTAGAGTGATGCGTTCGTGATCGGCTGACCCGGGTTCGAATCTCGTTCAAGAGGGTTTTTCCTCTGGAGTTAACGTCAGTGCAGACTCCACTCTCCCCAAAAGTCAATGTGCGAACGCACGCAGAACATCTTACGCCCATGTTCAAACCCGCTCTGCTTTTCGGAAGAGTAGGCCATTGTGTACTGGTGGGAACGGATGACGAAATGTACAAAACTGCATACCCACACAGGGACTGGATGTAAAAAAGCAAAGCACAAGAGTGCTTGTTCCGTTATCCTCAAAACAAAATTAAAAAATAAAACCCGTACGCACGCGCAACACACACACATCACATGCATCACACACTCGCACGCACACATCCAAAACACACACATCCAACACCCCCTACACCCCCACACCACCACACCTCCACCATACCCCCCCCCCCCTCCCCCACACACACATCCGACACACAACACACATCCCACCCACTCACCTCCAACACTCAACACCCCCCCCCCCCCCCCCCCCCCCCCAAACCCATCCCCCTCCCCCTCCCCACACACACATCCATCCGACACACAAAACACACACATCCCACCCACAGTCTCACTCCCTCACCTCCAACACTCAACCCCTACTCCCCCATACCCATCCCCCTCCACCCCCCCATCCGACACACAACACACACACATCCCACCCACAGTCTCACCCCTTTACCTCCACCACTCAACCCCCCCCCCCCCCCCCCCACACACACCCATCTCCCCCCCCCCCCCCCCCCCCCCACACACACACATCCGACACACAACACATCCCCCCCACAGTCACCACCCCCTCACCTCCACCCACTCACATTCAACACACACACCCTACCCCCCCCCCCCCCCCCCCCACCTCCGACACACAAAACACACACATCCCACCCACACTCTCACCCCCTTACATCCAATACTCAACCCCTATCCCCCCACACATCCGACACACAAAACACACACATCCCCCCCACAGTCTCCCCCCCCCCCCCTCACATTCAACCTCCCTCCCCTCCCCCCCTCCCCCCCAGCCTCCCCCCCCCCCTTCCCCCCAACACCCATCCCCCACACATCCGACACACAAAACACACACACCCCACAGCACCCCCCCCCCCCCCCCCCCTCACCGCCATCCACTCACATTCAACACACACCCCCCCCCCCCCCCCCCAGCCTTCCCCACCCCCCAAACAACCCTCCCCCCCCCCCCCAATCCACCTCCCCCCACCCCCCACTCCCCCTGTCACACACCTCAATGATGATGGGCAGGTCTGGCTTCTTCCTGTAGAAGGTGGCGGCGATGTTGAACTGCGGGGCGCGGGTTTCCTTGCTGAAGGCAGACTGCACCTTCTCCCCCTCACAGCGGATCACCACCAAGGGGTCCAGGGCTGCACACCCCCATCACCACCACCACCCAAAGCTGAGGTTTTGTTTGTTGGTTGGTTTGTCTGTTTGTTTGTTGTTGTTGGTGGTGGTGTTGTTGGTGTTGGTGGTGGTGTTGGTGGTGTTGGTGGTGGCGGTGGTTTCATGTTGGTTTCTTTGTTGGTGGTATTTTGGGTTTCATGTTTGTTTGTTGTTGGTGGTTGTTGTTTCATGTTTGTTTGTCGTTGTTGTTTTCATGTTAGTTTGTTGTTGCTGTTTCTGGTTTCATGTTTGTTGTTGTTGTTGTTGGTTTCATGTTTGTTGCTGTTTTTTGTTTCATGTTTGTTTGTTGTTGGTGTTGGTTTCATGTTTGTTGGTGGTGTTTTGGGTTTCATGTTTGTTTGTTCGTTGTTGTTGTTGTTGTAGGTGGTTTCCTGTTTGTTTGCTGTTGTTGTTTTTTGTTTCATGTCTGTAGTTGTTGTTTTTAGTTTTGTGTTTGTTGTTGTTTTGGGGTTCATGTTTGTTGCTGTTTTTGGTTTCATGTTTGTTGTTGTTGTTTTGGGGTTCATGTTTGTTTTTTTGTTGTTGCTGCTGTTTTTGGTTTCGTGTTTATTGTTGTTTTGGGGTTCATGTTTGTTTGTTTGTTGTTGTTGCTGTTTTTGGTTTCGTGTTTATTGTTGTTTGGGTTTCCTGTTTGTTTTTTCGTTGTTGTTGCTGTTGTTGTTGGTGGTGGTGGTGGTGCTGGTTTCCTGTTTGTTTGCTGTTGTTTTCGGTTTTACGTTTGCTGGTTTGTTGTTGTTTTGGAATCATTCTTCGGCAACAGCTACCAGGTTCACACCTAGGGTCAGATTTGACAGAGGTGACGGTTTGTCCGCTATTGAGGTAGCCCTATTCAGACTTCAGGGATGACGTCTAACAAACGCGACACCAGTCAATGCATTCGTTAAGCTTTGTCGTCTGTTTTACAATACAGCGTGAATACTGTCGTCAGCCAGGACAAAGCTCTGACAACAACAACACGCACCCTCCTTTTAAAAAAAAAGAAACAACAACAACAAAAAATCCTGAAGCTCGAATATGGCTGCCTCTATGGCATCCTTCGGATGAGACTATAAACCGAGGCCCCGTGTGCGAACGCACGCAGAACATCTTGCGCACACGTTAAATCCTGTTCCGCTTTTCGTAAGAGTAGGCCATCGTGTGCCGGTGGGAACGGATGACAGAATTAACAAAACCGCATACACACGGGGACTGGACGTAAAAAAACCAATAAGTGCTTATTCCATTATCCTCGATATAAAAGAATAAAATAAGTAAGAGGTACTTGAAAACAGTCATACAGGCAAACTTCTCATCTTAGTTATTTATTCTTTTATTCTTTTATATCGAGGATAATGGAATAAGCACGCATGTGCCTTTTTACATCTAGTCCCCGTGTGTATGCGGTTTTGTAAAATTTTGTCATCTGTTTTCCACCGGCAACACAATGCGGGATCTCACAGCGATATCCCAGGTGGGATGAAGAATGAGTCAAGAGTGCATGTTCTTGGTAACACATCAGGGTGTTAGGCTGAGGAACACGCAACAACAACAACAACAATAATACACTCTCAGCGCCACGCTATTAGTATATGTTGTTGTTGTTTTTTTAATGATTCCACGGGTAGTGCTCCGGGATTCATCAATGATGAGATTTTTGCGTATGCGACCGTTTTTACCAACCGTTAAGGTAGCCGCATTTCGACTTTGGGGACGGTGTCTCAACAAGACACCTGTGTGCATTACTAAAACCAGTGTCTGATTTTCATCATTTAATATGGTGGTTGTTTTTTTTGGGGGGTGGGGTGGGGTGGGGGTTGTAAGATACACGTTAAACCATTCAGACAGACAGAAAGAGACACAGACAGACAGAGACAGCCATATATCTATCTATCTATCTATATACATACATATAGATATATAGATAGATAGATAGATAGATAGAGTGTGAGTGTATGTGTGTGTGTGTGTGTGAGAGAGAGAGAGAGAGAGAGAGAGAGAGAGAGAGAGAGAGAGAGAGAGAGAGAGAGAGAGAGAGAGAGAGAGAGAGACAGACAGACAGAGAGAGAGACAGACAGACAGACAGAGACAGAGAGAGGGAGACACACACACATAGAGAGAAACAGACAGACAGACAGCTAGCCAGCAAGCCAGAGAGAGAGAGAGAGAGAGAGAGAGAGAGAGAGAAAAGAGAGAGAGAGAGAGAGAGAGAGAGAGAGAGAGAGAGAGAGAGCGACAGAGACAGAGAGCGACAGAGACAAAGAGACAGAGAGCGACAGAGACAGAGAGCGACAGAGACAGAGAGATAGACAGACATAGACAGGCAGAGAGCGACAGAGACAGAGAACGACAGAGACAGAGAGCGATAGAGACAGAGAGATAGACAGACATAGACAGGCACAGAGAGACAGACAAACAGACAGAGTGAGTCACACACAGACACAGAGCCAGCCAGCCAGCCAGACAGCCAAAGAGACAGGGGGGTGTGGTGAGGGGGCGGCGGGACACGCGACATCCTCGTAGCGCCTTCAGCAATCCAGTCCATCGACTGCTACCGCACCTGATTGTCACCAGCCATGGTGGTGGCCAGCAGGGACATCCCGTCAGAGGGGCCACATCCTCCGTCCACATACTCTGACCACATTCATCATCACACAGCCACATGACGTGGCTGACCACAGCATCATCATCATCATCACACAGCCACATGACGTGGCTGACCACAGCATCATCATCACACAGCCACATGACGTGGCTGACCACAGCATCATCATCATCCACACAGCCACATGACGTGGCTGACCACAGCATCATCATCATCATCACACAGCCACATGACGTGGCTGACCACAGCATCATCATCATCACACAGCCACATGACGTGGCTGACCACAGCATCATCACACAGCCACATGACGTGGCTGACCACAGCATCATCATCATCATCATCATCACACAGCCACATGACGTGGCTGACCACAGCATCATCATCATCACACAGCCACATGACGTGGCTGACCACAGCATCATCATCACAACAGCCACATGACGTGGCTGACCACAGCATCATCATCATCACACACAGCCACATGACGTGGCTGACCACAGCATCATCATCACACAGCCACATGACGTGGCTGACCACAGCATCATCATCATCATCACACAGCCACATGACGTGGCTGACCACAGCCACCTCCCACCACATCATTCATACCCGTGCCCCAAGTGAAGTACGATTCATAATCCATTTGCAGTTATAGCAAAAGCATTCAGGTCGTAGTGTTACTTACATCACACCACGACTGTTTTCATAAAGACACACACACGCACGCAAGCAAACAAACACACGCACGTACGCGCGCGCAAACACACACACACTTATGTGTCTACATATATACCAAACACCCACATCATATCCACATCATTAGACACATCACACCACAACTATCTCCACAGACACACACACATACACACACTCAGACACATCACACACACACACACATACACACACACAGCACACAACGCACGCACGCACGCCAACAAACACACACGCGTGCGCGCACGCACCACACAACACACACAACTGAAAAAATAGGACTATATTGGAAGAATTCAAAGCAAAAGAAAAAAACAAGAGGATTGTATATCATTAACAAAAGCATCAAAGGACACATGATGAACCAATATGAATACAGGACAACAAGACACAACAACAGAGGAAGAGGTTTCTAGAACAAGCTACACTACACTAGGGAAAATAAATAAATAAATAATAATAGTAATAACAATGACGACAACAATAGCAACAACAATAACGTATGGTATTTATATAGCGCTGAATCTTGTAAAGCAAACAAATCGAAGCGCTTGCATTCAAATCATTTACACGCACACAACCGTCCACAAACTATTAGCATTAACATATATCAAATTAATACTCACACACACACACGCACACACTCACAGACACACACACACACACACACACACGCACGCACACACGCGCGCGCGCGCGCGTGCACACACACAACACGTCTAAGTAGGGTGGTGGAGATAAAGGTGGCTGTTGAAAAGTTAGAAAAGACATGAGGTGAAGACGACATCAGGTAGGAATTAAGTGCGTTTTGAGGCTGGATTTGAAAGTGTCAAATGTAGGCTTTTGGCGAAGCGAGAGAGGAAGGTCAATCCAGATGGATGGACCAGAAACAGAGAAAGAGCAGCGGCCAACAGTGGAGAGACAAAAACAGAGATAGAGGTTTCTAGAACAAGCAACAACACATGGGAAAAATAATACAAGGTATACAGGAAAGACATAAACAGAGAAAGAGGTTTCTGGAACAAGATTACAATACATGGGGAAAACTGCAATGAATAGGAAAGACAACAAACAGAGAACAAGGTGTCTGGAACAAGCTACAAGCGTGCCCACTTGTGCGCCTGTATGTGCTTGTGTGACTCTGCGTGTGTGTGTGTGTGTGTGTGTGTGTGTGTGTGTGTGTGTGTGTGTGTGTGTGTGTGTGTGTGTGTGTGTGTGTGTGTGTGCGTGCGTGCGTGTGCGTGCCTGCACACACGCGCGCGCGTGCGTGTGTAAACTGTATGTGCTTTGATCTACCCATTTGCTATAAAATATCGTTCTGATGCTATTTCATACACTGGTAAGTTCTCCTTTTTGTTCTCCTTTTTCGCTTTTTTTGGGGGTTGTATTTTGTTCGTTTTCTGTGGACGTGGCAAAGCAAGGCAAGGCAGGGTAGGACAGGGCAAGGCAGGGTAGGGCAGGGCAAGGCAGGGTAGGGTAGGGCATGGCAAGGCAGGGTAGGGCAAGGCAGGGTAGGGCAGGGCAAGGCAGGGTAGGGCATGGCATAGCAAGGTAGGGCAGGGCAAGGCAGGGTAGGGCATGGCAAGGTAGGGCAGGGTAGGGCAGGGCAGGGAAAGGTAGGGCAGGGTAGGGCAGGGCAAGGTAGGGTAGGGTAGGGCAGGGCAAGGTAGGGTAGGGCATGGAAAGGTAGGGCAGGGCAGGGCAAGGTAGGGCAGGGTAGGGCAGGGCAAGGTAGGGTAGGGTAGGGCAGGGCAAGGTAGGGTAGGGCATGGAAAGGTAGGGCAGGGCAGGGCAAGGTAGGGCAGGGTAGGGCAGGGCAAGGTAGGGTAGGGCAGGGCAAGGTAGGGCAGGGCAGGGCAAGGCAAGGTAGGGCAGGGTAGGGCAGGGCAAGGTAGGGCAGGGTAGGGCAGGGCAAGGTAGGGCAGGGTAGGGCAGGGCAAGGTAGGGTAGGGCATGGTAAGGTAGGGCAGGGTAGGGCAGGGCAAGGTAGGGCAGGGCAAGGTAGGGCAGGGCAAGGTAGGGCAGGGCAGGGCAAGGTAGGGCAGGTTAAGGTAGGGTACTGCAGGGCAGGGCAGGGCAAGGTAGGGCAGGGCAAGGCAAGGTAGGGCATGGCAAGAAATTCTTCATTTCGAGAAGAATAAATAAGCACTCATGTGCTTTTAAAAAAAACAACAAACCGGTTTCTACTCAATCCCTGCCCTTATAAGGTGTTTATTACATCATAGGAGCAGGGGACAGGGGGGGGCAACAACAATAATGCTTTACGGGAATCTTCCTCCACACACACACACAAATAAAATATTAGGCAAAGGGATTCTGCAACGTACGACACCGACTAGTGAATGATACTTACTTGGAGAACAGGAGAGCGCTGCTTTAATTGCGCAGCGTGCAATAAAGGCAATTTCATACATGACAATTCTGTGACGGTTATGTTTGGGTGGTTTGGTTGTTTTTTAAAAATTATTTATCGATGACAATAGTTTGTTGTGCTGTTGCCATAGTCTCAGAGGATGATAATTTTAGCGGAAGGGATAGAGAGAGGAAGGAGAGGAGGAGAGAGGGAAGGGGTAGGTGAGTGAGGGAGGGAGGGAGGGAGGGAGGGAGGGGGAGAGAGAGAGAGAGAGAGAGAGAGAGAGAGAGAGAGAGAGAGAGAGAGAGAGAGAGAGACAGACAGACAGACAGACAGACAGACAGACAGACAGACAGACAGACAGAAAAAGCAAAGAGAACAATCGTAAAAGACAGACAAAATCTAGAAGACTGCGCATGAATACACACACACACACACACACACACACACACACACACACACACACACACACACACACACAACTCGCCCAACTCCCACCCCCAACGCACACATCTCACCACCCTCCTCTCCCCACACCCATCCACCCCTACACTCACATCCCCTCACACACACACATCCACACCTACACACCCCCTCCCCCCACACATATAACTCAATCCCACCCACACACATCCACCCCACCCCATTTGAACACGCCGCGCCCCGCGCACACACACACACAACAACAACAACAACAACACTACAACCAACCACCATCAATCAAACACGCCCCCCCACCCCGCCGCACACACACACACACACACAAAACAACACCCCCCCCCCCCCCATACACCCCCCCCCCGCCCCCCCCCCCCTGATTCCCTACACCACCCAAAACCCACACCACCAAACCATCCACTCAACAACATCACAACTATTACTTTTACTACTACCACTACTAGTACCACCACTACTACTACTCAGTACTACCACTATTACTACTACTACCACCACCACCACTACTACCATTACTACTGCTACCACTACTACTACTACCACCACTTCTACTACTACCACTACTACTACCTCTAATACTACTACTACCACTTCTACTACTAACACCACTACTACAACCACCACTACTACTAACCACCACTACAACCACCACTACTACTACCACTACTACTACTACCACCACTACTACTACTACTACTACCACTACTACCACCACTACTACTACTACTACTACCACTACTACCACTACTACTAACTACTACTAACCACTACTACCACCACCACCACTACTACTACTACTCACTACTACCATACTACTACTACCACTACTACACCACTCTACTACTACTACACTACTCACTACTACACTACTACACTACTACCACTACTACCACACCACCACTACTACTACTACTAAACCACTACTACACCACTACTACACTACCACCACTACTACTAACCACTACTACTACACCACCACACTACTACTAACACTACACTACCACACACTACTACACACCACTACACTACTACTACACTAATACTACTACTACTACCACCACTCTACTACTACACTACTACTACCTCTAATACTACTACTACCAACACCACTACTACACCACCACTACTACTACCACCACTACAACCACCACTACACACACTACTACTACACTACCACCACTACTACTACTACTACTACCACTACTACCACCACCATACTACTACTACTACCACTACCACTACTACTACTACTACCACACCACCACCACCACCCTACCACCACCACCACCACCACTACCAACCACCACCCACCACCCCCACCCCCACTACCAACCACCACCACCACCACCACTACCAACCACCACCACCACCACCACTACCACCACCACTACCACCACCACTACCAACCCCACCACCACCACCACTCCCCCCCACCACCCCCCCACCACCACCACTACCAACCACCACCACCACCACTACCACCACCACCACCACCACTACCAACCCCACCACCACCACTACCACCCACCACCACCAACCACTACCAACCACCACCAATACCAACCACCACCACCAATACGAACCCACCCACACCTCCAATACCAACCACCCACCACCACCATACCAACCCCCCCCCGCCCCCCACCACCCCCCCCCCCCCCCCCCCCCCAACCCCCCCCCCCCCCCCCCCCCCAAGGTGTGTGTGGTCAGCCTGACCTGGCCCCGGCACTGGCGCTGGTGTAGAGGCGCAGCATGAACTGCCCCACCCTGCCGGCCTCCCTGGTGGTGGGCACGATGACGTAGCGGCCCTTGTTCAGCTTGCACGTGCCGAAGACGGAGCGCACGTCCACGTAGTCCGAGCTGAACACCTTCTCCCCCTGGATGTGCACGCGGTACTTGCGGTTCTCCTCCACCTAGGGGTTTCCCGAGGTCAAGGTCAAGGTTAACAAGGTCAAGGTCAAAGTTAAGGTCAAAGTCAAAATTAAGTCAAGTCAAGTCAAAGTCGAGTGTAGTCAAGTCAAGTGTAGTCAAGTCAGTGTAGTCAAGTCACGTCAAAGTCCAAGTCAAGTCACACCAAGTCACGTCAAAGTCAAGTGTAGTAAAGTCACGTCAAAGGCAAGCCACGTTAAGTCAAGTGCAGTCAAGTCACGTCAAAGTCAAGCCACGTCAAGTCAAGTCATGTCAAAGTCAAGCCACGTCAAGTCACACCAAGTCAAGTCACGTCAAAGTCGAGTGTAGTCAGGTCAAGTGTAGTCAGGTCAAGCCACGTCAAAGTCAAGCCACGTCAAATCACACCAAGTCACGTCAAATCACACCAAGTCACGTCAAGTGTAGTCAAGTCACGTCAAAGTCAAGCCACGTCAAGTCACACCAAGTCAAGTCACGTCAAAGTCGAGCCACATCAAGTGAAGTCACGTCAAAGTCAAGCCAAGTTGCGTCAAAGTAAGCCACGTCACGCCAAGTCACGTCAAGCCGAGTCACGTCAAAGCAAGCCACGTCACGTCAAGTCAAGCCACGTCACGTCAAGTGAAGTGAAGTCAAGTCAATTTTTTTCCCCCAGATGGTACGATGTGGAAAAACCGATGGTGTTCATGTTGCCCGCCATGGCCTCCCTCCCTCCCGTACCTTGTACAGTGATGGTATATTAGTATGTGTACGTATAGACATGGTGTGAGGTGGTGGGTGTGGTGTGTGTGTGGGTAATGGTGGTGGTGGTGGTGTGGGTGGTGGTGGTGTGGTGGTGGTGTGGTGTGGTGTGGTGTGGTGGTGTGGTGTGGTGTGGGTGGGGGTAGTGGGGGTTGTGGGGGTGTGGTGGTATGGCGTGTGGGTGGTGTGGTGGAGTGATGTAGTGTAGTGCAGTGTAGTATAGTGGAGTGTAGTGTAGTGGAGTGTAGTGATGTATGGTGTGATGTAGTGTAGTGCAGTGTAGTGTAGTGGAGTGTAGTGATGTGTGGTGTGATGTAGTGTAGCGCAGTGCAGTGTAGTGCAGTGTAGTGTAGTGATGTATGGTGTGATGTGTTAGTGTAGTGTAGTGTATGTAGTGTAGTGATGTGTGAGTTGATGTAGTGTAGTGCAGTGTAGTGCAGTGCAGTGTAGTGGAGTGTAGTGATGTATGGTGTGATGTAGTGTAGTGTAGTGTAGTGTAGTGCAGTGCAGTGTAGTGAGTGTAGTGATGTATGGTGTGATGTAGTGTATGTATGTAGTGTAGTGTAGTGTAGTGTAGTGATGTGTGGTGTGATGTAGTGTAGCGCAGTGCAGTGTAGTGTAGTGGAGTGTAGTGATGTGTGGTGTGATGTAGTGTAGTGCAGTGTAGTGTAGTGCAGTGTAGTGTATGAGTGTAGTGATGTTGGTGTGATGTAGTGTAGTGAGTGTAGTGGTGTAGTGTAGTGTAGTGTAGTAGTGTGGTGTGATGTAGTGTAGCGCAGTGCAGTGTAGTGTAGTGGAGTGTAGTGAGGTGGTGTGATGTAGTGTATGCGCAGTGCAGTGTAGTGAGTGTAGTGTAGTGATGTGTGTGTGATGTAGTGTAGTGTAGTGAGTGTAGTGTAGGAGTGTAGTGATGAGTGGGTGAGTGTAGTATGTAGTGATGTGTGTGTGATGGTAGTGTAGCGCAGTGTATGTAGTGTAGTGGAGTGTAGTGGAGTGTAGTGTAGTGTATGTAGTGTAGTGTAGTGTAAGTGTAGTGGAGTGTAGTGTAGTGTAGTGTAGTGTAGTGTAGTGTAGGAGTGTAGTGTAGTGTAGTGTAGTGTAGTGTAGTGTAGTGTAATGTAGTAGTGAGTGGAGTGGAGTGGTAGTGGTAATGTAGTGTAGTGTAGTGTAGTTAGTGTAGTTAGTGTGTGTAGTGTAGTGATGTATGTATGTAGTTGTGTAGTGTAGTGATGTATAGTGTAGTGGATGGTGGAGTGGATGGAGTGGTGTATGTGTAGTATAGTATAGTGGAGTGGAGTGTAGTGTATGGAGTGTAGTATAGTGGAGTGAGGTGTAGTGTATGTAGTTAGTGTAGTGTAGTGTAGGTAGTGTATTAGTGTAGTATAGTGGAGTGATAGTGTAGTGTAGTGTAGTATAGTATAGTGGAGTGGAGTGGAGTGTAGTGGAGTGTAGTATAGTGGAGTGAGGTGTAGTGTGGAGTGAGGTGTAGTGTAGTGTATACCACTTTAAGTCACGGCAAATTTATACCACTTAAAGTCACGGCAGATTTCTATGCGTGAAATTCGGGCTGCTCTCCCCGGAGAGAGCGCGTCGCCACAAGAGCAGCGCCACCCATTTTTTTTTTCTGTCAGCAACCGTATTTGTTTCCCTATCAGAGTGGCTTTTTTTCTACAAAATTTTGCCGGGGGACAACTCTCTTGTTGCCGTGGGTTCTTTTACGTGTGCTAAATAATCATAATCACCTTCGGATGAGACTATAAACCGAGGCCCGTGTTCGAACGCATGCAGAACATCTTGCGCACACGTTAAATCCTGTTCCGCTTTTCGGAAGAGTAGGCCATTGTGTGCCGGTGGAAACATGACAAAATTCACAAAACCACATACACACGGGGACTGGATGTAAAAAAGCACATGAGTGCTTATTCCATTATCCTCGATATAAAAGAATAAATAAATAAATAAATGTGTAACACACGGGACCTCGGTTTATCGTCTCATCCGAAAGACTAGCGCCCAGACCACCACTCATGATCCAATGGATGGGGGAAAGTTTCGGGTCCAAAAGGGAATTGAACCACCGCACACTTCCGACCCGGACTTTTCGCTTTCTAGACAGGCGCGTTACCTCTAGACCACCGATCCACTGTGTGAAATTCTCTGTGTGAAATACGGTCTTGCTCTCCCCGGAGAGAGCGCGTTGCCATGTGTCTGCATGTAGATCATATTTGGGTGTCTGTTGGTTTTGAGGGAATCCCAGTTCACCTGTGTGTGTGTGTGTGTGTGTGTGTGTGTGTGTGTGTGTGTGTGTGTGTGTGTGTGTGTGTGTGCGCGTGTGCGTGCGTTTGTATGCAGTTTTGAACATTTTGTTATCCGTTCCCACCGGCACACAATGGCCTGCTCTTCCGAAAAGCAGAACGGGTTTTAACGTGTGTGCGTTCGCACACGGGATCTCAGTTCATAGTCTCATCCGGAGGACTTTTGGGGGAGAGTGGAGTCGGCACTGATGTTAACTCCAGGGGAAAAATCCTCTTGAAGGAGAATCAAAGCCGGGTCAGCAGATCACGAATACGTCACTCTAACCACTAGGGTATCCGGTTCTCTCTCTCCCCCCCCCCCCTTCTCCCGCGCATGTGTGTGTGTAATATGTGTGTGTGTGTGAGTGCGCGCGTGCGTGCGTGCGTGCGTGTGTGTGTGCGCGCGCGCGTGCGTGTGTGTGGGTGCGTGCGTGTGTGCGTCCGTGTGTGTGTGTGTGTGTGTGTGTGTGTGTGTGTGTGCGTAAGTGTGTTTATACACTAGAAAGAAAGAAAAAAAAACAGAAGAGAAAAGCACAAGCGTGACCGACCTTCATGATGTGGAAACCAATGGTGTTCATTTTGCCCAACATGGCCTCCCGACCTTTGACGTCATGCTGCTCCAGAGACACCATGATCCGGTCCTGAACGCCCGTGACGTCAAACAGGTACTGAAATCACACGCACACTATGACGTCATTTTTGTAGGGATGATGTCATTATGTACACACACACACACATACACACATATCCAGTGACTTTTTGTCTAAATGAAAGCTTGTGATGTCACATAGAGAGAGAGAGAGAGAGAGGGAGAGAGAGAGGAAGAGGAGAGAGAGAGTGTGAGAGACAGAGAGAGGGAGAGAGAGAGAGAAAGAAAGAGAGAGAGAGGGAGAGAGAGGGAGAGAGAGAGGGGAGGGGGAGAGAGGCAGAGAGAGAGAGAGAGTGAGAGAAAGAGAGAGAGAGAGTGGGAGAGAGAGAGAGAGAGAGAGAGAGAGAGAGAGAGAGAGAGAGAGAGAGAGAGAGAGAGAGAGAGAAAGAAAGAGACAAAGAGGGAGAGAGAGAGAGACAAAGAGAGGGAGAGAGGGAGGAGAGAGAGAGAGAGGGAGAGAGAGAGAGAGAGAGAGAGAGAGAGGGGAGAGAGAGAGAGAGGGGAGAGAGAGAGAGAGAGGGAGGAGAGAGAGGAGGGGAGAGAGAGAGAGAGACAAAGAAGGGAGAGAGAGAGAGAAGAGAGAGAGCGGAGAGAGAGAGAGAGAGAGAGAGAGAGAGACGAGAGAGGAGAGAGAGAGAGAGAGAGAGAGAGGAGAGAGAGAGCTGAAGTAATCACTGCATACCCTGAACCACACTTGAACAAGGATCTGCCCCCCCCTCCTCCCTCCCAACACACACACGTGTACACTAACTGTCTTGTCTGTCTGTCTGTCTGACTGTCTCTCTCTCTCTCTCCCCACCCCCCTCTCTCTCACTTCATCTAATACCACAGTTGTAAAGAGACGCTAAATGAAAATACTATTATTACTATTTCTGTAATGATCACTAATTTACAACAACGATGACGACAGCTATTACAACAACAAACAACAACTACTACTACTACTACTACTACTACTACTACTACTACTACTATACACATACTACTACTACTACTACTACTACTACTACTATACTACTTCTACTACCACCACCACCACTACTACTACTACTACTACTACTACTACCACTACTACTACTACCACTATCACTACTACCACTACCACTATTACTACTACCACTACTACTACTACTACTACTACTACTACTACTACTACTACCACCACCACCACTACTACTACTACTACTACTACTTCTTCTACCACTACTAATACTACTACCCCTACTACTACCACTACTACTACTACCACTTCTACTACTACTACTGCTACCACTACTACGACTACTACTACTACAACTACTGCTACGAATTGTTATCCTTTAAATCTTTCTTGAAAAAAACAAAACAGCAGAAGAATGGACCAAGAAGTTCAGAAAACAGACAAGAAGGAGGTGGCAGGAAGAAAAGGAACAAGGCAGAAACAAAGAGAGGGATAGAAATGAGGCAATTCCTAGCACAGAATTCCCAGAAGGTAAAAAAGTAAAGGCGTCCCACAACCTTTAAGGTCGTAGGGGAGCGAGGCATCAGAGACCTCAACTTCTCCAGGGGCCAGCATATTGAGAGCAGCGCCCATCTCCTCTCTCTCCCTCGCTGCTTTACCTTCCCTGACCCTAAAGAGGCAGGTACCCATTTACAGCTGGGTGAACTGGGGGAACTGTACTGAAGCCAAGGCGCGCAAACGGTCACGCATCCAAGTGGTAACCACGCTCGACACTGCTTAACCTTAGCTTGGGGAAAAAAGCGAGCGCTCTGACCACTGAGCTATCCTTTTCCAGTAGGTGGTAAAAAGGTAAAGGAGTCCCTTAACCTATAAGGTGTAGGGGACGAGGCATCAGGCCCTCAATTCCCTTTTTAGGGGCCACATTTTGAAGCAGGCCCCATCCCTCTCTCTCCCTCGCTGCTTTACCTTCCCCCTGCCCCTAAACAAGAGGTCCCATTTTAAGCGGGGTTTGAACGGGGGAGGACGGAACGAAATAAAGGCACGCAAACGGTCCCCCCCACCCGCCTGCTTTAAACCTTAATTTTTGGGGGAAAAAAAAACAGCGCTCTGACCACTGAGCAATCCTGCCCCTTTCCAAAAGGGGGGGGGACTATAATTTATCCTGACAGTTCCCCCAAGGGGTACATTAGTCAAAACCCACTGCGCTAAATTCCCCCCCCCCCCCCCCCCCCCCCCCCCCCCCCCCCCCCCCCCCACCCCCTTAACAACCTGGGGGTTCTGAAAAGGTTTGCTGTCAACGCCGCCGCCATTTCTCCCGACACAAACCAAAATGTGAGTATGGCCTCGCTCCGGATTTTTTTTCGCGGAAGAAGGAGGTGTGACAAGGGGGCAAAATGTCCACTGAAAAAGTACGTGGTAAAACGTCAAAACTCATCCTGAACAACACAAAAAAAAACAAACCAAACACCCACGCGCACGCACGCGAAAACGCACGCACACACACCACAACACACACACATAAAAAATAAAAATAAAAATAAATAAATAAATTTATTTAAAATATCACACTACACAACACACAACCAACACACAACCACAACCCCCCCCCCCCCCCAACAACACACAGCACACGCACGCACGCACGCACGACGCACGCACGCACGCACGCACACACACACACACCCCACTGGCTTGATGAAAAAAAGCAAATTCAAAGTACCATCTAAAAATTTAAAAGTTTGGACTTTGACTTTGACACACACACCGTTAAATTCCTTGCCCTATTTTTTTCGGAAGAGTAGGCCATCGTTGTGCCGGTGGGAACAGTTTACAGAATTCACAAACCGCATACACATTGGGACTGGATGTAAAAAAGCACATAAGTGCTTATTCCATTATCCTCGATATAAAAAAAAAATAATAATAATAACAACAAATTCAATAATTTTTGGATGAAACTATAAAACCGAACGCTCGCAGAACATCTTGCGCACGTGTTAAAACCCGTTCCGTTTTTCAGAAGAGTAGGCTATCGTGTGCCGGTGGGGTAGGAGCGGATGACAAAAATTGACAAAACTGCATACACACGGGGACTGAATGAAAAAAAAAGCATATGAATGCTTATTCCATTATTCTCGAAATGAAAGAATAAAATAAATAAATAAATAAATAATTTTTTTCAGTTCTTCGGTTAGAGCTCCGAGGTTCACCTAAGTGTGAGATTTTTTTTTTTTTTTTTAGGTATGCGAGCATTTTCGCCCACCAGGAAGGTAGCCGCATTCCGACTTCGGGGATGTGTGCTGGGTATGGTCGTGTTTCCGTAACCCACAACCGAACGCTTGACATAAATGACGGGACCTTTAGCGTGTATAGTTGAATCCTCTGTCCTTCGGGTGCGACTATAAACCGAGGTCCCGTGTGCGAACCCCCCGCAGAACATCTTGCGCACACGTTAAAACCCGTTCCACTTTTCGGAAGAGTAGGCTATTGTGTGCTGGTGGGAACGAATGACAACATTTTAACATTCTGCATACACGCAGGGGACTGGATTTCAAAAAAAGCACACAAGTGCTTATTCCATTATCCTCGAAATGAAAAACAACAAATTAAAAAAAAAAATCTGCATGTGTATAATACACACGAAGGGAATTCAGGCACTGGCAGGTCTGCACTTGCAAGTTGACGTGGGAGATCGTAAAAAATCCCCCACACCACCCCACCCCACCCCACCCACCCCACACCCTTAATTCATTCACCAGACGCCGACGCCGAGATTCGAACCCACGACTTCATGGACCCGTGGGATCGAAGTGGAACGGTCTTAACCACTCGGCTATAGCGTCTGTCAATCAGTAAAGAGATGGTCAGATTGGGTGGCATGTACAGTGCCAGGTCTTCTCCTGTGCTTGCTGAAGATTCAAGATTTTCTTTCAAGAAAACCCTACCCCAAGGGGTACTACATGAAATTTAACAAAAACCACAACTTGCGGATGTGGGGCGTGTGAACAATACTCGCAACACAAATTCGCTCCAAATGAAGAGGTACAAATTTATGGACATGAAAAGTGAAAGAGCATTTTCAATACAGGAAAGGTATGATAAATCAACATGTTTGGATACATGTATCAACAATCAATTTCACTCTCTCTCTCTCTCTCTTCTCTCTCTCTCTCTCTCTCTCTCTCTCTCTCTCAGCCTATCACGTGCAACGCAAAGGCATCTATAAGAGCGCGCGTGCGCGCGCGCACACACAAACACACACACGTTGCGTCCTTCGGATGAGACTATAAACCGAGGCCCCGTGTGCGAACGCACGCAGACATCTTGCGCACACGTCAAATCCTGTTCCGCTTTTCGAAAGAGTAGGCCATTGTGTGCCGGTGGGAACAGATGACAAAATTGACAAAAACCGCATACACACGGGGACTGGATGTAAAAAAGCACATGAGTGCTTATCCTCGATATAAAATCTATTAAAAAAAAGTCATCTGAGCGCTTTGATTTGTTGCTTTACAAGATTCAGCGCTATATACATTCCATACATTATTATTATTATTATTATTATTATTATTAACATCTACCACACAGAAGAAAAGTTCCTTCACTTTACAGAATGTTCTTCACTCTGCAGGAGGTCTGCCTGCTGGCCTCAGCCCACACATTCCTACTTCAAGGGCAGCTCAATAATATAAAAGAAAAAAAGTTTATCAGAATGAAAATTCAGATTTGCGTGACAAAATTTAAAAAAAAAAAGGGGGATGGGCAGGGTAGGTAGGCTGAAAATGAGAGAGTGGGGGAGAGAGAGAGAGAGTGACAGAGAGAGGGAGAGAGAGAGACAGACAAGAGAGAGAGAGAGAGAGAGAGAGAGAGAGAGAGAGAGGGGAGAGAGAGAGAGAGAGAGGAGTGTATAAAAGGGCAGAAGGGGGGAGGGTAGGTAGGCTGAAAATGAGAGAGAGCGGGGGGGGGGGGGGGGGGGGGGGGGGGGGGGGGGGGGGAGGGGGGGGGGTTAAGGGAAAAGGCAGAAACAAAAATCACACACACCCCAAAACACCCACAATGGGCCCCTACCACCAGAATTCCCCTCCTGTCTAAATTTGACTCCCATTTTCTCCCACTCCATCTGAGAAATGGCCTCTCCACTCCTAGAACTGCAACACGCATAAACGTACATGTGTGTGTGTGTGTTGTGGGTGTGTGTGTGTGTGTGTGTGTGTGTGTGTGTGTGTGTGTGTGCGCGCGCGTGTGTGTGTGTGTTGTGTGTGTTGTGGTGGCGCGCGCGCGCGCGCGTGGTGTGTGTGCGTGCGTGCGTGTGTGTGTGTGCGAGTGCGCACCTCAGCATGTATGCGTACAAAAACACATACACACACACCCAAGTGCGCGCGCACATACACACACACACACCCACGCGTGCGTGCACACACGCTTACACACACACACATACAATTACACATACATACACACACGCACACACGCGCGCAAACACACACACAGAGACTTACTTGCGCCCGCCATCTCTTCGATGCCCTCCCAGTAACACACACACACACGCACGCGCGCGCGCGCACGCAGAGAGAGAGAGAGAGAGAGAGAGAGAGAGAGAGAGAGAGAGAGAGAGAGAGAGAGAGAGAGAGAGAGAGAGAGGAAAAAGAAGAAGGCAAAACAGAAGAACAACGACAACAACAAGACGACGACGAAGAAGAAGAAAAAAACTCAACATATACAAACCCCTCAACCTCCACCATCCTCATACACAAACCCTCCTCAACCCTCCACCCCCCCTAACCTCCCCGCAAAAAAACTACACCCATTCCCCCCACACACAAAACATCTCCCCACCCAAACCTCCTCCACTAAAACAACCCCCCACCAACATCAAAACTCCCTCCCCCCAAAAAAACCCAACCCCACCAACACCAACCCCCCCCCCCCTCCCAACACCAAAAATCCCCCCCACCCCCCAAAACCCCACCAACACCAAAAATCCCCCCACCCCCAAAACACACCCCACCAACACCAAAAATCCCCTCACTCACCCCCAATTCCCCCCCCCCCCCCCAAACCTCCCACCAACCCCCCCCCCCCCCCCCCCCCCCACCAACACCAAAAATCCCCCCCCCCCAAAAAAAAAAAAATCCCCCCCCACCAACACCAAAAAAGTTCCCCACCCCCAACACCCTCCCCCCCTCCACCAATAACAAACACCACCCCCCCCCGAAAAAAAAATTCCCCCCACCCCCAAAAAATACTCCCCCCCCCCCCCCCCGAAAAAAAACAACAAAAAATCCCCCTACCCCCACCAACACCAAAAACCCCCCCACGACCCCCTCATCCACCCTCAAACCCCCCCCCCCCCCCCAAAAAAAAAAAAACAACAACCAAACAAACCAACAACAACAAAAACACAACAAAACAACAACCAAAAACAAACCAACGAAAAAATAAACCCAGGTTTGCCTGGCCACTCCACTGACTTGTCGGACCAGGCTCCGCTCCACTCCCTGGGGTCCCAGGGGTTGTAGAGGCGGCACAGCTGCAGCATGGCGCAGCCCACGGCGCCCTGCAGCGACTTCTTGATGTCCACCAGCTTGGCCGCCGTCATGGTGTAGCCCTGACCCTTCACCAGCCCGTTCTCCAAGTCCTGGCCCCTGTCCTCCTCCGCACACTTCACCACCCCAACAACAGCAACAACACACACGAACTAAAAGTTTATGATTTTGCTTACCAAAGAATACAGACTGGAACCATACTAAACAAACTGTGACTTAACGGGATAAAATATTCTGAATCTGAATCTGAACCTGAATCGCACGCGCGCGCGCGCACACAGACATACAGACACAGACACACAGACATACAGACACACACACACAGACAGACAGACACACATACACACACACAGACACACACACAAACACACAAAAACACACACAGACACACACACAACACACCACACACACAAACAACACACACACACAGACACACACACAAACAACACACACACAACACACAGACACACACACAGACACACACAAGAAACTAGTTCTTGGATAGATGGCTTGATGGAAAAAAAAAGCAAATGCATTGCTTATTCAATGTACCATCTGGAAATAAAACTTTGACTTTGACTTTGACACACACAAGAAATTTGTTCTTAGATAGAGGCTTGATAAAAAAAAAAGCAAATGCATTGCTTATTCAATGTACCATCTGGAAATAAAACTTTGACTCTGACTTTGGCACACACACACATGAGTTATGCTGTTAGAAGAAAACTTGAGGACATGTATAAAACATTTTGGATCTACCAAAGGAAAGAGTTTGCAAAACTAAAATTTTATGATTTTGCTACCAAAGAATAGACTGGAACCATACTTAATAAACTATGAAAACAAAACCCATAAGAAGACGTATTGTAAATTTCGCACAAGCTGTTTAATGATAGAGAAAGGGAGACACCAAAATATATCCAGAGAGGACAGAAAATGTAGATACTGTAACAAAATAGAAGATGAATTTCACTTACTTGATGAATGTATTTTATATGATGAACTCAGAAATAATTTGTTATTAAAAATCAAAACCAAAGACAAAGAACACAAAAACTGTGTACATAAATTAAGTGACATAATCACAGTTGATATGTATCAAGCAGATATCATCAGATATATGTATGAGTGTTTTCAAAAAAGAGAAAAAGGGAAGTAGAATGCAACATGTTTTTTTTGGTTTTTTTAGTGTACATCACTTTTAGCCAAAATAGATAATAATTATAATTGATGTTTTTGTTGTAATGTGTTATGTGATATTTATGTTGTATTGTGTTGTGCCGTATTGTATTGTGTTGTGTCTTACTGTGTTGCACTGTACTGAACTGTATTCCACTTTTAAATCACAGCACATTTCCCTGCATGAAATCCAGGCAGCTCTCCCTTGGGAGAGCACATCGCCACAAGAGCAGCGCCACCCACAATTTTGTAACCCCCCCCCCCCCCCCGGTCCAATCTGCGCAGCTGTTTCCCTACATAAAATGGCTTCCCCCCCTCCCCCCCCCACAAAACAGCCAAGGGTAACTCTTACTGCCTTGGTTTAAAATTTTTAAAATTTTAATCCACTGAATGATACAAACATTAAGCCCAAGGAAAATACCCAAACAACAACAGCAACAAAAAACCAAAATCTCAACACACAACACTTTTTTATATTTTTTTAGACAGTACCAAGTTGCGTTGGTTCGGGCACGTCACACGAACATCTGGACTGGCCAAGACTGTCCTACTAAGGAACAGTACAAGAGGGAGCGGAGAAGAGGCAGCACGAAAAACGATGGGAAGCAACGTCAGAGAGTGGACTGGCCAAGACTGTCCTACTACAGGGAACAGTACAAGGAGGGAGACGAAGAAGAGGCAGACAGAGAAAAGGATGAGAAAGACAACATCAGAGAGTGGAGCACTGGCCAAGACTGTCCTACAAGGGAACAATACAAGGAGGGAAACGGAAGCAGAGGCAGACAGAGAAAACGATGGGAAGACAACATCAGAGAGTGGAGGACTGGCCAAGACTTGTCCTACTAAAGGGAACAGTACAACAAGGAGGGAGACGGAAGAAGAGGCAGACAGAGAAAAAACGATGAGAAAGACAACATCAGAGAGTGGAGGACTGGCCTTGAATGGAAGAACGATTTGCTACGGAAAGCAAGAGAACCGCGGGGAGAGTGGAGGAAGCTGGTTGCAACATCTTCATCAGTGCCCCTCACGGTCCAAGGGACTACGGGATAGGTGAAGGTGAGGAGGGAAAGGGGAGGAAAGGAAGGGGAGGAGGGAGGGCGGAGGGGACGGGGAGGAGGAGGAGGTAAGTGGGGAGCGAGAACTGACCTCGATCTTGTTGACCTCGATCTTCGTTGTAAAGACGGGAGGGGGGAGGGGAGGGCGGAGGGTCAGGGAGGGGGAGGGGGGAGGAGAAGGAGGAGGAGGTAAAGTGGGGGAGGGGAGGGGGAGGGAGGGCCGAGAGAACTGACCTCGATTTTGGTGACGATGAGGGCGCCGTTCTCCGAGGCATCCACCAGCTTCTCGAAGACGCGTTTCTTGGTCGGGCCATGGTCCAGGTCGATCTGACCCAGGTCCAAGCGCTCCGCCACTCCCCCTGTGAAGTCCACCAGAGCGTCCACAGCGAAGCCCTGAGCCAGGGACTCGTAGTCACCGTACAGTCTGCAAGAAAGGCCAGATCAAAGGAATGAGTGGCGCTGGTCTTGTGCGGTGGCGACGCGCGCGCATGCGCTCGCTCTCTCTCTTCTCTCTCTTGGGAAGCGTGGCTCAAATTTCACGTTTCAGAGAAATCTGCCGTGACTTAAAAAAGTTGTGTTTGGAAAATGAAAGAAGGAGGGAGGGGAGGGAGGGAGGTAGGAAGGAAGGAGGGAGGGAGGGAAGGAAGGAGGGAGGAAGGGAGGGAGGGAGGGTTGGTTGGTTGTGTGAGTGAGTGAGTGAGTGAGTAGTGTGTGTGTGTGTGTGTGTGTGTGTGTGTGTGTGTGTGTGTGTGTGTGTGTGTGTGTGTGTGTGTGTGTGTGTAGTAGTAGTAGTAGTAGTAGATGTAGTGGTAGTAGTAGTAGTAGTATAGTAGTAGTAGTAGTAGTAGAAGTAGTAGTAGTAGCAGCAGTAGTAGTAGTAGTAGTAGTAGAAGTAGAAGTAGAAGTAGTAGTAGTAGTAGGAGCAGCAGCAGCAGCAGTAATAGTAATAGTAGTAGTGGTAGTAGAAGTAGTAGTAGTAGTAGTGGTAGTAGAAGTAGTAGTAGTAGTAGTAGTTAGTAGTAGTAGTAGTGGTTGTAGTAGTAGTAATAGTAGTAGCAGTAGTTTTATTTAACGTCTTTCCACAGCTGTGTTATCGGACGAAGAGACAGAGTGAGAGAGAGAGGAGGGGGGGGGGGGGGGAGACAGAAAAAGAGAGAAAGAGAGAGAGAGGAAGAGTGAAAGAAAGAAAGAAAGAAAGATAGAGAGAGAGAGAGAGAGAGAGAGATAGAGAGAGAGATAGAGAGAGAGAGAGACAGAGACAGACAGAAAGAGAGAGAGACAGAGAGAGAGAGACAGACAGAGAAAAAGATACTCAGAAGTTGGAGCATGGCTGCCTACGTGGCGAGATACTTAAAAAAAAATCCACACACACTCTAACTTCTCCTCCATGCAGTTAAAACAATATCACGATGGTTTCCCAAGAGGTAGTGGTAAGTGGGGGTGGGGGTGGGGGTGGTGGTGGTGACTGAATCAGAATGCATATTCTATGTCCTCTCCCCCCCTCCCGCCCCCCCACCACACCACACCACACACAAAAGGATATAATCATTACTCAAAACTCATCCAAAAGAACCCCCCCCCCCACCCCCCCCCCCCCCAACAACAAACAACAAACACCACCACCAAACAACCAACCAAACAACAAACACCACCACCAACCAACCAAACAACAAAACACCACCACCAACCAACCAAACAACAAAACACCACCAAACAACACAACCAAAACCAAACCAACCAAACAACCAAAACAACAAACACACACAGAGAACAAAACAATATGACGGCTCAGGGTCAGCCCAGCACTGTGCACTCACTTGGCGTACGCTTTCTCCAGCAGCGCTGACCAGTACTCGTTGCGGCTCTTGGAGTGGCAGAAGATGAGCTTGCCGTTGCGCGTGGGCAGCCGGTCGTCGATGACCACCTCGATCCACTGGCCGAAGCGCCAGAAGTTGAAGCGAAAGATGCCGGCGTATTGGTTCTTGTCGTCCCACTCTTGGTCCTTGTGGTTGGGAATCACCTGAGGATGGGGATGAGGATGAGGATGAGGTTGAGGATGGGGATGAGGATGGGGATGAGGTTGAGGATGAGGTTGAGGATGAGGTTGAGGATGAGGATGGGGATGGGAGATGGGGATGGGAGAAAAGCGCGGCAAGTACTACTACTACTGCTACTACTACTACTACTACTACTAGTACTACTACTACTACTACTACTAGTACTACTACTACTTGTAGTACTACTAGTACTACTACTACTACTAGTACTACTACTA
>CM054164.1:21425277-21427777 GCA_028751875.1 Rapana venosa
CGAGCTAGTGGTCTTGGTGCTAGTCTTTCGGATGACGATAAAACTCGGGGTCTTGTATGCATTGCACTGCGCTATGCGTGTAACTCATTCTCTCTCTCTCTGTCTCTGTCTGTGCGTCTCTCCTGATGTCCTGTCTCTTTTGTCATTCTCTCTCTCTACTCTTCTCTCTCTTCTCTCTCTCTTTTCTGTACATTCTTTTCTTCTTTTTCTTCATATTACATTATTGAAATAATTTCTTACACTTCACATTTTTCTTTATATAGTGTGTGTGTGTATTATGGAATGAATTTGCTTGGGGCTGTTATGAAATTAATTCCAGCTTTTGGCGGATTACGTTACGTTATTCGAGCACTCTGCTGTTCCAACATTGGGTTAATTGCTGTCAGCGTGATAAGTATTGTGTCCGTTTCTGCTCCTTGCTTTCTTACATTCCCCAGTTTACCACGTATAAATGGTCTTCCTTTCTTTTGTTCAGAAGGTAAGCAGGAAAGAAGCTAGTTATGGCTACTATCTGCTAGAAGTGAGTCCTGACGCCTGCTTAAAGCCTTATACTTATGATCTTCTCCTTTACCTTTTCTCTGCTTGACTTCTTTGTTTTACTTCCCTTTCTTCCTTTCTCTCACACTCCAAATTAGTTCGGGGTGATTTGCATGGAAACTCTCTCAATCATCATTATTTTATTATCTCATTCTTTCTTCTTTCTTATTCTCTGCTGTATTGCACGTATTTACGTTCTTCTCCTTTTGCTTTTCTCTTTTCGCAGAGGCTGTGCTTAACAACTTTGTTATCTATTCTATAACCCTCTAGAATAAAATCTTGATTCTTTGTTCTCTGTCTGCTTTCTACTCTCTGTCTGTCTGTCTCTGTGTCTTGTCGTCTGCCTTCTTCACTTCTCTCCCCCCCCCCTCCCCTCCATCTTCCTCTCTCTCTCTCAGACACTCCCTCTCCCACCTTAGGTCTCATCCACTCGATGTCCTTCTCTTCCCTCTCCTATCCCCCCCTCACCCTCTCCCCCCCCTCTTTTCTCTCCACCCCCTCTCTCTCTTCTCTCCCCCCTCTCTCTCACTTGCTCTCACTCCCTGCCACCTTGTCTTCTCTCTTGTTCGCGCACCTCCCCGCCTCCCTTAACCACCTTACTCCTCTCCCTTGCCTCCTCTCCTCCCCTGTCTTCTTCCCCTTGCTTAGCGCCTTGCTTGTTGCGCGCAACTCGGTCTTCAAACACCTTCTACTCATCATCCTTCTTGGGTACCCGTCCTGGTTCCTGAAGTTCGCGCATTTTGCCTTCAACGCCTACCAACACACCTCTACCACCGGCGCCCCGCACCACACCTACCCACTCCAGACCCCTCTCTGCGCCCCACGCAGCTACTGCTGCACCACATCACCAGAGCTCGATCTCATGTAATTTTATCTTTTTAGATTTAGTACTTTGTTGTTGTGGGTGATCAGTTTTACTGTAGCTTTTATATTACTATCTATTTATATATTTATTACATCTCTTATATCTCCCACCTATTTTTTTCGGTCCCTCCGTTGTCTGTATGTGCTCCTTTCGTGGTTGTGTGGATCTTTTTTTCATATGCGATTACTTGTCATCTTGCTGTGTAAAGTGTATTATTATCTTATCGGATACTTGGTGTTTCACTTGTAACGTATTGTTGTGCGTCTTTTTGGTCTACTTCTGATCTGAAGTTTCCGCGGATTGTATGCCTGTTTCGATTCTCCTCACACAGGCCCGAGCGCCACACACACATACACACTAGAGGCACGCACGCCGCACACGCAGGCACCGCCACACACACCAGGATGTCAGATCTGCATGGTTTTTCTGTTTGCATTTTGTACTTTGATTGATTGTTGTGTGTGTATGTGTGTGTGTGTGTATGTGTGTGTCATGCGTGTGTATGTGTATATATATATATACACATATATAATATATATGTGTGTGTGTGTGTGTGTATGTATATATATATTGTGTGTGTGTGTGTGTATACATATATATATGTGTGTATATATATATATATGTGTGTGTGTATGTATGTGTATATATATATATATATATATATATATATGTGTGTGTGTGTGGTGTAGTATATATATATATATATATATATATTATTATTTATGATTATAATATATTGTGTGTGTTGTGTGTGTGTGTGTGTGTGTGTGTGTGTATGTGTATGTGTCTGTGTGTGGTTTCGTTTCTCGGCTAGAGCTCCGAGGTTCACCAATGGTGAGATTTTTTTTGGCGAATGGGACCGTTTTTTGCTTTTAAAAATTTTTGTTAAATCCTCCAGACATCATAAAGGTAGACGCATTCCGACTTCGGGGATACAAGTTTGGGAGATAAACCTACCAGTTCTGCCAGGAGAGTCAGTCCGGAGGTACCTTATCTTTTCGCGTTTTTAAAATATATATGTTGTCGATTCTTTTTCACGTGTACAAGTTCGTAACACATGAGTCTGACTAGCTTAGAGTTTCTTCCGAAAGACTTCGA
>CM054164.1:21430277-21435277 GCA_028751875.1 Rapana venosa
TAAAGTAATGTTACAAGTCATCTTGAACAGACTTAAGCCACGGGCAAGAGAGATCAGGCTGAAGAACAGGCAGGCTTCCGCCCAAACAGAAGTATCACAGAACAAATATTCAAACCTGCGAGTTCTGTGCGAGAAATACAGCCAGCACCAACAGAAACTGTACCACGTCTTCATAGACTTCAAAAAGGCGTTCGACCGTGTATGGCATGACGCTTTATAGGTCACAATGAAGAAGTACAGCAGGGGACAAAAGATCATCCAGACCATCAAAGAGCTATATATGCAAAAGCCACCAGCGAAGTGCTTGTCCAAGACACGGTTGGAGAATGGTTCCATACCTCAGTGGGAGTCCGTCAAGGCTGTCTCCTATCACCGACACTGTTCAAGGTCTTCCTTGAGCGCATAATGACTGATGCCTTAGAAGATCACACTGGCACAGTCAGTATTGAAGGGCGGACAATCACCAACCTCAGGTATGCCGATGACATCGACGGCAGGAAACGAACAGGAACTAGCCAACCTAGTGTACCACCTGGACGAAACATCCTCCAGATACGGCATGGAGATCAGTGCCGAGAAGACAAAACTCATGACAAGCAGTGCCCAGCCAATCACTACCAATATCACAGTCAGTGGAAAAGAACTTGAGGTTGTAGATCACTTCAAGTACCTTGGAGCAATTATTAGTGAAGAAGGTTCAAAGAACTAAATCCTAGCAAGAGCTGCACAAACAGTAGCAGCAATGGCGAAGCTCAAGACAATCTGGAAAGACCGAAACATCTCTACCAAGGTCAAGCTACTGCATGCATTGGTCATCTCCACATACCCCTGTATGCCTGCGAATCCTGGACATTTATGGAGATCTACAAAGGATCCAGGCTCTGGAGATGAGATGCCTCAGAAGACTCCTTGGCATTTCAAACATGGACCACACTACCAACGAAGAAGTCCGACAAACCATCACCCAACAAGTAAAACAGTACGAAGACCTTCTGACCACGGTCAATAAAAGGAAGCTCAGATGGTATGGGCATGTGACAAGATCAGATGGGCTCTCCAAGACCATACTGCAGGGAACAGTGCAGAGGAAGAGGAGGCGAGGCAGGCCGAAGAAGAAATGGGCAGACAACATCACTGAATGGACCGGGAAGAGCTTCTCCACAACCCAGGCACTTGCCCACAACCACCGCAAATGGAGCCAACTGGTGCAACGTTCGTCACTGCGGTGCCCCTACGACCCCTGAGGGGGGTTATGGGAGCAGATGAGATGAGATGAGTCAATCTCTACACACACACACACACACACACTTAAAATCGAAGACTTACTTACTTACTTACACACACACACACACACACAAGCATTATGACACATGAAGCAAACAACATACCAGTATCGCCTCGATCCATTTTTGTTTTTTTCGTGATTTCCCGACCCCCTGCTTAAGTAAAAAAAAACCCAACAAAATCTAGCCAAACCAGGCTGCACCAAGTTTCAGCCCTAAAAGCTCCCCACAGTTCGCAACAGCAGATCTACTCCTCGGCTTTCTCCTCACACTGAACATCACTGTCTTGATCCATTGAACATTGATGCATCCACATCAAACGGCCACACAGACTGGCTTCTGGGGAGGTTGAGGAGAACAGGCGATGAAACGAAGCAACCCCTCCTGCCCTCCCCTGACCGGAATTTAACTGTCTGCTTTACTCCCCTTAGATTCCATTATTTTTTTGTCCCCTCTTTCCCCTCTTCCAACCAGAGTGACGTCACAGTGTGAGGTCATTTTCGTGACGTTAGTTTTTTTGTTTTGTTTTGTTCTAGAAAGAGGAGTGATTTGAAAAGTGATTTGAAAGTTTCTGCTAAATCATAATAAGCAACATGACCACAGTTGATATCTATGTGTCTTTTAGATATGTGTATGAATGTTTGGAGAAAAGAGAAATTCTTCATGTTTTTTGTGGACATCATTTTTGAGCATTATAGATAATGATGCTACTACTTTGTACTTCCAGAAGGGCGCTTTTTGATTATTTTTCTCTTTTTGGTTTTTGTTGTCGTTTTGCCTGCTTTTTTTGTTGTTGTTGTTGTAAAGAATGCAGCAACTACTGTGATATGAAAAGAAATGCATCTGGAAAAAAAAATTATAACTGATGTTTGTTTTTGTTGCATCATATAAGTCTACATGGCTTAAATGGCAATAAAATATTCTGAATCTGAACCTGTTTCCCGCTGTTTTATTTAGACTATGCTCTTTTATTTTTGGTGATAATTAGTGCCAAAAAATAAAATAAAATAAAATTTTTAAAAACCAGACAAACCAAAAGCGCTATAGATCTAGTAAAGAGGAACGTAGAAAACATAACAAGTATATAAAAATATAACAAGTATAGGAAGGAAGGTGGCAGGATGGTTAAGACGTTTGCCTGCCAACAAGTAAACCGTGAGGTTCTGGGTTCGATTCCCAGCCTCGCCCTTTCTTCCCAGTTTGACAAAAAAATCGAACTGAATGTCAAAGTCCTTCGGATGAGACTATAAAGCGAGGCCCCGTGTGCGAACGCATGCAGAACATCTTGCGCACACGTTAAATCCTGATCCGCTTTTCGAAAGAGTAGGCCATTGTGGAATAAGCACTCATGTGCTTTTTTACATCCAGTCCCCGTGTGTATGCGGCTTTGTAAATTTTGTCATGTTTCCACCGGCACACAATGGCCTACTCTTCCGAAAAGCGGGAACAGGATTTAACGTGTGCGCAAGATGTTCTGCATGTGTTCGAACACGGGGACCTCGGTTTATAGTCTCATCCGAAGAACCTTGACATTCAGTTCGATTTTTTGGGGGGGGGGTCAAACTGGGAAGAAGGTAGCCGCATTCCAACTTCGGGAATACAGTTGGGAAGTGAAGAGTACAATTTTGCCAGGACAGTCGGGAAGTACCTCTACTGTGTGCTCTTTCCAATTTTCAACTGTCGTGGGTTGTTCTTTTGGCGGTGCTCAAGTCCGCAGACACTCAGGTCTGAGGGGTTAAAAGTCTCCACCGAAAGACGTTGACATTCAGTTTAGATTTTCCCGTCAAAACTGAGAAGAGAGGGCGAGGCTGGGAATCGAACCCAGAACCGCACGGTTGACTTGTTAGGCAGGTGAATGTTCTAACCGTCCTGCCTCCTTCCCTTTTATATGATTTTCTTCTTCGCGCTTTCTTCTTCGTCTTCGTCTTCTTCTTCTTCTTTATCGTCGTCTTCTTCTTCTTCCTATTGTTCTTCTTCTTCTTCGTCATTTCTTCTTCTTCTTCTTCCTCTTGTTCTTCTTCTCCTCCTCCTCCTTCTCTTTCTTCTTCTTCTTCTTCTTCTTCGTCAAACGCTCAGACAGCAACTATTGTTGTCTGTTATATGAGCGAAAATGCGTCACGCTGCCGTTAAGCGCCTGACAAGTCAGGCCCAGCGCATCGTACTTCGGCAAGGGAGAGAATTGTTATCTGTTAAGTCTTTCTTGAGAAAAAGGGCAAAAGCATGGACAAAGACGGCAGAAAATAGACAAGGAGTTGACAGGAGGAAAAGGAACAAGGCAGAAACACACAGAGTGATAGAAAAGAGGAAATTTCTAGCACATAATTTCCAGAAGGTGCTGAGTGTTCGACAACGACGACGACGACGACGACGAAGAAGAAGAAGAAGAAGAAAAGAAGAAGAAGAAAAAGAAAAGAAGAAGAAGGATAAGAAGAAGATGCGAAGAAGAAGAAGAAGAATGCAAAAAAGAAAAAGAAGAAGAAGAAGAATGCAAAAAAGAAGAAGAAGAATGCGAAAAAAGAAGAATGCGAAGAAGAAGAATGCGAAAAAAAGAAGAATGCGAAGAAGAAGGCGAAGAAGAATGCGAACAAAGAAGAATGCGAAGAATGCGAAAAAAGAATACGAAAAAGAAGAAATAAGAAAAAGAAGAAGAAGAAGAAGAACAACAACAACAACAAGAGTGTTGGAGGGCACGTTTCCCCCTGGAACATTAACCTGATCAAAATCGGGGTAGAGGGCACAAAATGTAAGGTACGGGGAGCTGTCATCGGAAAGGGCCATAATCAGGGGCAGGGGCAGATAACTGCAGGGCCACAGGGCCGGCTGTTATGGCAAACACAGCCAAACAAAGCCAGGCCAGGACAGGTCTATGGGATCACCTGATGGTGCGTTTTGTTTGGTGGTGCGTGTGTGTAGTGCAGAGTATTGGTGCTGCCCTGGTACGGTTGTGACAGTTTGATTGGTTTCCACTTAAGCGTTGGATAGCGATTGGTTTTCACTTAAGTGTCGAACATAAAAAGTACACTTGGGCACTATGGGAGGGGGGGGGGGGGGTATGATAAGTGCATGCGCAGGTGCACAGGTGTGCACGCGCCCGCGCACGTACACATGCGAGAGCATGTGCGCACAAGTACGTACGTACGTACGCGCGTGCATGCAAGTGCGCGCGCGCACACTCGGACATACAAACATGCATGCGCTCGTGTGTGTGTGCGCGACACACACACACACACACACACACACACACACACACACACACACACTCTCTCTCTCTCTCTCTCTCTCTCTCTCTCTCACACACACAGGGGGGGGGGGGGAGGATACATGTATGCATTTGTCCAGTAGGTTACACACACAAACGCACGCAGTGTGTGAATGACAGATGAACAGATGACAACAGTTACAAAACTGCATACACACGGGGACTAGAGGTACAAAAGTGCTTAAGTGCTTATTCCATTATCCTCGAAAGAAAAAGAGAATAAATGACAAAAAAAATTGAAGTGAATGTATGCATGCTCTTACTGTATTCTTTACACATACCTTTCTACCACTCACCCCCCCCCCCCCCCACTTACACACACACACACACTCTTACACACACACACACTTACACACACACACACACACTTACACACACACACACACACACACACACACACACACACACACACACACACACACACACACACTGGTGATAAAGACCCAAGCAATGTTGAC
>CM054164.1:21445277-21447777 GCA_028751875.1 Rapana venosa
GCTCCCAACAACACACAGCCCTCACTCAGCCGCCATCTTGACCACCATATCTTGATCTCTTGCCTAGGAGAGCTTCTGGCCACACTCTTAACTTTAATTTTTTAGCCCGTTTTCAACTGTTTTCCCTATAAACCTAACCCCAAAACACACACACACACACACTCTCTCTCTCCGCACACACACACACACACACACACACACACACACACACACACACACACACACACACACACTCTCTCTCTCTCTCTCTTCACTCCACACACTCTCTCTCTACACACACACACACTCTCTCTCTCTCTCTAGACACACACACACCCCAAGCTTAAAACCATTGCATCCACCCCCCAAAAAAATTATTAGCACTTTGTAAGAAAGTCTCAGACCTCGTGTGATTCTGCACAAATGTGGTAGGTTCCCATTTAAAAAGAATAAAAGATTCAGCAAATACTGTACCCCCCCCCCCCCTTTCCCCAGTCTTTTGTCGTCTGCTAGCTTGCTAGCCACAATACGCACGCGCGGGGTCAACACTGTAGGAACAACAAGTAGCTTAATCTTCATTTTGATGATGCTTTCCAACATTCTCATGTCCACCTGATATTGCTCTATGTCTGACCACCACCACCCGCCCCCACCCCCCAAACCCCCCCCCCCCCAACCCCACCCCCCCCAAAAAAAAAAACCACACCCAAAAAACCCCCAACCCAATCCAACCAGCAAACAAATCAACCCCCCCCCCCACCAAAAAAAAAGAGAATCCAAACAAAAACAAAACCCTCAAAGTACATAGAGCATATTTTATTCACAATCTATTCTTAAAAAAAAAAAGAAGTGAAAATTAGCCAAACTTTTTTTGCTCAGTAGAGCACTCTAACGGAAGGGTAATCGGAAAAAAAGTCACGGGAAAAAAAGTCACAGGAAAAAAAGTCACAGAAGAAAAGTCGAAATCTGCGAAATCTCTGTATCGAACGTCGGGATGGGAGGAAGTCTGTCGAGGAACTTCTTCGAGGAGTTAGCTGGAATATCATGCTGAACAGAGCTGTGAGATGTACTCTCTTCTACAACAAAAAGTGTGTGTGTGTGTGTGTGTGTGTGTGTGTGAGAGAGAGAGAGAGAGAGAGAAGAGAGAGAGAGAGAGAGAGAGAGAGAGAGAGAGAGAGAGAGAGAGAGACCTAATCTTAATTGATGCATATGAATGGGTCTGCATATAGCTAGAGGAGCTAGACTGCTATTGTTGCAGTGTTAAAAATCTTTTAGTGATTGTCTGGAATCTATGACATTGGCTTTTATCCTGCTCAGATGAAATAAATAGTTGTTGACTTGAACTGGATTTGACTTGGCTGATTGTGACTTTTTTCCTGTGACTTTTTTCCTACTCAATTTTGTGACTTTTATTCTGTGACTTTTTTTCCTGTGACTTTTTTTTCCTAAATTCAACGGAAGACGCTAACTGGACCCAGAAAAGCTAAAGCTGGAGTGTAGCCTTCCTCAGCCGGCGAGATACTGACCGAGTTACTGGAAGGCCACTTGTTTAGGGATCGAGTATGTGAGTATGTCGTAGTAAATCAACTTTCTGGCCACCAGTAAACCATCCTGTAGGCCTACATTACACAGCAGCTCCATTTTTTACTGCAGGACCGTGCAGTCTAAAATCAAAGATACGGTGCCATCTCCAAGGCCATACATGCATACTAGAAAGGTGGCAGGATGGTTAAGACGTTCGCCTGCCAACAAGTTAACCGTGAGAGGTTCTGGGTTCGATTCCCAGCCTCGCCCTTTCTTCCCAGTTTGACCCCCAAAAATTTGAACTGAATGTCAAAGTCCTTCGGATGAGACTATAAACCGAGGCCCCGTGTGCGAACGCATGCAGAACATCTTGCGCACACGTTAAAATCCTGTTCCGCTTTTCGGAAGAGTGGGCCATTGTGTACCGGTGGGAACAGATGACAAAATTTACAAAACCGCATACACACGGGGACTTGATGTAAAAAAGCACATGAGTGCTTATTCCATTATCCTCGATATAAAAGAATAAATAAATAAAATAAATAGAAAGACAAATCAACTAATGTCATTAGACAAACAGACAGAAGGCCGTAGCCGAGTGGTTAAAACAGTTTGATTTCAATCCCTGCAGGTCCATGAAGTCCTTGGTTCGAATCTCGGCGACCGGGTCTGGTTTATTTTTATTTATTTATTTATTTTTAAAAAAGTCTTTTATATCGAGGATAATGGAATAAGCACTCATGAGCTTTTTTTTACATCCAGTCCCTGTGTGTATGCGGTTTTGTAAATTCTGTCATCTGTTCCCACCGGCACACAATTCGCCTACTCTTACGAAGAGCGGAACAGGATTTTAACGTGTGCGCAAGGTGTTCTGCGAGCGTTCACACACGGGGGCCTTGGTTTATAGTCTCATCAGATGGTTAAAGGAGGGGGAGGGGGGAAGACTTTTTCCACCTCCCAGGTCAACTTCAAGTGCAGACCTGCCAGTGCCTTAGTT
>CM054164.1:21452777-21470277 GCA_028751875.1 Rapana venosa
CTCAACAGCAAAAGCATACAACAGTCGAAAACTTGACACTGGGGGGAAAACGGTTTTATAAATAGGAAAGTAAACGACTTGTTGAATAGCAGTGGGTTTGTCAGTGTGGTTCCATGTATTACCCAATGCTAGTGTGGGGTCAACTATTGACTGTGACAGTGATAGTTGGCTCTGCTGCCTGCTATCTATGTGTCTGCCTTCCCACTCGGAATGCTTACAGAAGGTTATCATGTCTAAATAGGTCACAGGCATATAATATGAATAATTATCAGTTCGGCCATATTCATACCCTGTGTGTTTGGTGAGTGAGTGTGTTGTGGTGTGATGTGTTTATTTTTATTTTTTATTTTATTCTTTTATTTCGAGGATAATGGAATAAGCACTCATGTGCTTTTTTTTACATCCAGTCCCCGTGTGTATGCATTTGTGTAAATTTTGTCATCCGTTCCCACCGGCACACAATGGCCTTCATGGTGTGTGTGTGTACATGTGTGTGCGTGTACGTGTGTGTGTGTGTGTGTGTGTGAGAGAGAGAGAGAGAGAGAGAAGAGAAGAGAGAGAGAGAGAGAGAGAGAGAGAGAGAGAGAGAGAGAGAGAGAGGGAGGGAGGAGGGAGGGAGGGAGAGAGAGAGAGAGAGAGAGAGAGAGAGAGAGAGAGAGAGAGAGAGAGATTCGGATTTTCGGATTCGGATAATGTAATCATGTATAGGCCATTGCCCCTCATGATAGGGGGTATACAACAAACACACAAGAGCATCTCTAGGGGCCAGCATGAATTTGATATATATTAATTTTGATATCTTGTAGATGGTTGCATGTGTGTACATTGTTTGAACGCAAGCGCTTCGATTCGTTTGTTTTACAAGATTCAGCGCTATATGAATACCATACATTATTATTATTGTTATTATTATTATTATTATTATTATTGTTGTTGTTGTTTTCTTTCTTCTGTTCCTCGGTTACAGCTCCGAGGTTCACCAATGGCGAAATTTTTGCGTATGCGACCGGTTTTTTGCGTATGCGACCGGTTTTTTTTTTTTTTTTTTTTTTGCATATGCAACCGTTTTTTTGTGCGTATGCGACCGTTTTTTGTTTTTTTTTGCGTATGCGACCGGTTTTTTTTTTTTTGCGTATGCGACCGTTTTTGTTGTTTTTTTGGGCGTATGCGACCGGTTTTTTTGCCCACCATTAAGGTAGCCCCGCTCCGGCTTCAGTGACGTGTCTAAACACGATTTCTGTGTGCATGTGTTAAAAAAAAAAGTTAACTGTTCCTACCGGCACGAAATGACCTACTCTTTCAAAAGGCGAGACGGGGATTTTTAAACGTAAGCGCAAGATGTCTCTGCATGACGTTTGCAACATGGGACTTCAGTTTAGAGTCTCATCCCCAGGACCGTTTTGTTTGGGGGGGGGGGGGGGGGGGAGGTCATGTGCGTGAGTGGGTGTGTGTATGTGTGTGTGTGTGTGCTGTGTGAGTGTGTGTGTGTATGTGTGTGCTGTGTGCTGTGTGTGAGTGTGTGTGTGTGGTATGTATATTTTTTAGGGGGTGAGGGGGTGAGGGGAGTAGAGTTGGCACTTATGTTAACTTCAGGGAAAACTCCCTTGAACAGACGTCTTGGTGGCAGTTCAAACCTAGGTTCGATACCCAGCCGTCACATCGCAAGCTCTACGCTCTAACCACCAAGCCACCCCGTTCCCCCACCCTGAACTGCATTGGACAAAATGTTCGCTGATGCCAGAAAAGCCACCCAAGCCAAATAAAACCAGCAAAGAAAAGTCAAATCAAAACCAATACAAAATTAAAAAAAATAAAAAAACTCTCTCAATCTCCTTCGGATGAGACTATGAACCGAGGTCCTGTGTGCGAACGCACGCAGAACATCCTGCGCACATGTTAAAACACGCTCGGCCTTTTGAAAAAGTAGGTCATAGTGCGTCAGTGGGAACGGGTGACAACATTTATTTTTAAAAAACACCAACTGCATGCACACGAGGACTGGATATAAAGATAAGCGTACGAATGCTTATTGTATCATCCTTAATATAGAATAAGATAAAGGAAAATCAAAGAAGATAATAAACAGATAAAATAAATGAGAGATTGCACTCAAACCGCTAAACCTGGGGATGCCGGGGTGGGTATTGGGGGTGGGGTGGTCCTGTCGGTATAAACAGCATCCCCACCTTCTAGAAATTCTGTGCCAGGAATTCCCTCTTTTCTATCCCTCTCTCTGTTTTGGCCGTGTTTTCTGTTCTTCTTGTGCGTCTCCTTCTCTATTTTTTCTGCCTGCTTGGTCCACTCTCGTGCTTTTCTTTTTATTCAGAAAGACTTAAAAAAACAAAAACAGTTCTCTACCACGCCGAAGTCGGATGTGCTGGGCCTGACTTGTCAGGCGCTTAACGGCATTTTCGCTCATGTAACAGACGACAATAGTTGCTGTCTGAGCGTTCGACGAAGAAAAAGAAAAAAGAAAAGAAGAATGCCCCCCCCCCCCCCCCCCCCCCCCCCCCCCCCCCCCCCCCCCCCCCCCCCCCCCCCCGCCTTCCAAAATCACAGGAAAGTAAAGTGGTCCACTCTTTGTGTATATCCTTCTGGAGGTGAAGAGTTGTGAGCAATACAAAGCCATTATAAGTACGGAGAGACAGTAGGGGGTAGGGGGAGGATGGGGGTGGGTGGGTGGGTGGTGATGGGGGGGGGGGGAGGTGGAGGACATGGAGGGGGGGGGGGGGTTGACAGTGACGGTTACACGATGTCGATCCTCTCTCTTTTTTTTTAAAATTGATTTTTCGGGCGACACCCCCCCCCCCCCCCCCCCAAACTTGTCTGTTTGCCAATCAGTCTCTGTTTTTGTAATGACTAATAATGCAATCTTCCTACATACAAACAATATCAATACCAATAACACAAATAATCGGATTATCTCAATAAACAGCGAAATTCACGTGATTTACTAACAACACACATAAAAACAATTTACTGAAAGAAAACATTGATCCCAGAAAGAAATAAAATTCGATCTTGAAAAATAACACACACACACACACGCACGTGCAGGCACGCACGCACGCAGTGCGCATACACATGTATGTGCCAACGCAAAAAAGATTATAACGTGTTATACAATAAGAGCAATACCCATCATTATGTGTATACACACATATACATACAAACATACAAAATACATACATACATACATAGGTAGGTAGGTAGGTACATACATACATACATACACATCCATACACATACATACATACATAGGTAGGTAGGTACATACATACATACATACACATACACACATACATAGGGTGGGGGTATTTATTTAATCCTGACTGGTAGGGGAAAAAGTTAATGATATGCTTGCTTATTCCTTTCTTTCATGAAATTCACCCTCCCCCTCTCTCCCCCTCTCTCCCCCCCTCTCTCCCCCCCCCCCCCCTCCTCTCTCTACCTCACTCTCTCTCTCTCTCCCTCTTCTCTATCTCCCTTCTCTCTCTCCCTCTCTCTCTTCTCTTTCTCCCCCACCCCTCTCTCTCTTTTAAAAAAAAAAAATTTTATTTTTTATTTTATTCTTTTATATCGAGGATAATGGAATAAGCACTTATGTGCTTTTTTTTTTACATTCAGTCCCCGTGTGTATGCGGTTTTGTAAATTCTCTCATCTGTTCCCACCGGCACACAATGGCCTACTCTTCCGAAAAGGTGCGCGCTCGTGCACGTGTGTGTGTGTGTGTGTGTGTGTGTGTGTGAGCATGCGCGCGCGTGCGTATGTTTATGAGTGTGTGCACGTGCGTGTATGTGTGCCCATATGTATGAATGCGGGTATGCAAGTAGCAGCTGCTTTTCATGCGTCAATCAAGACAGGATCAATACCCTGCTTTTCGCTCCATTATTCACGGCCCCTGAATTGTCACTACATATCTCCGAAGTTGGAATGCCGCTACCTGAATGGTGGGCACAAGGGCAAAAGCGGTCGCATACGGGGAAAAAATAAATAAAAAATCTCACCATAATATGGTTTAACCTGGTAACTTCCAACTGAGGAACAGAGAGAGAGAGAGAGAGAGAGAGAGAGAGGAGAAGAGAGGAGAGAGAGAGAGAGAGAGAGAGAGACAACAGACAGAAGACAGACAGACAGACAGACAGACAGACAGACAGACAGACAGAGACAGAGAGAGGGAGATTTATTTATTTTATTTATTTTATTCTTTAATATCGAGAATAATGGAATAAGCACTCGTGTGCTTTTTTCCCCATTCAGCCCCCGTGTGTATGCAGTTTTGTCAATTTTGTCATCCGTTCCCACCGGCACACAATGGCCTACTTTTCCGAAAAGCGGAACGGGTTTTAACGTGTGCGCAAGGTGTTCTGTGTGCGTTCGCACACGGGGCCTCGGTTTATAGTCTCAGCCGAAGGACTTTTATAGGGGAGTGGAGTCGAACCCCGGGTCAGCAGATCACGAGCGCATCACGCTAACCACCAGAGAGAGAGAGAGAGAGAGAAAGAGAGAGAGAGAGAGAGAGAGAGAGAGAGAGAGAGGGGAGAGAGAGATTTATTCTTTTATATCGAGGATAATGGAATAAGCACTCATGTGCTTTTTTTACTTAAAGTCCCGTGTGTATGCGGTTTTGTAAATTTGTCATCCGTTTCCAGAGAGAGAGAAAGAGAGAGGAGAGAGAGAGAGAGAGAGAGAGAGAGAGAAGAGAGAGAGAGAGAGGAAAAGGAGAGAGAAAGAGAGAGAGAAGGAGAGGAGAGAGAGAGAGAGAGAGAGAGAGAGAGAAGGAGAGAGAGAGAGAAAAAGAGAGAGAGAGAAGGAGAGAGAGAGAGAGAAGGAGAGAGAGGGAGGGAGAAGGAGAGAGAGAGAAGTAGGAGAGAGAGAGAAGAGAGAGAGAGGAAAAGCGAGAGAAAGAGAGAGAGAGAAAGAGAAGGGAGAGAGAGAGAGAGAGAGAGAGAGAGAGAGGAGAGAGAGAAAAGAGAGAGGGGAGAGAGAGAGAGAAAAAGAGAAGGAGAGAGAGAGAGAGAAAAAAAGAGAGAGAAGGAGAGAGAGAGAAAGGAGAGAGAGGGGGAGAGAAGGGAGAGAGGAAAAGGGGAAGAGAGAGAGAAAAGGGGGGAGAGAGAGAAGGGAGAGAGAGAGAAAAGAAGAAGAGAAGAGAGAAGGAGAGAGAGAGAGGGGAGAAAAGGAGAGAGAGAGAAGGAAGAGAGAAGAAGGAAAAAGGAAAAAGCGAGAGAGAGAGAGAGAGAGAGAGAAAAGGAAAAAGAGAGAGAAAGGAGAGAAGGAAGAGAGAGAAAGAAGGAGGGGGAAAAAGAGAGAAAATGAGAGAGAAAGGAGAGGAGAGAAAAGGGGGAGAGAGAAGGAGAGAGAGGGGAAAATGAAGAGAGAGAAGGAGAGAGAGAGAAGGAGAGAGAGAGAGAAGAGAGGAGAGAGAGAGAGAGAGAGAAAGAGAAGAGGGGGAGAGAGAGAGAGAGAAGAGAGGAGAGAGAGGAGAGAGATGATAGAAGAGAGAGAATAGGGGGAAGGAAGGAAGAGAGAGGAGAAGAGGGAGAGAGGAAGAGAGAGAAGAAAATAAAGGAGAGAGAAGAGCGAGAGGAAAAACAGAGAAGGAGAGAGACAAAGAGAGGGGGAGATTTATTTTTTTATTTACTTAATTTTTTTATTTTTTTATAACGGGGATAATGTAAAAAAGCCCCCCCGTGTGTTTTTTTTTTTTTTTTCCCATTAGTCCCCTGTGTATCATTTTTGTCATTTTGCATCCTTCCCCACCGGCACACAATGGCCTACTCTCCGAAAAGGGGAACGGGTTTTAACGTATGCCAAGGTGTTCTGGGGCTTTTCGCAACGGGAACCTGGTTAATAGTCTCATCCCCGAAGGACTTTTTTAGGGATGGAGACGGCCCCGGGTTTTAACTCCAGAGGAAAAATCCTCTTGAACGGGAATCGAACCCCGGCAGCAGATCACGAGCCATCACGTAAACCGAGAGAGAAGAAAGAGAGAGGAAGAGAGAGGAGAGAGAGAGAGAGAGAAGGGGAGGAGATTTATTTTTTATATCGAGGTAAAAGGAATAAGCACTCATGTGCTTTTTTTTACTCAAGTCCCCGTGTGTATGTGGTTTTGTAAATTTTTTCTCTTTTTCCAGAGAGAGAGAGAGAGAAGAGAGAGAGAGAAGAGAGAGAGAAGAAGAAAGGGGGAAAAGAAGAGAAGAGAGAGAGAGAGGAGAAGGGGGAAAAGAGAAGAGAGAGAGAGAGGAGAGAAAGAGAAGGAAGAGAGAGAAAAGGAGAGAGAGAGAGAAAAAGGAAAGGGGGAGAGAGAAAGGGGGAAAGAGGGAGGAGAAAAGAGAGAAGAAGAAGGGAGAGAGAAGGAGAGAGAGAAAGTAGGAGAGAGAGAAGAAGAGAGAGAGAGAGAGAGAAGAGAGAGAGAGAGAGGAGAGCGAAGAGAGAAGAGAGAAAGAGAAGGAGAGAGAAGAGAAAGAAAAAGAGAAAGGAGAGAGAGAGAAAGGGGAAAAGAGGGGGAGAGAGAGGGGGGAAAAAGAAAAGAAAAGGAGGGAGAGAGAAAGGAGAGGGAGGGGGGGGTAGGGGGAAGGAGAGAAGGAGGGGAAAAAGAGAAAAGGAGAGAGAGAGAAGGAGAGGAGAGAGAGAAAAGGGGAGAGAGAAAGGGGAAGGGAGAGAGAAAAAAGAGAGAAAAGAAGAGAAAAGAAAAGGAAGGAAGAGAGAGGGGGAAGAAAAAGAGAGAGGGGAAGAGAAAAAGGAAAAAGAAAAGGGAAAGGGAGAGAGAGAAAAGGAGAGAGAGGAAAAGGGAGAGAAAAGGGGAAAAAGAAGGGAGAGAAAAGAGAAGGGAAAAGAAAAGGGAGAAAAGAAGAAAAGAGGAGAGAGAGAGAAAGGAGAAAAGGGGAGAGGAGGGGATGAGGAAGGAGAGAGAGATGAGAGAGAAAAGGAGAAGAGAGGGAGAGGAGAGAGAAGGGGAAAGAGAAGGGGAGAGAGGTGAGAGGAGGAGATGGGAAAAGAGAGATGAGGGGAGAGAAGAGAAGAGAGAGAGATGAGAGAGAAGAGAGAGAGAAAAAGAAAGAGGAGAAGGAGAAAAAAGAGAAGGAAAGGAGAGAGAAAAGGAGGGGGGAGAGAAGGAGAGAGAGAAGAAAAGGGAGAGAAGGAGGGGAGAGAGAAGGAGAAGAGAAAAGAAGGAGAGGAAAAGGGAAGGAGGGAGAGGAAAGAAGGAAGAGAAAAGAGGAAGGGGGGGAAGGATGAAGAGAGGTGATAGGAGGGGAAGAGGAGAGGGAGAGGGAAAAGGAAGGGGGAGGAGAAAGTGGGGAAAAATGGAAAAGAGGAGAGGAAAAAGGGAGAGGAGGGGAAGGGAAAAAAGGAGAGAGAGAGAATAGAGGAGAGAGAGAGAGAGAGAAGGGAAGAGAGAAAAGTGGGAAAAAAAGGAGATGGAGAGAGAAGGGGGAAAAAGAGTAAAAAAGGAGAAGAGAGAGAGAGGAAAGGGGAGAAAAAGAAGGAGAAGAGAGGAGAAGGAGGGAAAAAAAGTAAAGGGGAAGGAGGGGAGAGAGGAGGGGAAGGGGGATAAAAAAGGAAGGATTGTGGGGTTGAGAAGGAGGAGAAGGAGGAGAGAAAAGGAGAGATGAAAGGGGGGAAAAGAGGAAAAGAGAGAAAAGGGGGAGGAAGGGGGGAAAAGGAGGAGAAGGAGAGAAGGGGGGGGGGGAGGGAAAAAGAAAAAGAAAATGAAAAGGAAGAAAAGAAAAGAGAGGAGAGAGAAAGAGAGAAAAAAGGGAGGGAAAAAGAGAAAAAGGGGGGAGAGAGGGGTGGAAAAAGAGGGGGAAAATGAAAAAAGGAAAGAGGAAAGGAGAGAGGGGAGAAAAGAAGGAGGAGAAAAGAAAAGGGAAAGGGGAAAAGAGAGAGAAAAAGGGAAAAGGGAGAGAAGGAGGGGAGGGGGAGAAAAGGGAAAAAGGAGGAGAGGGGGAGAGAGAAAAAAGAGAGAGGGAAGAGAGAAAAAGGGGAGGAAAAGGAGAGGAAAAAAGGGGGGAAGGAAAAAGGAGAGAGAGAGAGAAAAGGAAGGGGAAAAGAGAGAGATGAAAAGGAGGGAGAAAGGAGAAGAGAAAAGGGAAAGGAGAGAGAGAGACAGAGGGAGGGGAAAAGGAAGAGGGGTGAGAGAGAGAATTTGAGAGAGAGAGGGGGGGGGAAGGAAAAGAGAAAAGGAAGGAGGGGAAAAGGTGAGAGAGGAGAGAAGGGAAAGGAGAAAAGGGAAAAGAGAGGGGAAAAGGAAGAGAAGGACGAGAGAGAGAGAGAGAGAGAGAGAGAGATAAAGAAAAGGGAGAGAGAGAGAGAGAGGAGAGAGAGATGGGGAGAGAGAGAGGGGAGAGAAAGACGGAGAAAAGAGAGAAAAAAGAAGGAGAGAGAGAGAGAAAGAGAATTGAGAGAGGAGAGAGAGAAAAGAGAGAGAAGAGAGAGAGAGGAGAGAAGAGAGAGGAGGGGACCCGAGAGAAACCCTCAATTGAAGTTTTTTTCTTTTTTAGTGCCCAACCTTACAGTTTTTGGACGAATCTCTTAAAACAAAAATGAAAAGAACGACTCTTGGAGCAGCCAGAAAAAACCCTGTTTTTGAATAAATCCAAATTTCACAGGGCGGGGGGCTATAGCCGGTGGTTAAGACCCTTTGATTCAATCCTAAAGGCCTGGGTTTTAAAATCCAAGCAGCCCCTCGTCCCGGTAGGGATTGTTACGATATCCCAAAGGGAACTTCAAATGCAGAAATTTCCCAAAACCTTTTAGATTTAAAAAACTTTTTCCCTCCCCAAAAAAAGAGAAATTCGCGTAGGTTCTGCGAAGGATTAGAAAATTTAAAGAATAAAATAGAATAGAATAGTAAAAAAAAGTCATTTTAAAAAAATTTATTTTTAAATTTTTTCTATTTATATACTTTTATATTAAGGTTTAAAGGAATAAGCCCTCATGTGGGTTTAATTTCACTAGTTCCCCCCCGTGTGTAAAGCGGTTTTTTCAATTTTATCATGTGTTTTTTTACGGGCAAAACAATGGCCCACTCCACGAAAAGCGGGAAAACGGGGAATTTTGGTTTTAAATCTCCCTCCGGGGAAAGGGGTTTAACCCGCACCATACAAAATCAACGGGATTTTTGTCCTCTGTGCAAAACCCCACAAATACAGACTTTACAAGTTCCTGGGTTTGCCATCACTCGCACGTGGTGCACGCGCGCCAACACAAAGCAAGCAAAAGCTCGCGCGGCCCCCACACACACAGGATGAGTAAATTTGAATTTTTTTAAATAATTCCCTTTTGGGCATACAAAAATAAAGTTTCCCATTGGGTTTTAAAAAGGGAAAAATTAACTTGGAATATTTAAAAAATCATTTCATCCTACTTAAAAAACAAACACTTTTATATAATTAAAAATTGAACCCGCGCAAAATTTATAAAAAAAACAACAACCACTTTATCATCACCATTTTTAACAACATCAGATAAAGTCCTTAACTCTCATCCTCCTCCCACCGCGCGCACACAAACACGGCGCACCACACCCCGACACACCACACACTTTCCCTTACAACACATACACACTTTCCTCCTTTCCTTTCCCCACAACAAAACCACACCCCCACACACAAACACACACACAAAACACAACACACAACAACACAAACACAAAAACCCCTCATCCCTAAAACACACACACACATACACAAATCTCCCTAAACACACCCCCACACAAAACACACTCTTTTTTCCCCCCCCCCCCCCCCCCCACCCCCCCCCTCCCCCCCCCCCCCCCCTTTCCCCTTCCCCCCCCCCCCCCCACCCCCCCTCCCCTTTCCCCCCCCCACCCCACCCCCCCCCCCAAAACTTCCGCCCTTTTTTTCCCCTTCCCCCCCTTTCCCCCTCCGAACCCCCCCATTTTTCCCTTCCCCTTCCCCCCCCCAAATCCCCCCCCCTTTGAACCCAAAAAGGAAAAAAAAAAAAGGAAAATCATTAAAAACCCCCCACCCCAGAAAGGGGGGAGGCCAAAGGCAAGGGGGTGGCCCAACAGAACAAAAAAGGCAGGAAAAAAAACTCAATTTGGTTTAAGAGAAAAATTTTTAAAAAAAAATTAGAGAAATTTAAAACAGGAGGATAAGGAAGAAAAGAAGGAAAGGAGAAAGAGGAGGGAGGAGAGAAAAGAAAAAGGAAGAAGAGATTTTAAAAAAACAGAGAAAAAGGGAAAGGGGAAAAGAGAAAAAAAGAAAAGGGGGGAAAAGGGGGAAAAAAAAAAAGAGAGGAAAAGGGGAGAGAGGGGGGGGGCAAAAGGGGGAGGAAGAGAAAGAGAAGAGAGGAGGGGGGGGGGGGGGCGCGGCGCGCGTTTTGTGTGGGGTGTGAGTGTGTGCGTGTGTTGTGTGGGTTTAGGTGTGCGTGTGTGTTTTTGTGTGTGTGTGAGTGTGTGCGTGCGTGTGTGTGTGTGTGTGTGTGTGTGTTGTGTGTGTGTGTGAGTGTGTGTGTGTGTGTGAGTGTGTGTTTTGTGAGTATGTGTTTTTTTTTAAATATCGAGAATAATGGAATAAGCACTCATGTGCTTTTTTCCCCATCTAGTCCCCGTATGTAGGCAGTTTTGTAAATTTTGACATTCGTTCCTACCAGCACACAATGGCCTACTCTTACGAAAAGAGGGACGGATAATAACGTGTGCGCAAGATGTTCTGCGTGCGTTCGCACACGGAACGTGGGTTTATAGTCTCATCCGAAGGACTTTTGGAGAGAGTGGGGTCTGCACTGATGTTAACTCCAGAGGAAAAATCCTCTCGAAACGAGATTCGAACCCGGGTCAGCAGACCACGAATACATCACTCTAACCACCAGGCTATCCCGTCCCCAGTGAGAGGAGAGAGAGAGAGAGAGAGAGAGAGAGAGAAGAGAGAGAGGAGAGAGAGAAGAGAGAGAGAGAGAGAGAGAGAGAGAGAGAGAGAGAGGGAGGGAGGGGGAGGGTGAGAGAAAGACAGACAGAGGGAGGGAGGGGAAGGAGAGAGAGAGAGAGAGAGAGAGAGAGAGAGAAGAGAGAGAGAGAGAGAGAGAGAGTGTGTGTGTGTAAGAGAGAGAGAGACAGAGGCAGGGAGGGAGAAAGGGAGAGAGAGAGAAAGGGAGAGAGAGAGAGAGTGAGAGAGAGAGTGTGTGTGTGTAAGAGAGAGAGAGAGAGAGAGAGAGAGGGAGGGAGGGAGGGAGGGAGGGGGAAAAGGGAGAGAGTGTGTGTGTGAGAGAGAGAGAGAGTGAGAGAGTGAGAGAGAGAGAGAGAGAGAGAGAGAGAGAGAGAGAGAGAGAGGCACAAAATCTTTCTAATAACATTTTTTTTTTCATGCACAACAAATCAGAGAGAGAGTCCTTCGGATGAGACTATAAACCAAGGCCCCGTGTGCGAACGCACGCAGAACATCTTGCGCACACGTTAAAATCCTGTTCCGCTTTTCGAAAGAGTAGGCCATTGTTTGCCGGTGGGAACAGATGACAAAATTTACAAAATTGCATACACACGAGGACTGGATGTAAAAAAAAGCACATGAGTGCTTATTCCATTATCTTCAATGAAAAAGGAATAAAATAAATATAGATTTATTACGCACACTACAGATCACTTGAAAGAGGAAATAGCCAGGACACTGTATCATACACTATAACTGAAGGAACAGAAGAAATGAGTATGAGACCAGAGATTATATTTTATTATTGAAATTAAAAAAAAAAATTCTTTTATATCGAGGATAATGGAATAAGCACTTATGTGCTTTTTAAAAAAAAAAACATCCAGTCCCCGTGTGTATGCGGTTTTGTCAATTCTGTCATCTGTTCCCATCGGCACACAATGGCCTACTCTTACGAAAAGCAGAACAGGATTTAACATGTGCGCAAGATGTTCTGCGTGCGTTCGCACACGGGGGCCTCGGTTTATACTCTCATCCGAAGGACTTTTGGGGAGAGTGGAGTCTGCACCGATGTTAACTCCAGGGGAAAATATCCCCTTGAACGGGAATCGAACCCGGGTCGTCAGATTGCGAGCGCAATGTTTTAACCACTAGGCTATCCCGTCCCCCTAACATTAATTAATAAAGTCTGTCTATGCCGTTTTCATGAATTTTCACGAAGTAATTTCTTTTCGAATGTGGAGCTTGTATTTGCCTCAAGTTTTAAGCATAATAATGATAATGATTATGATGATTTTTTAAATAAAATGAGCATTTCTTACTCCTCTTCTGGAACAGGAAAGGTTTATAGTTTTGCTTAACAGACGCAATGTTGCTTTTATGGTCAAGATTGACTGGTAAAGAGTTCCAAACAGTTCCTCCGGAATGAGAAAGGCTTAGTTGGAAAAGATCGAGTCTTGGTTTCTGTATTAACTACCACGTTATTTGTGTACCTGGATTGGTTTATTGGACACTTAGTTTGGCAACAGAGAGGGAGGGAGGGAGGGAGAGAGAGAGAGAGAGAGAGAGAGAGAGGAGAGAGAGAGAGAGGAGAGAGAGAGAGAGAGAGAGAGAGAGAGAGAGAGAGTGAGAGAGAGAGAGAGAGAGAGAGACAATGACAATGACAATATTTTATTGTAATAAGCTGTTAAAGCCCATTTACAAGGGGGCAGTGGGAAGGGGACTGGGCACAAAACACGTATTTTAGAAATACAGAGTATAAATTCTAAAAGGCCCAAAGGGGTCGAAAAAGGGCATGGTTTCCCCACGAATGTGAAGTTTTTTAAACTTTAAACGATTCGATAAAATTGGTGCCTAACACTTTCCCCCCTTCTAAGGGGGAAAGGGGGGGGGGGTTAACAAAAACCCACAAACATCCTTTTAAAAACCCCCAAATTTTTTTGACAGGGCTTCCTGCCCCCAACTTTCCCCGTCGATCCGGTAACCCCTTTGCTCTTTCCAACACTTAAAAAACCCTAACTCACAATATGCCTAACCCCTTTTTTTTGCCTCTCCTCTCCCCTCCCCCCTCTCTCTCTCTCTCTCTTTTCCCCCTTTTCTCTCCCCTCTCTCTCTTCACACCCCCCACACATATGAAACAAAAACATATGTTTGCAAAACACGCGCACACCACGCACAAACCCTCACACCCCCACGAACACGCACGCACAAACAACGCACGACACACACATCACAACATACAAAAACACACACAAAAACCCACACCCCAAAATCCACCACCACCCCCACACACACCACGAACACACACACCACGAAAAACACACACCCACGAACACCCACCCCAAACTCCCCAAGCACAAACACCCCAAACGCCCACACCCTTGCACGAACATACCCCCAACACACACATACCCCAACGCGCGAAAGAAACGCAAAAGGGGGTTGCCCCATGCACACCCAAAAACAAAAAACCCTCACACCCCCCGCACATATACAGGCAACCACGGGTAAATTTCTAACCCAGAAAAAATCTGATAGCACCCCAACATAAAAATTTTAAAACTCCAGTCCAGAAACTAATTCTTCTTTGTTTCGCACGATCGAAAGGTGCCACAGGCAGTTTGGGAAAAAAAAATGTTTTTTTTCCGCCTAGTCATTCCTGGGGGTTCTTTTTTTGAAAACCAAAATTTAATCAGCGGGGTTGTGAGTGCCCATCTGTCCAGATAAACTAAAAAAATCATATCTTCCTTAAACAAATGATGGGTATCGGTACTTCATCAAGGGTAAACACATTAAGAAAGCCCCTTGGGTTTTCTAGAAACGTCCCTGAGTTTTTCTCGCGGGGATCTGTTTCTCACCACCCACATATTCTTTTATATATCCCACTGTCCGCCTCCCGAATCCCGATCTAGATATTCTCACAGTCCTCCCCCTCCATCGTAATGTCAGGTACAGCCCCCTCCCAAACCAGGTCAATTCCACCCCTTTTTGTTTCCCGCCCACTGGCCCCTCTTTCCCAAAACTTTTACAAACACCCGAAAAGGGAAAAGGGGATAATCATGTTTGGGAAGCAAACCCATTTTTCGGGGAAAGGGATTGGTTTGGGGGTGGGTTTTTTTTTGGGGGACTTGGGGGGGTTTTGGGGTGGGGGAGGAAAAAGGGCTTGGGTGATGGGGGGTGTTGGCTAAACAAAAATTTGGGGAAGTTTCGAATGGGGGAAAAAGAGAGAGAGGAGAAGAGAGAGGAGAGAAGGGGAGAGAGAGAGAGAGAGAGGAAGAGAAAAGGAAAAAAGAGAAAAAGAGGAGAGAAAGAGAGAGAGAAGAGAAGAGAGAGAGGAGGAGAGAGAGTGAGTGAGTGAGAAAGTTTTTGGGAAAAAAACACACACAAAACAAACAGAAACTTAGTTTGGGAAAAAAAGGGGAGAGAGGAGAGAGAGAGAGAGAGAAGAGAGAGAGAGAGAGAGAGAGAGAGAGAGAAGGGGGGGGGGGGCTTAGTTGGACACAGAGAGATAAAGATAACGAAATTTTTTTTTTCCCGAGGGTAATAGAAATAAGTACAAAGACTTTTTTTTACATATGAAGAGGAGGAGAGAGAAGAAGAGAGAGAGTTAGTTTGGGGAAAAAGAGAGAGAGAGAGTTTTGTTTTTGGAAAAGAGAGAGGAGCGAGAAATTTGAAAAGAGAGAAAAGAGAGTTAGTTGGAAAAAAAGAGAGAAGAGAGAGAGAGAGAAGGGGGAGAGGGAGGGGGAGAAAAGGAGAAGAGAGAGAAAAGAGGAAAAAAGGAGGAGAGAGAAAAGAGAGAGAGAGAGAGAGAGGAGAAGAGAAAGAGAGAGGAGAGTTTGGAAAAAAGAGAAGAGAGAGTTTTTTGGGAAAAACACACACACAACAACAGAGACAGAGACAGGGTTCCTAAAAAAACCTATAGGACTTTGTTTTGATTTTTCTGTCTTTTTTAAAAAAATTTGGAAACAAACTGATTCAGATAACAACAATCCCAAAACCCCCGGCAGACTGACTCATACCAAACATGATGTCTGTATCACCCATCTCTAAGAGATAAAAGGGGAACTGGATATAGCTCAGTGGTCAGAGCACTCGCTTTCCCCCCAGCCAAGTTAAGCAGCGTCGAGCGTGGTTACCAAGTGGATGGGTGACCGTTTGCGCGCCTTGGCTTCACCATACAGTCCCCCAGTTCACCCAGCTGTAAATGGGTACCTGCCCTCTTTAGGGTCAGGGAAGGTAAAGCAGCGAGGGAGAGGAGATGGGCGCCGCCCTCAATATGCTGGCCCTAGAGAAGTGAGGTCTCTGACACCTCACTCCCCTACGACCACATAGGTTATGGGAACACTGTTACCTTTTTTTTAAGAGATAAAGATCACCACCATACTGAGGGGTATGGACGGACATTCTACACACACTCTCTACACACCCCACACAATAAGTCTGTCGTGCATTCAAGTCACAAACAGCCCCCCCCCATAAAACAAAACAACACCTCCATCCCCTCCCCTCCTCCTCCCCACAGCCCCCCCACCCCACCCCACCCCCCCAAATCCCGTTCAAAACAAAGACAAGGAAGAATCGAACCTACCCCCCTCCATCTCCCCTCCCCCACCAAAAGCTTACCAATCTTATAAAGAAGATCCATGGTGATAATGCGGTAATGACTGATCCACGCGCTGCCAACTGCTTCAGTTCAAACACATTACACACACACACAAGGCCGAGAGGATTAAAAGCTCCCCGAGAAAGACTTCAACTGTGGAGAGAGACCAGTGACAAGCACTCAACCCCAAACACGTAGGTATCTAACCCCCACCCTTGTGCGCAGTTGTTCAAACACACTGCCCGGCCACAATTAACGACCACTGGCTTGCTCAATCCACAGGGGTATTAGGTAGGGAGCCTCTGTAGCCCTAGTGGCTAGCCTACTAGCTCATGTGGGCCTAGCCTGCTTATCCCGCAATGTCAGTGGGGGCATAAACGGCTTATCGCCAAGGCTCTCTTGCTCGATTAATCTCTTTTTACCTGCTTTTCACATTTTTGGTTTGGGATAATGGAATAAGCTGTGCTCGTGTGCTTGCTTTTGTGTGTGTACATCCAGTCCCCGTGTGTATGCGGTTTTGTCAATGTTGTCATCTGTTGCTGTCAATGGGCGTGGATGTGAGTGAGAATGGATATTGTGTGTTGTAAGTTTATTTATTGTATTCATTTGTTTGTCAGTACAGAAGCATCCGTAGTTTTTTTGGTGGCGGGAAGTTGTGTTAAGTGTTGTTGTAGATATGTCAACATGTATTCTTTTTTTTAAATTAAAATGTTTTTTATATCGAGGATAATGGAATAAGCAATCATGTGCTTTTTTTTTACATCAGTCCCCGTGTGTATGCTTGTAAAAGTTGTCATCCACTCCCACCGGAACACAATGGCCTACTCTTCCGAAAGGCGGAACGTGTGCGCAAGATGTTCTGCGTGCGTTCGCACTCGGGTCCTCAGTTTATGGTCTTATCTGAAGGACTTTGAGGGGAGTTGAGTTGGCACCGATGTTCACTCCAGTTTCCCCTCCCCCCCCCCCCCCCCCCCCCCCCCCCCCCCCAGAAGGACTTAAAAGAACAATTCTCCCCCATACCAAAGTCGGATGCGCTGGGCCTGACTTGTCAGGCGCTTAAGGGCAGCGCTACGCGTTTTCGCTCATATAATAATAATAATAATAATAATAATGTATGGAATTTATATAGCGCTGAATCTTGTAAAGCAACAAATCAAACGCTCAGATGACGTTTTTTTTATATCGAGGATAATGGAATAAGCACTCATGTGGTTTTTTACATCCAGTCCCCGTGTGTATGCGATTTTGTAAATTTTGTCACCTGTTCCCACCCGCACACAATGGCCTACTCTTTGGAAAAGCGGAACAGGATTTAACGTGTGCGCAAGATGTTCTGCATGCGTTCGCACACGGGGCCTCGGTTTCTAGTCTCATCCCAAGGTGAAACGGCAGATCTTGCTTCAACGTTAGAAAGGAAAGAACAGATGTATGCGTTGTTTTATCATCCACGGGTGTTATAGTTAAAGTCTGCATCGGCCACTGCCTTATTTTCAAATCTGTACAAGTCTGAACAGCCTAGGCTGTGTTGGATTCGTGCTGAATGAAAGTTGACACAGTAACTGAATGTTCTGTAACTGAACTTAACTTTTGTTTTGTAAAAACAAATTGTATATGTAATCCCTTTGTGAATGAGGTTTTGTAAAAACAAAATGTATATCTAATCCCTTTGTGAATGAGTAACTGAAGTCCTTCGGATGAGACTATAAACCACCGAGGCCCCGTGTGCAAACGCACGCAGAACACCTTGCGCATACGTTAAATCCTGTTCCGCTTTTCGTAAGAGTAGGCCATTGTGTGCCGGTGGGAACAGATGACAGAATTGACAAAACCGCATACACACGGGGACTGGATGTAAAATAGCACGTGAGTGCTTATTCCATTATCCTCAACATAAAAGAATAAAAAAAAAAAAATGTTGTGCTGTGGAATCGTTAAATAAATGCACAGCCCCCCCCCCCCCCCCCCCCCCCCCCCCGCAACAAAAAAAATTTTATCCATTTAATTTAT
>CM054164.1:21477777-21487777 GCA_028751875.1 Rapana venosa
GTGTTTGTGTATGTGTGTTGTGTGTGTATGTGTGTGTGAATGTGTGTGTATGTGTTTATGTGTGTGAATGTTTGTGTATGTGTTTATGTGTGTGTGTGTGTGTGTGTGTGTGTGTGTTGTGTATGTGTGTGTATGTGTTGTGTGTGTATGTGTTGTGTGTGTATGTGTTGTGTGTATGTGCGTGTATGTGTGTGTTGTGTGTGTGTGAATGTGTGTGTATGTGTATGTGAATGAGTGTTGTGTGTGTATGTATATGTGTGTGTATGTGTGTTGTGTATGTGAATGTGTGTGTATGTGTGTGTTGTGTGTGTGTGTGTGTGTGTGTGAATGTGTGCGTTGTGTGTGTGTGTGTTGTGTGTGTATGTGTTGTGTGTGTATGTGTGCGTGTATGTGTGTGTTGTGTGTGTGAATGTGTGTGTATGTGTATTGTGAATGAGTGTTGTGTGTGTATGTATATGTGTCTGTATGTGTGTTGTGTATGTGATGTGTGTATGTATGTGTGTTGTGTGTGTGTTGTGTGTTTGTGAATGTGTGCGTTGTGTGTGTGTGGGTGTGTTGTGTATGTGTTGTGTGTGTTGTGTGTGTGTTGTGTGGTGTTGTGTCTATGTGTGTGTGTGTGTGCGTTGTGTGTGTGTGCGGTATTTATGTATGTGTATGTGTTGTGTTAGTGTGTGTGTGAAGGTGGGTGAGTTGGTGTATCGAGTGTTGTGTTGTGTTTATATGTGTCTGTATGTGTGTTGTGTATGTGAATGTGTAGTGTATGTGTTGTTGTGTGTGTCTGTGGTCGTAGTGTGTGTGAATGTGTGCGTTTGTGTGTGTTGTGTGTGTCTGTGTTGTGTGATGTTTGTGTAATGTGAATATTGTGTGTGTCTGTGTATGTATGTATTATGTGTAGTGAATGTGTTGTGAGTGTGTATGTGTCGTGAGTGGTGTATGTGTGTGAGTGTATGTGTGTGTGAAATGGTATATGTTTGTGATGTTGTTGTTGTGTGTGTTTGTATGTGTGAGTGTGTATATTGTGTGTGCGTATCCATGTCAAAGTCAAAACTTTTATTTTCGATGGTACATTTGAATAAGCAGTGCAGTTGCTTGTTTCGTCAAGCATCTATCTAAAAAAAAATGTTTAGTGTGAGGTTTACTTGTGTGTCTGTCTGTGTGTCTGTGTATGTGTGGAATGAGTTTTGTCAAGATAATTATATGTATGGAAGACTACGTAGTCTTGTAGGGCGTCGTAATTCTGGTCATTATGCGGAACGGCTTTAAGCAAAAGAAATGAGAGAGACGGGTGGCGGGGGGAGGGGGGGGAGGGGAGGGGGGCGGGGCAGAGAGACAGAGAGAGGGGAGGGAGGTAAGGGGAAAGAGTGAGAGAGGACAGACACAGACTGACAGAGTGTGTGTGAGACAGCGAGCGAGCGATGTGAGCCGAGCGAGAGAGAGAGAGAGAGAGAGAGGAGAGAGATGAGAAGATGAGGAGATAGAGAGAGACGACTTGATGAGAGGAGAGAGAGGAGGACGGACAGACAGACAGACAGAAACAAACACACACACAGGACAGGACAGACAGCCAACCAGGGACAGTGAGAAAGAGAGAGCTAGATGAGAGAGTGAGAGAGAGAGAGAAGATTTATTAAGTAGAGAGAGATGATGAGAGAGAAGACGTGATGAGAGAGAGGCTGAGAGGGGGGGGGGAAGGTGGACGAGAGAGATTGACAGAGAGAGAAGAGAGAGATGAGGACACGAGAGAGAGAGTGAGAGTGAGAAGAGACAGACAGACAGACAGAAGTCGAGAGCGTTTTACACACAGTGAGGGGGACGGGATGCCTAGTGGTTTAGTGGTTAGAACATTGCGCTCGCCAATATGATGACCCGGGTTCGATTCCGTTGTAGGGGCCATTTTCCCTGGATGTTAACATCAGTGGCAGATCCACTCTCCCCAAAAGTCTTCCGATGAGGACTATAAACCGAGGCCCCGTGTGCGAACGCACGCAGAATCTTGCGCAACACGTAAATCCTGTTCCGTGTTTCGTAAGAGTTTGGTCATTGTGTGTCGGTGGGAACAGATGACATATTTACAAAAACCGCATACAAGGAACGGGGACTGGATGTAAAAAAAAGCGCCATAAGTGCTATTCCATTATCTCGATCATTCATCATCAGAACCTTGCCCTTGGCGGTCGCTGGGGAGACACGAAGCGATTGCCGTGGTAAGCCTCCCTCCATCCATCTCGGTCTCGGCTCTGCCGCAGTAGTGCCGATTCATTCATCCTGGTCATTCTCTGATGTTGTTCCATCCATGACTTTGTTCTGTCTTCCCTCTTTCTGCCACCTTCGAGTGTTCCCTGCAGTACTGTTTTTTGCAGAGTGATGTGGCGGGTGCGTGGCCGAACCATGTCAGCTTTTTCTTCTTGACATGTGAGAAGGGGTTCATGTGGACCTGCCAGCCGTCTTGTTATTGGACCTTGACAAATTCAATGGTCTTTCGTTCTCTCCAGGATATGCCAGTAGTTTTCTATGGCATTTTGTTTTCAAATGACTGGTATTGCTTTGCTGTTTCAGCAGTCAATGTCCAGGTTTCACTTCCCGTACAGCAGGATAGTCTGAAATAGGGTTTTGTAGAGCTTTAGTTTGATAGGAAAACTGATATCTTTTCTTTTCCATATGGGGTGAGTTTTGTCATGGAAGATGTGCCATGGCTAGGCTGACTTTGATTTCTGTCGTCGATCGCCCGTCATTTGGAGTGTAGCGCCAAGGTATTAAAAGCGTCTACCTCTCCAGTTGTTGGCCGTTCATGTAAATTTTAGCAGTGGCGTTGCTCGTGCTGTTCACAAATACTTTACTTTTTCGAGCTCCCTCCATCCATATGCTCCAGCTCTGTTCTCAAGTCTGGTCGTAAGATCTTGCAGTCTGTGTTACTTCGCCCATGGGTCCAATGTCATCGGCAAAACCGGCAAGTTGTTGAGGGGTCTGCACGCCTATGGAGCTGGTAGAGTGGAAGTCATGGAGGGTCTCTCTCTTAATGTTTTCCAAGAACAGATATTAAACAGGACTGGATGATAACAGGCATCCTTGTCGGACCCCAATGTGGTTTTGAAGTAGTCTCGACCTGATTGTTTAGAAGGACTGCACTGCTTGCGGTGTTGTATAGTGCTTGAATGGTTTGCACTAGTCCTTCTTCAATGCCAAACATTCTGAGGACCTGCCACAGGCCTTCGTGCCATACCTGTCGAAAGCCTTCTTGAAGTCGATGAATTTTGTGGAACAGGTCTCTCTGATGTTGAAGAGTTTTTCCATCAGGTGTGGCAGTTAAAAAATCTTTCGATTGTGCCCCTTTGCCTGCCCTGAACCCAGTTTTGTTCCTCTGCAAGGTGTTCTTCTCCCTCCTTCTTAGTCGATTCAAAATAACTTTGAGCAGATCTTGCGGGCGTGGCTGATGAGGCTGATTGTTCAAATAGTTTTGGCATTGGCGTAAATTCCCCTTCTTGGCAGGGGTATGATGAGTGATTGTGTCCATTCTGGGGCCACTTTTTTGTCCCTCAAATTTTCTGACAGATAGCTGTAACATTGTGATGACTGTTTCGCCACCATGCTTGAGCAGCTCTGCTGGTATGTTGTCTGCTCCTGGGGATTTTCCTACTGGTAAGCTGCGGATGGCTTCTTCCACTTTTTCCCTAAGTATAGGTAATGGCGAGGATGCTCTTGATGTTGCTGCTTTCTCTTCTATTATGCTCTTGTCAGGTTGTATTGGGTAGTTGTACAGTTCTTGACAATACTCAGACCACCTGTTCAATACAGCTGAGCATATCCTCGATATAAAAGAATAAAATTGAAAACATGAAATGAAAAGAGACATAAAGACTGACAGCCAGCCAACCAGACAGTGTGTGTGTGTGTGTTGTGTGTGTGAGAGAGAGAGAGAGAGAGAGAGAGAGAGAGAGAGAGAGAGAGAGAGAGAGAGAGAGAGAGAGAGAGAGAGAGACAGCCAACCAGACAAGACACAAACGAAGATAATAATAAAAAATAAAAAAATCAGCCTGTCTTTTACCCCCAACCTATCACTGCTGTCCACCCTCAAGCCTCTCAAAGACCAATCAAATGATTGTACACAGAGTGTGAGAAAGAAAAGCACAGCTGTGTGGGTGTCTGTTTCTTCTGAATAGGCCTAGTGACAGACATGGGACGGGATAGCTCAGTGGTCGGAGCACTCGCTTTCCCCCAGCCAAGTTAAGCAGCGTCGAGCGTGGTTACCACTTGGATGGGTGACCGTTTGCGCGCCTTGGCTTCAGTACAGTTCCCCCAGTTCACCCAGCTGTAAATGGGTACCTGCCTCTTTAGGGTCAGGGAAGGTAAAGCAGCGAAGGAGAGGAGATGGGCGCTGCCCTCAATATGCTGGCCCTAGAGAAGTGAGGTCTCTGACGCCTCGCTCCCCTACGACGACATAGGTTATGGGACTCCTTTACCTTTACCTAGTGACAATTATCACTGTGGGCTGCTATACGTGTGTGTCAATCAATCAATCAACCAATCACTCACTCACATTTATTCAGTTTGTGTGTGTGTGTGTGTGTATGTGGTGTGGTGTGTGTGTGGTGTGTGTGGTGGTGGTGGTGGTGGTGGTGGTGTGTGTGTGTATGTGTTTGTGTGGTGTGTGTGTTGGTGTGGTGGTGGTGGTGGTGTGTGTGTGTGTGTGTGTGTGTGTGTGTGTGTGTGTGTTGTGTGTATGTGTGTGGTGTGTGTGGCGTGCGTGCGTGGTGTGTGTGTGTGGTGTGTGTGCATGTGTGTGGTGTGGTGTGTGTGTGGTGTGTGTGTTGGTGTGGTGGTGTGTGTGTGTGTGTGTGTGCGTGTGTGTGTGCGTGGTGTGTGCGTGGTGTGTGTGTGTTTGACACTGTCACTGTGGACTGCTGTGTGGGAGAGACAGAGAAGCAATTTCGTTTTCCTCACAACTATGAATATACAGGGCGCATTGTGATATTATCATTCTCCCCCCCCCCCCCCCCCCAATTGCCCTTTTCTAAACACCTAAGCTGGAGGTAAGCCACGTGTGATACGCCTAGCCTAAGTTGTGCTCACCTTTTCTTTACACTATCTGGGAGGGAGGGGGGGGGGGGGTTGGTATTGCAAAATCACGTGAAGCTTAAGAAACCGCGAAGAAAGGAAAAGAAAAAAACACAAACAGGAAAATCACAGAGAGAGAGAGAGAGAGAGAGAGAGAGAGAGAGAGAGCAGAGACAAAGACAAAGATAGACAATTATGAGACAGAGAGAGAGAGAGAGTGACAGACAGACAGAGACAAAGAGAAACATAGACAGTTATGAGAGAGAGAGAGAGAGAGGAGACAGAGAGAGATAGACAGAGGTAGAGACAGAGACAAAGACAGTTTTAAAAGAGAGAGACAGAGACATAGAGAGAGACAGACACACAGAGGCAGAAACAAAGATAGTTATGAGAGAGAGAGACAGACAGAGGCAGGGACAAAGATAGACAGTTATGAGAGAGAGAGAGACAGACAGAGACAAAGATAGACAGTTATGAGAGAGAGAGAGAGAGAGAGAGAGAGATAGAGATAGTTTTGAGAGAGAGAGAGAGACAGACATACAGATAGACAGACAGAGGCAGAGATAAACACAGACAGTTATGAGAGAGAGAGAGACAGACAGACAGACAGAGACAAAGACAAAGATAGTTTTGAGAGAGAGAGAGAGAGAGACAGACAGACAGACAGACAGACAGACAGACTCAGACACAGACAGATAGAGGCAGAGACAAAGATAGACAGTTATGTGTGTGTGTGTGTGATATTATCAGGGCCCCCCGGGTAGTATTGCAAAATCACTTGAAGCTTGAGAAACTGCGCAGAAAGGAGAAAAAAACAACACAAACCCCAAACAGGAAAGTCAGAGAGATTATATATATATATATATATATATATATATATATATATATATATATATATATATATAGAGAGAGAGAGAGAGAGAGAGAGAGAGAGAGAGAGGGAGAAAGAGAGAGAGAGGGAGATAGATAGATAGATAGATAGAGAGAGAGAGAGAGGTAGAGAGAGACAGACAGAAAGACAGACAGAGACATAGACAAAGACATAGATAGTTTTAAAAGTGAGAGAGAGAGACAGACAGACAGAGGCAGAGACAAAGATGGACAGTTATGAGAGAGAGAGAGAGACAGACAGACAGACAGACAGACAGAGGCAGAGACAAAGATGGACAGTTATGAGAGAGAGAGAGAGAGAGAGAGAGAGAGAGAGAGAGAGAGAGACAGACAGACAGACAGACAGACAGAGGCAGAGACAAAGAGTTATGAGAGAGCGAGAGAGAGAGAGAGAGAGAGAGAGAGAGAGAGAGAGAGAGAGAGAGACAGACAGAGGCAGAGACAAAGATGGACAGTTATGAGAGAGAGAGAGAGAGAGAGAGAGAGAGAGAGAGAGAGAGAGAGAGAGACAGACAGACAGACAGACAGACAGAGGCAGAGACAAAGAGTTATGAGAGAGCGAGAGAGAGAGAGAGAGAGAGAGAGAGAGAGAGAGAGAGACAGACAGACAGACAGACAGAGGCAGAGACAAAGAGTTATGAGAGAGAGAGAGAGAGAGAGAGAGAGAGAGAGAGAGAGAGAGAGACAGAGGCAGAGACAAAGATCGACAGTTATGAGAGAGCGAGAGAGAGAGAGAGAGAGAGAGAGAGAGAGAGAGAGAGAGAGAGAGAGAGACAGACAGACAGACAGACAGACAGACAGAGGCAGAGACAAAGATGGACAGTTATAGAGAGAGAGAGAGAGAGAGAGAGAGAGAGACAGACAGACAGACAGACAGACAGACAGACAGACAGAGGCAGAGACAAAGAGTTATGAGAGAGCGAGAGAGAGAGAGAGAGAGAGAGAGAGAGAGAGAGAGAGGAGAGAGAGAGAAAGAGAGAGAGAGAGACAAAGAGAGAGAGAGAGAGAGACAGCGGCAGAGACAAAGATCGACAGTTATGAGAGAGCGAGAGAGAGAGAGAGAGAGAGAGAGAGAGAGAGAGAGAGAGAGAGAGAGAGAGAGAGAGAGAGAGCGACCGAGGCAAAGACAAAGATAGTTTTGAGAGAGAGAGACAGGCAAGAGAGACAGAAAGACAGAGAGAGAGACAGACAGACAGACAGAGCAGAGACAAAGATGGACAGTTATGAGAGAGAGAGAGAGAGAGAGAGAGGAGAGAGAGGAAGGAGAGAGAGAGAGAGAGAGAGACAGACAGACAGACAGAGGCAGAGACAATGAGTTATGAGAGAGCGAGAGAGAGAGAGAGAGAGAGAGAGAGAGAGAGAGAGAGAGAGAGATAGAGAAAGAGAGAGAGAGAGAGAGAGAGAGAGAGAGAGAGAGAAAGAGAGGAGAGAGAGAGAGAGACAGAGGCAGAGACAAAGATCGACAGTTATGAGAGAGCGAGAGAGAGAGAGAGAGAGAGAGGAGAGAGAGAGAGAGGAGAGAGAGAGAGAGAGAGAGAGAGAGGGAGAGAGAGAGAGAGCGACCGAGGCAAAGACAAAGATAGTTTTGAGAGAGAGAGACAGGCAAGAGAGACAGAAAGACAGAGACAGAAAGACAGAGGCAAAGACAAAGATAGACAGTTATGTGTGTGAGAGAGAGACAGGAGAGAGGAGAAGAAGCAGACAGACAGACAGACAGACAGACAGACACAGACAGCAAGACACGAGACAGACAGACAGACAGGGTTTCGAGCAGTTGGCAATGAATAATAATGCTTATATCAATACCCCCAGGTCTGGACCAGAAAAAAGCACAATCACCGCAGTGCAATCAGACAGACTTCGCTCAGGAAACCATTAGTCTGTCTGTCTGTCTGTCTGTCTGTCTGTCTGTCTGTCTGTCTGTCTGTCTGTCTGTCTGTCTGTCTGTCTCTCTCTCTCTCTCTCTCTCTCTCTCTCTCTCTCTAGCGGGATAGCCTAGTGGTCAGAACATTGCGCTGGCACTCTGACGACCCGGGTTCGATTCCCGTTCAAGGGGGATATTTTCCCCTGGATTCAACATCAGTGCAGACTCCACTCTCGCCAAAAGTCCTTCGGATGAGACTATAAACCCACGTTCCGTGTACGAACGCACGCAGAACATCTTGCGCACACGTTTAATCCTGTTCCGCTTTTTCGTAAGAGTAGGCCATTGTGTGCCGGTGGGAACAGATGACAGAATTGACAAAACCGCATACACACGGGGACTGGATGTAAAAACGCACATACGCGCTTATTCCAATACCCTCGATATAAAAGAATAAAATAAAATAAATAAATACATAAATATTACCGTCCAAAATGCATACAATATTGTTCTCCGTCTTCAACCAATATACTATGCCTCTTGGAAATGTATTGAGTGAGTTTAAACTGATTTGCCTCACTTCCAATTGTATTGATGATGCTGTTGTTGGCGGGGCTGTTAAAACTGTTTTATATCAGGCTCTTCGGCAGTTTGTAACTTAACTTGATATCTTTATTGATAGTATGTTAAAAAAGGGTTTTGGTGAGGATGTTTTATCAGAATTTGATATCTGGTTTATTTTGATGATGTAACCTGAAAATGCTCTCTCTCTCTCTCTCTCTCTCTCTCTCTCTCTCTCTCTCTCTCTCTCTCTCTCTCTCTCTCTCTCTCTCTCTCTCTCTCTCTCTTTTGCTTCTTGCTGTCTCCCCTCTATTTTACTTTATCCATATTACCTAATTATAATCAGTGTATCAGTTTTCATGTTAATGTTTAATTTATTTGAGAATTATTGACGCATATCTCTTTTCTCCCCCCCCCCTCCCCAAATTATAATCTATGTATCTCTTGAAATTAACTTTCAGGTCAGTTAGGGATAATGTATTGTTAAATATACGCTTATCTCTTTCAAATCATGTTGTCGTTGTTGTAGTAGGGTTTTTCCCTTGTTTTGTTGATAGTCCCTAATCAGGGCAAGGGCCGGATGAAAAAAAAAGTATTCGCTTATTCTGTTACCCTTGAAAAATAAAGATTAATTAATTAATTCATCCATTCATTCATTCTCTCTATCTCTGTCTCTCTCTCTGTGTCTGTCTGTCTGGATAGCCTGGTGGTTAGTGTGATGCGCTCGTGATCTGCTGACCTGAGTTCCATTCCCGTTCGAGAGGACTTTTCCTCTGGAGTAACATCAGTGCAGACTCCACTCTCCCCAAAAGTCCTTCGGATGAGACTATAAACCGAGGTCCCGTGTGCGAACGTACGCAGAACATCTTGCGCACACGTTAATAACCCGTTCCGATTTTCGGAAGAGTAGGCCATTTTGGGCCGATGGGAACGAATGACAAAAATGACAAAACTGCATACACACGGGGACAGGATGTAAAAAAGACAAAATTGACAAAACTGCACACACACGGGGACAGGATGTAAAAAAGCACGTGAGTGCTTATTCCATTATCCTCGAAAAATCTCTCCTCTCTCTCTCTCTCTCTCTCTCTCTCTCTCTCTCTCTCTCTCTCTCTCTCTCTCTCTCTCTCTCTCTCTCTTATCTAAAGCTTGATATGGACATACATTTGAAAAGAATTATGTCTAAGTTTAGACTTGGTGTATCAGACATAAATGTTCATAAATTTAGATATATAGAACATGATGATGGTGACCTCAGGTTGCTATGCCCATTATGTAAGCACACAGTGGAAGATGAAGTTCATGTTGTGCTGTGCTGTCCAGTATTAGAAGATGTAAGACAGAATTACATTCCGGTAAAGTATAGTAGACAGCCTAATTTATTTAGATTCTGTCTACTCATGGCATCTAGTCACCCTGAGGTTGTGCGCAGCCTTGCTTTATATTTGTGTAAAGCCTTTAGAATAAGAGATATGTTGGTTCCTAAAGTGTTATTTTTTTAAACTGATTTTTATTGTGGTGGTTGTGGTTATACAATGACATTTTTGGTTTTTTGTGCTTCCTTACTTTTCTCACGGGACGGGATAGCTCAGTGGTCGGAGCACTCGCTTTCCCCCAGCCAATGTTAAG
>CM054164.1:21492777-21502777 GCA_028751875.1 Rapana venosa
TATTGAAACGAATTGTGTTGCCGCGTTACGTTACGTTACATAATCATATTGTATTGGGTCGCAATGCATCATACGCATTTATGATACAACGTTAAGTAATCCCGACACCATTACGATTTCAGAGCAGCTGATTTCATTGTGCAGACTACCTGCTGGCTAAGCTCGTGTTTCGGTAACCCACCGAACGTAGACATGAATCACGGGATCTTTAACGTGCATATTTAGATCTTTTGCATGTGTACATACGTGAAGGGCATTAAGGTCACTGGAAGGACTGCACTTGAAGTTGACCTGGGAGATCGTAAAAATTCCTCACCCTTCATTCACCAGACGCCGACGCCGAGATTCGAACCCACGACTTCATGGACCCACGGGAATGAAGTCAAACGGTCTTAACCACTCGGCTACAGCGTCCTTCAAGAGCGCTAAACGTACGTTCCATTTTGGTTTCTTTTCTCATCTGTAAGACTAGCATCCAGCTCTGTCTGTATATGTACATCAATTTAATTGTCATACGAGAGAGGTTTTTCGTTTTTCCGGGGACGGAATAGCTCAGTGGTCGGAGCACTCGCTTTCCCCCAGCCAAGTTAAGCAGCGTCGAGCGTGGTTACCAGTTGGATGGGTGACCGTTTGCGCGCCTTGGCTTCAGTACAGTTCCCCCAGCTGTACATGGGTACCTGCCCTCTTTAGGGTCAGGGAAGGTAAGGCAGCGAGGGAGAGGAGATGGGCGCCGCCCTCAATATGCTGGCCCCTTGAGAAGTGAGGTCTCTGACGCCTCGCTCCCCTACGACCTTATAGGTTATTGGACTCCTTTACCTTTTTACCTTTTTACGAGAGAGGTTTTTCAACAAACAACAACAATTAAACAGATATATATATATATATTTTTAGAGATACGGAAACGGTCACCATTTCCCAGGTTCGCGCTTGTACGTGTGCTCTGAATGCATGCCGCGCATGATGCTATTGCTTCACCGTCTCATGGAAAAGACTAGCACCCCGTAAGAACGGATGACAGCGTTTATACAAAAACGCATGCACGCCGGCGCGGCGTCGTGTTTGGACTTTATCCCCCGCAGTCGGATCGCGGCTACCTCATTGCTGGGCAAACGGTCACATTCGCAAAAACTCGCCATTGGTGAACCTGGGAGCTTTAGCCGAGCCCCCCCCCAAAAAAAAAAAAAAAAAAAGACAACAAAGCACAACAACCCTAAACACAACACACACACACACTCGCACGCACGTATGCACGCACGTATGCACACACACACACACACACACACACACACACACACACACACACACACACACACACACACACACACACACACACACACACACACACACACATACACACACACGTTCTCTATATATTGTAACACTATCTTTTGTCTAATATCACCTTGAGTGAACAGACGTTAAATTAAAGAAAGAAAGTACACACACACACGCACGCACGCACGCACGCACGCACGCACGCACGCACGCACGCACGCACACACACACACACACACACACACATAACAAGAGTAAGAGTAGGCCATTGTGTGCCGGTGGGAACAGATGACAGAATTCACAAATCTGCATACGCACGGGGACTTGATGTAAAAAAAAAGCTCATAAGTGCTTATTCCATTATCCTCGATATAAAAGAATAAAATAAATTAAAATGAATAAATAAAACAAAAACAAACAAACAAACAAAAACCCCGTCATAAGTATTTCGGAATGACAACATGAGATTTTTCTCGGCAAACCTATTTTGTTTTTTCTCCAAATAAACTGTTCAGTTTAATTTTACTCGTCAGACATAATCCATTCACCCACCATGTACCGAATATCACACGACTTCGTTATCATTCAACAAATCGATGTATGGGCCTGCGTGTTTGCGCGCGCAAGGTGTCGGAGCAATTTTTACCTGTAATTTCATTCTGCCCCAATTTGGAAACGCTAGCAGTTGGCCCATATTAAAATGCCATTATAGTCTTTCTCTCAGCCGTTCTTGCTCCCTCTCCATCAAAACCTATTATGTGTATTTGAAATTTCATTAATGTTAAAAACAAGATCGAGACAGATAGACACAAAGATTGAGTCTATCATATTTAAACCCCCTCCCTCCCCTCCCCCCAAAAAAAAAGAAAAAAAGAAAGAAAAGAACAGTTGCAGTATCCTAACTTAAAAACACGCCCCCCCCCCCCCCCCAATTTTTTTCTTCTAACAGTTTTTCATATTCTTGAGTACAGATATCAAACAAACATCAATTGTCATTTGAATAAATTTGCATAGCTGTGGTTATAAAAAAAACAACCCACAAAACATTTGAGCAAATCATACGTACATGTGCACATGCATACATAGATCATCATTTTCGTTCAAGCATATGCCATCTTTAAGAATGTCCATACAAAAAGTGTGTATACAAAATGTCCACCCTTTTTTCTCATACATATGCCAAGTGTCAAGTCAAGTCAATTCAAGTCAAGTCAAAAACACTAGTCATTCCATGAAGGGCAATTACAATACTGACAGGCACATTGACACCTATAATTATCTCACAAGACACAAGAAAAATACATTTCAGATTGTTATAAACATTTCAAGATAGCTTTAAAAAATTATCACACACACACAAACCCAGGTGCGCGCACACACACGCGCCGCGTACACACACACACACACACACACACACACACACACACACACACACACACACACACACACACACACACACACACACACACACACACACACACCGTGAGCGTGACGTGACGGACGTGAGCGCGCACGCGCGCAGGTGTGTATGAGTATGTGTGTGCGTGCATATGCATATGTGGCAATTTGTATTTTCAATGTATTACCTTATCGATTTTCCTTTTTTTTTTTTTACTGGTTTAATTTACTGGTAAATGATGCAATAATGTAGTATCTTAGTATAATCATTAAGAAATTTGTTCTTAGATAGATGGCTTGATGAAAAAAAGCAAATGCATTGCTTATTCAATGTACCATCTGGAAATAAAATTTTGACTTGACTTGACACCAATGTAAGAATACAATGTTGTAAAAAACCATTGATTGGAAAAGACATAAACTTATTTTTTACGCGTGCATGCACGCGCGCACTCACACACGCGCGCACACCCATACACACACACCAATATATGAACACAATTTTATAAAGACTATTGACTAGAAAACACATACATACACACACACGTGCGCCCGCGCACCATAATGACCATTGTCTAGTAAAGACATAAACTTACACACAACAAATTTAGAAATCATTCTTGAAAGCCAAAAGCAAGATACAGGAGTGATTAAACAGTTGGTTAATACATGTATCTAATACCCCCAAAATTTGAAACGTCCTTAACGCTATGTATGTTTGTCCGTCGTGTCCGACGATGACCTCCAAAACAGCAGAGGAGGCAGCTGCTGGTTTGGAAACTGGGCAGAAATTTTATTATAGTGGAGATGCCTTGTCCACAGTACATCCCCACTCTCTCGGCCAAGTGGGCATAAGGACAGTCAGCGTTGGAGATGCTCTCCAAAGGCCAACCAGCCCCCAGGGCTGCAGCACATAAGGAACGCTACCGATATGAAAACAGTTTAAAACCTTATCCATACGCGCACACACACACACACACACACACACACACACACACACACACACACACACACACACACACACACACACACACACACAAATGTACTTAAAGCTATCAATCTTAACATTAGAAATATTTTTTAAAAACTTGATGCTTATGACATTAAACACGGGACGGGATAACCTGGTGCTTAGAGTGCTGTACTCGTGATCTGCTGACCCGGGTTCGAATCTCGTTCAAGAGGATTTTTTCCTCTGGAGTTAACATCAGTGCCGACTCCACTCTCCCCAAAACTTCCTTCTGATGAGACTTTAAACCGAGGTCCCGTGTGCGAACGCATGCAGAACATCTTGACCACACACGTTTAAACCAGTCCCACTTTTCGGACGAGTAGGCCATTGTGTGCCGGTGGGAACGCATGACAAAATTTACAAGCTGCAGACATACGGGGACTGGATGTAAAAACAAAGCGCACTAGTGCTTATTCCATTATCCTGGAAATAAAATAATAAATATTAAAATAATATTTAAAAAGCCAAAAACAACAACAAGCAACCACACCACCATAATGAAGCATCAAGCGCAAGCAGGGTTGTGCAGCGAATTGAGAGAAAGAAGCCCATAAACTAACGACGCCAATCATTGAAAGGAAGCCATCTCCACGGCAACGACAAACAAACCAGCGCTTAAATCTATATGCCAAACGAAAATACATTCTTCGACAATGGCGAAATTAAAGAAGAATACAGTCTGAACATACGCACTCGCACAGAGAGAGAGAGAGAGAGAGAGAGAGAGAGAGAGAGAGAGAGAGAGAGAGAGAGAGAGAGAGAGAGAGAGAGAGATAGATAGAGAGAGAGAGAGAGGAGAGAGAGAGTGAGTGAGAGAGAGAGAGAGAGAGAGAGAGAGAGAGAGAGAGAGAGAGAGAGAGAGAGAGAGAATGACAATATTTTAGTTTATTACTGTTAAAGCCCATTTACTAGGGGGCAGTGGTAAGGGGACTGGGCACAAAACGCATATTTTCAGAAATAAATAGAGATGTATAATTTCTACAGCCCAAATGGTCGACATGGCATGGATTCTACGACATGGTAAAGTGATTTATTTACATTAAGATTCAGATGAATTGGAGCCTAACACTTTCGTCCATTGCAAATGGGGAAAGGGGGGAGGGTCACAACAACCATAAACATTATATAAACACCGAGTCTGTGACAGGGCTTCCCTGTCCCTACGTTCCGTCTGATCCAGTAACTCTGCTCTTTCCAACACGGAGAAAAACCTAACTCCAATATGTGTAACCGTCCTCTCTCTCTCTCTCTCTCTCTCTCTCTCTCTCTCTCTCTCTCTCTCTCTCTCTCTCTCTCTCTCTCACATATGCACACACATATGCCCGCACACACACACGCACGCACACACATACACACGCAAACACACACGCACGCGCACACACACGCACACACACACACGCACGCACGAACGCACGCACGCACTCACACACACATACACACACGCGCGCACGCACGCACAAGAGGGTGCGCACGCACGTACGTACGCACGCACGCACAGAGAGAGAGAGAGAGAGAGAGAGAGAGAGAGAGAGAGAGAGAGACTGACGGACAGGCAGACAGGCAGACAAAGAGAGAGACGAACAGGCAGACACAGAAACAGAGACTGGGATGATAGGGGTGAGGGGTGAACAGGCAAACAGAGACAAAGACAGGCATATAGCATCGGGAGACCAAATAAAATAAATTAAAAAAAATATCGTTGTCATTCAACCTTTGATTTGTATTTGCAAGATATAGCGCTATATAATTTCAATTTATTATTATTATTATTATTATCATTATTATTATTGTTATTATTATTAAAGCCTGGAAACGATAATTATTTGAAATGAATTCATCAAACCGTTTTAAAGACGCACAAACACGATCACATTATATTTGTAGTCACAAACAGCCTCACACCAACAAGAAACAAAACAACAAACTCAACAAAATGTCAAAAGAAAACCACCACCAACAACAGCCTCCCTCCTCCAAGTAAAAAAACAAACAAAACAAAACAAACCCAAAACTAAAAACAAACCCACCACAAAACAAAACAACATAAAAACAAACAACAACGATAACCCCCGACAACAACAACCCAAAAGAACACCCCTCCAAATAAATAAACACATGTAAACAGGCTCTTCACTTCGCTTCATAAAAAAAAAGAAAAAAAAACCCAACCCCAATTTACACCAAAAAATGAACAAACAGATACCCACCTCAAACGACAAATCTGGCGAAAATCCTCTCACAAACGACCACAAATTCAGATTCAGAAACAGGACGATCTCTTTCGGGCCAGAAATTGCGCAAACTGGCATTCACTGGCGGAGGAACAATCGATAAAAGGACACAAAACAATGTCGTCTGCGACGATCGATGGTGCAGAAAGAGTAATCTACCCTTGCTGCAGGCAAAATCCTATGGAAACTGAAGAGAGGGAGGAGAGAAGAACTGAGTAGCGCGCGCGGGAAGTTGTAGATTTTTCTGGACACACACAGACACGCTCAGAGAGAGAGAGAGAGAGGTGGGGGGGGGGGGGGGGGGGCTGGGGAGCTCAGGGTGTCAGGTGAGTGGCTTTTCTTCTTTGTCAGGTGAAGTCCTGGTCACTCTGTGTTAAGTCCAAGCTTTTATGGTTGTGGTAATAGGTTGTGTTGTTGTGTTTGTGTGGTTTTGTCCCTCCCTGTGTGTGTGTGTGTGTGTGTGTGTGTGATATGATGATGGTTATCATTATTATTATTATTATATTATTATATTTCGAGGATAATGGAATAAGCACTCATTTTTATTTTTATTTTTATATCTAGTCCCAATGTGTATGAAGCTTTGTCAATTTTGTCATCGGTACCCACCGGCACACAATGGCCTACTCTTCCGAAAAGCGGAACGGCTTTTAACATGTGCGCATGATGTTCTGCGCGCGTTCGCGCACGGGACATCAGTTTATAGTCTACCCCGAAAGACTTTTGGGGGAAGTGGAGTCGGCATTGATGTTAACTCCGGAGGAAGAATCCTCTTGAAGGAGATTCGAACCCGGGTCAGCAGGTCATAAGCGCATCACTCTAACCACTAGGCTATCCCGCATTTGTTTCCGCAAGAAAGCAGTAACACGAATTTGAACAGTGAGGGTTTTCTGTAGTATTTGGGGGGAATAAGTTGTGAACGTAGATTAGTATACTTTGGACACGCCAACAAAAAGAGCGGCAGTTCTGTTTCAGGAGTTTCTGCACAAAAAGGGCACTAAGCATTGTTCACATTCACACTGCACATACCATAACTCAGAAAATGTGAGCATACATAACTCCGAAAATGTGAGCGCAAAGGTAGTGTGCCAATTCTAAATCTTGTAAATATTTTACGCACGTTAAGACATGTCACAACTCGAAAGTATAGACGTAAGGTCAAGGAATCAGCGTATGTAGTGTACACTGCGTAAAATTCATGTGATTCAAGGGCAGAATGCCAGTCTTGTGAACACGAGTCAATTAAACGTTCTTTAAACTGTGCGATAAACATCCTGACATCTCCTACAGACTGTGCTTCCATAACCAAACATATACAACATATTCCGAACTCTGCATGTTCATGTAGTATAATTCTGACTGTAGATGCAAAAGCATTGAGTACGCCTTTTTAGGATATCTCAATCATCCGTATTAACAATACGCAGCCAAAACTTTATACACTTGGCAAAAACATTGACCTTAAGAGGAAAACGGCCCAACTCTCCATATACTAAATGTCTTGGAGTTCTCTGACTAACACACATGTAGCGTTTCATGGCTGATAGATGCACCCTTTCAATAATGTCATGGTTATTTACTATGCCCCATATTTCTGCGCCGTTGGCTGGATCTGACTGTCGAACAACTTAACAAATATTTTTCTGGTGAAGGTTCTCTTATTGACCAAAGTAACCTCAGTATAGCTGTGACCCCTTTTCGAGCACGATCAGACAAGTCTTTTAGTGTGGACTGGAATGAAAGCTAATGCCTAGATATTTATACTTGTTTACTGTTTCTTTCTTTCTTTTTTATTTTTATCTTATTCTTTTATATCGAGGATAATGGAATAAGCACTTATTTGCTCTTTTTTTTTTTACATCAAGTCCCCGTGTGTATGCGGTGTTTGTAAATTGTCATCTGTTCCAACCGGCACACAATGGCCTACTCTTACGTAAAGCGGAACAGGAATTAACGTGTGCGCAAGATGTTCTGCGTGCGTTCGCACACGGGACCTCGGTTTATAGTCTCATCCGAAGGACTTTTGGGGAGAGTGGAGTCGGCACTGATGTTAACTCCGGGGGAAAATATCCCCATGAACGGGAATCGAACCCGGGTCGTCAGATTGCGAGCACAATGTTCTAACCACTAGGCTATCCCGTAACATACCGAGGCAGGCCGAAGAAAAAATGGGCAGACAACATCAATAAATGGACTGGGAAGAGCTTCTCCACAACCCAGGCTCTTGCCCACAACTGCCGCAAATGGAGCCAACTGGTGCAACGTTCGTCACTGCAGTGCCCCTACGACCCTGGAAGGGGTTATGGGAGCAGATGAGATGAGATGAGGTGAGAACGTAGCATCCCTGTACGTCCATTTTTCGTTCCCAGCCAAGAAACCACCATTTCTAAAGACAACAACGTTCGATTTCTCGAGGTTAACACCCAAATCTAAACGTTTAGCAGTGTTGTGTAGTACATTGATCTGAGTCTGTAGTCCAACGACGTTGTCTGACAAAAGAACAACGTCGAGTAGTGTAGTGTAGTGTAGTGTAGTGTAGTGTAGTGTAGTGTAGTGTAGTGTAGTGTAGTGTAATGTAGTGTAGTGTAGTGTAGTGTAGTGTAATGTAGTGTAGTGTAGTGTAGTGTAATGTAAGTGTAGTGTAGTGTAATGTAGTGTAGTGTAGTGTAGTGTAGTGTAGTGTAATGTAGTGTAGTGTAGTGTAGTGTAGTGTAGTGTAATGTAGTGTAGTGTAGTGTAATGTAGTGTAGTGTAGTGTAATGTAGTGTAGTGTAGTGTAGTGTAATGTAGTGTAATGTAATGTAGTGTAGTGTAGTGTAATATAATGTAGTGTAGTGTAGTGTAGTGTAATGTAATGTAGTGTAGTGTAGTGTAATGTAATGTAGTGTAGTGTAATTTAGTGTAGTGTAATGTAGTGTAGTGTAGTGTATGTGTGTAGTGTATTGTAGTGTAGTGTAATGTAGTGTAGTGAAGTGTAGTGTAGTGTAGTGTAGTGTAATGTAATGTAGTGAAGTGTAGTGTAGTGTAGTGTAGTGTGTGTGTAGTGTAGTGTAGTGTAATGTAGTGTAATGTAGTGTAGTGTAATGTAGTGTAGTGTAGTGTAGTGTAATGTAGTGTAATGTGTGTGTGTGTAGTGTTGTGTAGTGTAGTGTGTGTGTAGTGTAGTGTAGTGTGTGTAGTGTAGTGTAGTGTTGTGTAGTGTAGTGTAGTGTTGTGCAATGTAGTGTAGTGTGTGTGTAGTGTAGTGTAGTGTAGTGTAGTGTAGTGTAATGTAATGTAATGCAGTGTAGTGTAGTGTAATGTAGTGTAGTGTGTGTGTGTATGTGTGTGCGTTTATTATTTTTAAAAAAGTGTTGTTCTTTGTGCTTTTTTTTATTTTTTACATCAAGTCCCCCTGTGTATGCGGATTTGTAAATTCTGTCATCTGTTCTCACCGGCACACAATGGCATACTCTTACGAAAAGCGGAACAGGATTTATCGTGTGCGCAAGATGTGTGTATGTGTGTGTGTGTGTGTGTGCGTGCGCGCGCGCACGCATGCACAGGAGCAAACACACGCGCGTGCACACCGATCTCAAGAACAGCAAAAGTGCCAACATCTGGAAAGCTTTTTGTTTTTGTTTGTTTGTTTGTTTTTATTAAAGATTTTAAAAAAAAAGTGACACGCATGTGTTAGCAATTTCATATAAAATGTTCAAGTAAAACTCACTCACAACAACGGGCGAATTTACCCAATTTAGTAAGTATTAGTACTTTGAAAACTCGCCCTGAATAAAAAGGGAATCAGAACATCAGGCAAATATATCCCTAAAAGAAAATCTCTATATTTACAATACGGACTTGCCCTTATAGTTAAATCTCAATGTCAGACGCATTTACCTCAGTGAAAAAAACACAAACTTAAGTGGCACGGGCACGTCACACGAACATCTGGACTGGCCAAGACTGTCCTACAGGGAACAGTACAAGGAGGGAGACGAAGAGGCAGACAGAGAAAACGATGGGAAGACTTCAGAGAGTAGACTGGCCTTGAGTGGAACGATTTGCTACAGAAAGCAGAGGACCGCGAGGAGTGGAGGAAGCT
>CM054164.1:21512777-21515277 GCA_028751875.1 Rapana venosa
AATGTTTCAGTATTGCAGGAGAAGAAAAGAAAAAAACGGTTGTCTTTGGCTGTGAAAAGCGTAAGGTTTGGTTTGATTTAGAATGTAAACAGCAGAACAGTTTTAAGGAGGCACCTGTGTAAAGTTAATAGAGCTGATGATATGTCTTCTCGACTGCAATATTTTCAAAAGAGGAGAGAATATAAGAGATTACTACAGTTAAAGAAAAGGGCACACAGAGAGAATGTGCTGGAGTCACTGAAACGTCATTTAAATGACAGCAAACAGTTCTGGGACACAGTTCGCTCTGTTAGGCCCAGGCAAAGTAGCTACAACACCATAACTATAGATACATGGTTTCACCACTTTCAGAATGTTTTTAATGAAGGACTTCCTACATGTTGTACCAGCAATACTAACTTTGACACTTACTATGATAATGTAGATATCCAGTCTGAAAGTGGTGAGTTAGAACAGTCAATATCAGAGTCTGAAATTGTACGTACTGTCAAAGCCTTGACAAGTCAGAAAGCCGCTGGTCCTGATGGACTAATCGGCGAGTTTTATAAAAACAGCATCAATGTAATTTTGCCGTTCCTATTAAAGTTTTTCAACCATATCTTTGAGGAGGGTATGTTTCCTGATGACTGGACAATGGCCATCTTTCAGCCTTTACACAAAAGGGTGACCTGAATCAGCCAGATAACTATCGTGGGATTTCTTTACTAAACATATGTAGTAAACTGTAGACGTTTATCTTGAATAAATGGGTTTGTAAGTGGATTAAGACAAATGAGGTTTTAGGCGAGGAACAAGCAGGATTTAGGGAAAAGCATTGTACCACTGATTATGTGTTTACTCTTATGGCTTGTGTTCAGAAGCAATTGTTAAGGCATAGAAAACTTTATGCTGCTTTTATCGACTTCAGAAAAGCCTTCGACACTGTAAGTAGGGAGAAACTGGAACATTTTGCATGTAAACGGAATAAGAGGTAAAGTTTTGAATGTACTAAAAAGCATGTATGCTGTTGTGAAAGTCCGCATTCGACCTGGTGCTAAGCTGACAGATTTTTTTTTAATGTCCACTGGTTTGAAACAGGGAGAAGTGTGTTCTCCAGTTTTGTTTTCTTTATTAATCAACGAACTGACCAAAGACATTTATGGCATTCAGTTGTCACCTGATTTGACTCAGGTACTTATCTTGCTATTTGCAGACAACGTTGTTCTTTTGTCAGGCAGCATTATTGGACTGCAGACTCAGATCAATGTACTGCACAACACTGCTAAACGTTTAGATTTGGTTGTTAACCTCGAGAAATCGAACATTGTTGTTTTTAGAAATGGTGGTTTCTTGGCTGAGAACAAAAATGGAGGTACGGGGATGGTGTGTTAGAGACAGTAAACATGTACAAATATCTGGGCATTATTCTCACTACACGGCTTTCATTCCAGTCCACACTAAAAGACTTGTCTGATCGTGCTGGAAAAGGGGTCACAGCTATACTGAGGTTACTTTGGTCCATTGGAGAACATTCACCAGACATATTTTTTAAGTTGTTTGACAGTCAGATCCAGCCAATATTGACTTACGGCGCAGAAATATGGGGCATAGTAAATAACCATGACATTATTGAAAGGGTGCATCTATTAGCCATGAAACGCTACATGTGTGTTAGTCAGAGAACTCCAAGACATTTAGTTTATGGAGAGTTAGGCCGTTTTCCGCTTAAGATCAATATTTTTGCCAAATGTATATAGTTTTGGCTGCGCATTGTTGGTATGGATGATTCGAGATATCCTAAAAAGGCGTACTCAAAGTCAGAATTATACATGGGCATGCAAAGTTCCGAATATGTTGTATATGTTTGGTTATGGAATTGTATGGGAAGCACAGTCTGTAGGAGATGTCAGGATGTTTATCGCACAGTTTAAACAGCGTTTAGTTGACTCGTGTTCACAAGACTGGCATTCTGCCCTTGAATCACATGACTTTTACGCAGTGTACTCTACATACGCTGATTCCTTGACCTTACGTCCCATACTTTCGAGTTGTGACATGTCTTAACGTGCGTAAAATATTTACAAGATTTAGAATTGGCACACTGCCTTTGCGCTCACATTTTCTGAGTTATGGTATGTACAGTGTGAAATTGAACAATGCTTACTGCCCTTTTTGTGCAGAAACTCCTGAAACAGAACTACACTTTTTGTTGGTGTGTCCAAAGTATACTGATTTACGTTCACAACTAATTCCCTCAAATACTACAGAAAACCCTCAATGTTCAAATTTGTGTTACTGCTTTCTTGTGGAAACAAAGGCATTATTTCGACACTCTGTAATTTCATCTACAAAGCATATCTAATCAGGAAAGATGCACTTGAAAGTGGAACTGAATGTGCATGTTTTGTGAACTCCATTTGTATGGGTCCGTGGCCGAACAAATAAATCATTTGACTTTGACTTTGACTTTGACACACGCACGCACGCACGCACGCACGCACGCACGCACGCACGCACACAC
>CM054164.1:21530277-21557777 GCA_028751875.1 Rapana venosa
CACACATTCTCTCTCACTGTGCCCATCTCTCTCTCTCTCTCTCTCTCTCTCCTCTCTCTCTCTCTGTGTCTACCTCCCCCTCCCTACACACACCACACACACACACACACACACACACACACACACACACACACACACACACACACACACACACACATTCTCTGTCACTGTGCCCATCTCCCCTCTCTCCCCTCTCTTTCCCCTCTCTCCTCTTTTTCTACCCCCCCCCCCCTACACACACACACATTCTCTGTCACTGTGCCCATCTCTCTCCTCTCTCTCTCCTTTCTCCCCCCCCCCCCCCCCCCTACACACACACACACACTCACACTTCTCTTCACTGTACCCATCTCTCTCTCTCTCTCTCTCTCATTCTCTCTCTCTCTCTCACCCCCTCTTCTCTCTTTTCTCTTCCCTACCCCCTCTCCCCCAACCTCTCTGAATCTGCTCATCTGCCTCCCTCTCTTCTTCTCCCTCCCCCCCCCCCCCCCCCCCCCCTCCTCTCTCTCATGGCGTTCATCCCTTTTTCCTCTCCTTCTCTGCTGCCTCTCTAGTCATCGTCTCTCTGCTTTCCTTCTGACTGTCTGTCTCTCTGTCTGTCTGTCCTCCCCCGTCTGTCTCCCCCCTCCTCCTCTGTATCTCTCTCTATCTGTCTGTCCGTGTGTCTGTCTCTGTCTGTCTGTCTGTCTGTGGGACCTATACTATATTTATTTAATCTATTTTATTATTTTATATCGAGGATAATGGAATAAGCACTCATGTGCTTTTTTTTAACATCCAGTCCCCGTGTGTATGCGGTTTTGTAAATTTGTCATATGTTCCCACTGGCACACAATGGCCTACTCTTTCAAACAGGATTTTAACGTGTGCGCAAGATGTTCCGCGTGCATTCGCACACGGGGCCTCGGTTTATAGTCTCATCCGAAGGACTTTTAGGGGAGAGTGGAGTCGGCACTGATGTTAACTCCAGGGGGAAATATCCCCTTGAACGGGAATCGAACCCAGGTCGTCAGATTGCGAGCGCAATGTTCTAACCACTAGGCTATCCCGTCCCCCACTACTATAGTAGCTTGAAGGGCTGGCTTGAGACCATCTGTTGTGTCCTAAAGTGGCTGTTGTCCTAAAATGGTCAGACTCCACGAGATAAGAACCCCTCTCCCGCTGGTCTGGAAACAGTCTTGTGGAAACTGACCTCCTTCGGCTACACACCGGTATTAATTTGGGGGACATGTAGTATCTTCTATAGAATGCGAGTGGAAAAAAAGTTGGTGATTTTCACAGATTTTTTTTAAAGCATGAAAAAATGGACTGTGCACTTGTTTTTTTTTGGGATTGAGGACATAGAGCAATACCAGGTAGCCACGAGAAAGTTGGAAATAATCATCAAATGAGGATTGCCTGTATTCCTACAGCGTAGACCACGCGCATGCATATTGCGGTAAGGAAGCTAGCAGACGACAGAGGACTGAGGGGGTACAGTGTTTGCTGAAAAATTGAAAATTTTTTAAACCTACCAAATTTGTTCAAAATCACATGAGTTTTGAGTCAGAAGCTAGTAGTCTTTCACAAAAGAGTGGTTTTTGTTTCTGTGGATGCCTTAGTACGTGCGGTATGAATATATATAAGAGTCACATAGAAAAACAGAAGGAAAAGAGTGATTTTTTAATAATGATAATAGTAACAATAATAATAATAATAATAATGTATGGAATTATATAGCGCTGAATCTTTAAGGCAACAAATCAAAGCGCTCAGATTATTTTTTTCTTTTTTCTTTCTTAAAATATTTTTTATGCGTGTGTATGCGTTTTAAAAAAAAAATTGCGTCATCTGTTCCCACCCGCACACAATGGCCTACTCTTTCGAACAGCGGAAGAACAGGATTTAACGTGTGCGCAAGATGTTCTGCATGCGTTCGCACACGGGGCCTCGGTTTATAGTCTCATCCGAAGGACTTTGACATTCAGTTCGATTTTTTGGGTCAAACTGGGAAGAAAGGGCGAGGCTGGGAATCGAACCCAGAACCTCACGGTTTACTTGTTGGCAGGCAAACGTCTTAACCATCCTGCCACCTTCCTTCCTAATACCGGTGTGCAGCCTTCTCCAGCTGGTATGACTGTCAAAGCACAGACTGCAGATGGCAAGAGACAAATGATTTAAAACCTGACCATTTCTTCTCGTCTTTGTGAGCTGTGCGAATCGCGGTAAAACGACAGATTTTTCCCCGGGAAAGTTAGGAAGTGGTACTACTACTACTACTGCTGCTGCTGCTGCTGCTGCTGCTACTACTACTACTGATGATGATGACACTACTATTACTACCTCTACTACTACTGCTACTACTACTGCTACTACTACTACTACTACTGCTACTACTACTGCTACTGCTACTACTACTACTACTACTACTACTACTACTACTACCACTACCACTACTACTACTACTACTACTACTACTACTATGATGATGACACTACTACTACTACTACTACTACTACTACTACTACTATGATGGTGATGACACTACTACTACTACTACTACTACTACTACTACTACTACTACTATTGCTGCTGCTGCTGCTGCTACTACTACTGATGATGATAATGATGATGATGACGACACCACCACCACCACCACCACCACCACACCACTCTACTACTACTACTACTACTACTACTACTACTACTACTACTACTACTACTACTACTACTACTACTACTACTGATGATGATGATGACGACAACGACGACGACGACGACGACACTACTACTACTACTACTACTACTACTACTACTACTACTACTACTACTACTACTACTACTACTACTACTAACTACTACTACTACTACTACTGATGATGATGATGGAATTTATATAACGCTATATGTTCCACCTAAAAAACCCAAATCAAAGCTTTGCATTCAACCTATTCTTACACATGCAACCTATAACAAGGAATATTTTTAACAAATTCAAATGTACACACACACAAGCGCGCACGTGCACGCACGCACACACATGCACACACACAGACATACACACAGACACACACACGCATACACACGCACGCACACGCACGCGCACACACACAGACACACAGACACACACATACACACACAGGCACACACACAGGCACACACACACGCACACATACATACATGCGCACGCGCACGCGCGCGCGTGCACACAGGGGCGCTGGGACGGGAACAAGAACACGCACACATCTAAAACGAAAGAATTGCAATAACAAAAACCACCACCACCACCACCATCACCATCATCATCACCATCACTATAATCGTTTTCATCGTCATCGTCATCATGATCATCATCTCAGAACAAAAAACAACAAAAACAAAGACATCACGATTATGATCATTCCTCCATCACAACAACTTCAGTGGAATTCAGCAATACGTCGGTTCCTCTGTCCAGCTCTGTGAAATATCTAGGTGTGGTTCTTGACAACACACTCTCTATGAAAAAATTCATCACCCAGACCTGCCAGTCTTGCTACTATCAATTACGGCGCATAAGTGCAATTCGCAATGCAATTCGCAAGTATCTGTCTACTGAAGCAACATCCAAACTTGTCACGTCTCTCATTCTTTCTCGACTGGACTACTGTAATTCTCTCTTGGCTGGTTTGCCGGCATCATCCATCTACTCCCTTCAACGCATACAAAACTCTGCAGCTCGACTGGTCCTTAGAAACAAAAAATCTGAACACATCACTCCTCTTTTGCGATCTCTTCACTGGCTGCCTGTCTCACAAAGAATAAAGTATAAGATTAATACCCTTTGTTTCAAATGTCTCCACAAATCTGCACCTTCTTATCTCTGTAACTGTCTTCACCTGTACACTCCGTCCCGTTCCCTTCGTTCAGCTGTAGATACATTGTGCTTTCGAACACCCAGATTTAAACAAACCACTGTTGGCCGTCGTTCTTTCTCTGTTTCCGGTCCCTCTACATGGAACGACCTCCCTCTTCCACTTCGCCAAAAGCCTTCTTTTGATTCTTTCAAATCTAGCCTCAAAACGCACTTATACTAATTGATATCTTCCCCTGTTGTCTGTTCCTACATGTCAATAGCTGCTTTCACCTCCACCACCCCCACCTAAGTGTGTTGTGTATATAAATTTGATATTTGTTTATCTTGATATTTATGGATGGTTGCATGCGTATGAATGATTTGAATGCAAGCGCTTTGATTTGTTTACTTTACAAGATTCAGCGCTATATAAATTCCATACATTATTATTATTATTATTATCTTCATCGAACCTCCACCACCACCGCTACCACCACCACCACCACCACCACCACCACCACCACCACCACCACCACCACAACCATCGCCACCACCACCACCACCACCACCACCACCACCACCACCTCCACCACCCCCCTCCTCCGCCCCCCAAAAAAACCACCATCACCACACCACCACAAACCACCACCACCATCACCACCACACCATCAAAACCACCACCACCACCACACCATCAAAACCACCACCACCACCATCACCACCACACCACCAAAACCACCACAACCCCCCCCCCCCACACACACCCACCCACCCCCCACCACCACCATCATCACAACCACCACCCACCTCCTCGCCCCCCACCACCACCACACCACCACCACGGAAGCAGAGCACAAAGCAGAGGAAAAGAGAAGGAAGGGCACGTAACTCTGTTGCTGCCGTGACAACCTGGCACAGTTTGTCCTCGTAAATAAATGATGTCAGGAATTTGAAGAAAATCTCTGGGGGATCTTGTCTTGGCGTCAAAGTGCCGTTCATTAGCTGTGGAATTTCTATAACCAGCAGTGTGTGTGTGTTGTGTGTGTGTGTGTGTGTGTGTGTGTGTGTGTGTGTGTGTGTGTGTGTGTGTGTGCTGTGTTGTGCTGTGTGTGTGTTGTCCCGACATGGGCACATGTTTAGAAACAAGAATGTGTGTGTGTGTCAAAGTCAAAAACACTTTAATCATCCCATGAAGGGCAATTACAATACTGACAGGAAGATTGGTACGCATAAAAAATCTCCAAGACACAAAAAAAGCATTATTTCATATTGGTTAAAACATTCCAAAATGACTTCAAATAAAAATGTCACGAACACACACACACACACACACACACACACACACACACACACACACACACACACACACACACACACACACACACACACACACACACACACTGCTGGTTATAGAAATTCCACAACTAGTGTGTGCGCGCGCGCGTATGTGCGTACATACGTATCTCTGTCTGTCTGTCTGTCTGTCTGTCTGTATGTATGTAGTGGTTAGGTAGGTAGCCAGGTGTGTATGTGTGTGTGTGTATGCATGTGTGTATCTTCAATTTTACGTCTGTTCACTTAAAGTGATATGTGTGCATGTATCTTCTTAAATACGGCAAGCTACCTTCTTCTTCTTCTTCTTCTTCTTCTTCTTCTTCTTCTTCTTCTTCCTTTTTTGTCATGTTTCTCCCAAGGGAGGTTTGACATTGATGAGCCTTCTCCATCTGTTTTGAGCTTCCTCCTTATTTATGCCCCTTTCCCTAAGATCATCTGCCATACAGGCAGCCCAGGTCTTGCTAGGTCTTCCCTTTGGTCTCTTTCCATCCACTACGAAGTTCATTGCTCTTTTTATGATGTGGTGGTCTGCTTTCCGTTGAACGTGCCCAAACCAGCGCAGTCTATTGGTACTAGCTACAGACTTCAGATCATCAACTTTGCACATTCTCCATAGTTCTTCATTCGTGATCCCGTCTTCCCATTTGATCTTTGTCATGTAGAGTAGCATTCGGTTTTCACAGCTACCTAGTGAAGCTGATAAATAAAATGATGAAGGAAACGTCCTGATCTGTTTTATTTCAAGAACATTCTGACACTGACAGATTCGGGCGACTGCCAAGTCATTGTACTTATAGCTTATCTCTTTCCTCATCCTAATTTCGAATTCAAAATTATAAAATCCTTCAGTAGAGTCCACCTTACTTAACGATTTACCACAGCACTTAACCAACCCGCGGCAACAAGAGAGTTGTCTCTGACAAAATTCTGTAGAAAAAAGCCACTCTGATAGAGAAACAATTAGTTGCAGACAGGAAGAAAATGATAATGGTTGGCGCTGCTCTTGTGGCGACACGCTCTCCCTGAGGAGAGCAGCCCGAATTTGATGCAGAGAAATTTGCGGTGACTTAAAGTGGTATCGCCTGGGCTTTATCACAGTTCTTGATTAAACCATTGACGCTGCGGGCAACAGCCAAGTGAGAGGCTGTATGACCAGTGGCTTTCTTTCCCACTCATGGAATTCCACTTTACAGCTTAGTCTTTAGTGATCGACTATGACTGTCTGACTAGGAGGCTTGACTCGCACAGTCCATATGTGTTGCAGCCCTGGGGGCTGGTTGGCCTTTGGAGAACATCTCCAACGCTGACTGTCCTTATGCCCACTTGGCCGAGGGAGTGGGGATGTACTGTGGGCAAGGCATCTCCACTATAATCAAATTTCTGCCCAGTTTCCAAAACAGCAGCTGCCTCCTCTGCCGTTTTGGAGGTCATCGTCGGACACGACGGACAAACATACATACAATGAAAAAATGAAATGAAAAAAAAAAATAATAAAAAAAAGGGGTTGGGGGGTTGGGGGTTAACTGGCTTCATCTTGTGTGGTGTGTGTTTCAGGTGAACATGCAGGTCGTTCTGTTGTCCGTCATTGCTCTCTTTGCGTGTGCCAGAGGACAGGGTAAGTGTTTATCATTTATTTATTTATTTATTTATTTATTTATTTATTTACTCTTTGCTCTGTGTGATCTTCAGTTTAACGTCTATTCACATTTAGTGAATTTAGACAGCTCTCTGTGTGTGTGTTTATTTATTTTATTTTATATTTCATTTTATTTTATTCTTTTATATCGAGGATAATGGAATAATCACTTATTTACTTTTTTTTTTTTTTACATCTAGTCCCCGTGTGTATGCGGTTTTGTAAATTTTGTCATCTGTTCCTACCGGCACACAATGGCCTACTCTTACGAAAAGCGGAACAGGATTTTAACGTGTGCGCAAGATGTTCTGTATGCGTTCACACACGGGGCCTCGGTTTATAGTCTCATCCGAAGGACTTTTGGGGAGAGTGGAGTCTGCAATGATGTTAACTCCAGGGGAAAATATCCCCTTGAACAGGAATCGAACCCGGGTCGTCAGATTGCGAGCGCAATGTTCTGACCACTAGGCTATCCCGTCCCGTGTGTGTGTGTGTGTGTGTGTGTGTGTGTGTGTGTGTGTGTGTGTGTGTGTGTGTGTGTGTGTGTGTGTGCGCCAGGGGGACAGAGTAAGTGTTTATTCATTCATTCATTCATTCATTCATTCATTCATTCATTCATTCATTCTGTCTTCGCTCTCTTTGTGTCTGCCAGGAAGCCCAGGGTAAGTGTTTATTCATTCATTTAATATGTATGTATTCATTTCTCTATTTATCCATTCATTTATTAAGCTATCTGTTTATTTATCTCTTCATTTATTCACGCTTTTACTTCCGAGGATAGTGGAATAAGCATTCGTGTGTGCTTTTTTTGCATCTAGTCCCCGTGAGCATGCGGTTTGATAAATTTTGTCATTCGTTTCCCACCCGCACAAAATGATGGCCTAAGCGGAACAGGATTTAATGTGTGCGCAAGATGTTCTGCATGTGTTCGCACACGAGGCCTCGGTTTATAGTCTCATCCGACGTCTGAAGTGTGTGTTTTTGTTTGTTTGTTTTGTATTGTTTAATGTCTATTCACTACTTGGTGGATTTTTTCCTCTGGAGTTAACAACAGTGCCGACTCCACTCTCAGAGGTCCCGTGTGCGAACGCACGCAGAACATTTTGCGCACACGTTAAAACCCGTTCCGATTTTCGAAAGAGTAGGCCGTTGTGTGCCGGTGGGAACGGATGACAACATTATTTTACAAAACTGCATACACACGGGGGGGATTGGATGTGAAAAAAAAGCACATGGGTGCTTATTCCATTATCCTGGAAATAAAAGAATAAGGATAAAAAATAAAGAATCCTCCTCCTCTTCCTCCTTCTCCTCCTCCTTCTTCACCTCCACCACCTCCTCCTCCTCCTTCTCCCCCTTCACCTCCTTCTCCACCTCCTCCTCCTTCTTCTCCTCCTCCACCTCCTCCTCCTCCACCTCCTCCTCCTCCACCTCTTCCACCTCCTTCTTCTCCTACTCCTCCTCCACCTCCTTCTTCTTCTTCCTTCGTCTCCTCCACCACCTCCTCCTCCTTCTTCTCTTCCTCCTCCTCTTCCCTCTTCTCCTCCTCCTCCTTCTTTCCTCCTCCTCTTCCTCCTCCACCACCACCACTCCTCACCATCCTCCTCACCATCCTCCTCACCATCCTCCTCACCATCACCATCACCATCATCACCATCATCAACATTAACTTACTATATCTTGCTCAGACCTGCTCCTCCTCCTCCACCACCTCCTCCACCTCCACCTCACCCTCCCCCCCTCCCCACCACCACCACCATCACCATCACCAACATGAACCTTAATACATTCTTGCTCAGACCTGCTCCTCCTCCTCCTCCACCACCTCCTCACTCTCCTCCTCAACACCATCACCATCATCACCATCACCATCACCATCATCACCATCACCATCATCATCATCATCATCACCATCACCATCACCATCATCACATTAACTTTACTTACTACATCTTGCTCAGACCTGCTCCTCCTCCACCCCCACCACCTCCACCATCACCCCCACCATCACTATCACCATCACCACCATCACCATCACCATTTAACCATACTTACTCACTACAATCTTGCTCAGACCTCCTCCTCTCGGGCACCCCGACCAACGTGGTCAACGGCAGCACCAAGGCGTTGGAGATCCTCTGCAACGCGCCCTCCATGGACGAGGCCTCCAACCACGTCATCCTCCTGCAGCTGGACAGGCTAGTGGAGGGCGAGGACGAGGACGAGGTCGAGGTCATACCCATCGCCAAGGACTGGGGTGACGGACCCGTGCTGCACGTGAAGAACAACCGCACTTCTGTGGAGGGCAAGCTGAGGGGTAACACAAGGAAACCTCCCTCCCCCCTTATCCAAAAAGAAAAAGAAGAAGAGTTGATTGTAGCTTAGTAAAAGAGAGTGTGTGTGCGCGCGGATTTTTTTTTTTGTATGTGTGTCTGTTGTGTGTTGTGGGGTGTTGGGGTGTGGAGGTGTGGGGTTGGGGTGGGGGTGGGGGTGGGGGGATGGGTGGTGGGGTTGTGTGGGTGTGTTAGGGGTGGGGGGGATGGGTGGGGTGGGGTGGGGGTTTGGGGATGGTGGTGGTGGTTTGGGGGGTTGGGGAAGGGGAGGGGTGAGGATGGGTGAGGGGATTGGGGTGGGTGAAGGTGGGTGAGGAGATGGGGGTTGTGGTGGGTGGCGAGTGGGGATGGTGGGTGTGGGGGTGGTTGTGGGGGAGGTGTGGTAGGGTGTGGGGGTAGGGTGGGTGGAATGTGAGGGGTTGGGGGTTGGGGTGGTGGTGGGTGGTGAGGGGTAGTGGTGGTGGGGTGGATGGAGTGGGTGTGTTGGGGGTGGGGGGTTGTGTGGTGTGGGGTGGTGTAGGGTGGTGGTGGTTGGGGTGTGGGGATGGTGGGGATAGGGTGGGGGTGTGGTGTGGTGGTGATGGGTTGGGGAGTGGGGGGTGGGTGTGGGATGGTGAGGGTGGGGTGGGTGGTGATGGAGGTCGTGTGGGGTGGGTGGTGGGTAGGGTGTGTGTGAGGGGGGGGGGGGAGTTGGTGTGATCTGGTGTGGTGTGATGTGATGTGTGTGTTTGGGTGTGGGTGTGTGGTGGTGGTTTTTTTATAGTTGAAAAGGTTACGGTAAAATGTATGGATGAATAGTGCCTTTCTTGCTGTCTGGTGAAAGGATACTGTGGCTTTGTTGTTGAGTGTTGAAAAAGATGGTTTTTTGATAGAGAAAAAATGAATTATCTTCTTGTGTTGTTGTTTTTGTTGTTGGTGGTGTTGATGGTGTTGTTGTTGTTGGTGTTGGTGTTGTTGTTGGTGGTGTTGGTGTTGGTGGTGGTGTTGGTGTTGGTGGTGGTGTTGGTGGTGTTGGTGGTGTTGGTGTTGTTGGTGTTGTTGGTGTTGGTGTTGTTGTTTGGTGGTGTTGGTGTTGGTGTTGGTGTTGGTGTTGTGTGGTGGTGTTGGTGTTGTTGTTGGTGTTGTTGTTGGTGTTGGTGTTGGTGTTGGTGTTGTTGTTGGTGTTGTTGGTGTTGGTGTTGTTGTTGGTGTTGTTGTTGTGTTGGTGTTGGTGTGTTGGTGTTGGTGTTGTGTTGTGTTGTTGTTGTTGTGTTGTTTTCTTCTTCTTCTTCTTCTTCTTCTTCTTCTTCTTCTTCTCCTCTTCTTCCTCCTCCTCCTCCTCCTCCTCCTCCTCCTCCTCTCCTCCTCCTCCTCCCTCCTCCTCCTCCTCCTCCTCCTCCTCCTCCTCCTCCTCCTCCTCCTCCTCCTCCTTCTTCTTCTTCTTCTTCTTCTTCTTCTCCTCCTCCTCCTCCTCCTCCTTCTTTGAATGCCCATACAGCAACTACTGTTGTCTGTTATATGAACAAATACGAAAGTGAAACGAGATATGATACAATTACCTAGAAAAATGAAGGGAATGCTTTTGAGTTACCTTGTCTACATTTACTCAATAGCAGGAGAGGGCTTTTTTGTGTATAGAATACTCATGCAAATAAAATGTAACTGCTAATAATAGATAATTATGCTGATAAGACTGCTTCTGCTCATTAATATTCACACTGGGAAATAGTTGTACTGAAAAGACTTTTTCTGATTATCAATATTCACGTTGAGAAAAATATTCATGCCCATAAAAGTATTCCTGACAATAAAAAAAGTATTTTGCTAATCAGTATTCATAAAAGTATTTTGCTAATCAATATTCAGAATGCTAAAAGTATTTCTGGTAATAAACAATATTTTGATAATCAATATTTATACTGATGAAACAATCCCTGACAATTTTGCTAATCAATATTCATAAAAGTATTTTGCTAATCAATATTCATGCTGATGACAGTATTTCTGGTAATAAAAGAATGGTGTTTTGCTAATCACTATTCATTAAAGTATTTTGCTTATCAATATTCATGCTGATAAAGCTATTCCTGGCAATAATGAAACAGTATTCCTGCTAATCAATATTCATGCTGATAAAACTATTCCTGGCAATCAATAATAAAACAGTATTCCTGCTAATCAATATTCATGCTGTTGAATATTCATGGATGATGCGTACAGGGGGAGCAATGCTGAAGGTGAAGATAGCGGAACCGGAAGTGGGAGACACAGGCGTTTACCAGTGCCGCTTTGCCTTCCTCAACATGGCGCACTTCAAATTCTCCATCCTCAACAGAACTGTGGAGGTGACCTTCACCGGTAAGTGGGGCAGCGCAGGTGACTTGACTCTGCTTGACTTGACTTGACTCTGCTTGACTTGACTTGACTTGGCTTGGCTTGACTTGGCTTGACTTGAGTTGACTTGACTTGGGTTGACTTGACTTGACTCTGCTTGACTTGACTCTGCTTGACTTGACTTGACTTGACTCTGCTTGACTTGACTCTGCTTGACTTGACTTGACTTGACTCTGCTTGACCTGACTTGACTTGACTCTACTTGACTTGACTTGACTTGACTCTGCTTGACTTGACTCTGCTTGACTTGACTTGACTTGACTCTGCTTGACCTGACTTGACTTGACTCTACTTGACTTGACTTGACTTGACTCTGCTTGACTTGACTCTGCTTGACTTGACTTGACTTGACTTGACTCTGCTTGACTTGACTTGACTCTGACTTGACTCTGCTTGACTTGACTCTGCTTGAATTGACTCCGCTTGACTTGACTCTGCTTGACTTGACTTGACTTGGGTTGACTTGGCTTGACTTGACTTGGGTTGACTTGACTTGGCTTGCCTTGACTTGGCTTGACTTGGGTTGACTTGGCTTGACTTGGCTTGACTTGACCCTTAACCCTTTGAATTTTCTGGGCACTGCGCTCAATTCTAAAGTCTGTATCTTGGGGACGGGATAGCTCAGTGGTCAGAGCACTCGCTCTCCCCAAGTTAAGGTTAAGCAGTTCTCAGTGTGGTTACTTCGTGGATGGGTGACCGTTTTACGCGCCTTGGCTTCAGTACAGTCACCCGGCTCATCCAGGTGTAAATTGGCTACCTGCCCCCTTTAGGGTCAGGGAAGGCAAAGCAGCAAAGGAGAGGAGATGGGCGCCGCCCTCAATATGCTGGCCCCCTGGAGAAGCTGAGGTCTCTGATACTTTTCGCTCCCCAACGACCGCATAGGTTATGGAAACCCCTTGACCTTATCTTATAAATAGAATCTGGTGGAGCCTATCCCTCTCCCTGCATGCTGGGTGTATTTGTGTCATCTACATCATCAGCTGGGTTGCTCTTTTACCGAAGAGTGGGCTTAGTTTTAATGTGGGCACAGGAAGTTGAGTGCGCATGTATTGGCATGTGGGAAAATTTTCAGTTTTCAATGTCATTCTGGAGGGCTTTTGAAGGAGTGGAGTCAGTACCGATATTAATTCATTTCATGCATTGGTGCTACGTTGGTTCTAAACTAAAAAAGTTTGTTTAAACCACATATTATGTATGTATTTTAGTCCGTCGTGTCCGACGATGACCTCCAAAACAGCAGAGGAGGCAGCTGCTGTTTTGGAAATTGGGCAGAAATTTGATTATAGTGGAGATGCCTTGCCCACAGTACATCCCCACTATTAACTTCAGGGGAAAAAAACCTCATCAAAGGGGCATCACTGGTACCGTCAGAATTTCGAGGGAGAGTACCACGATATAACCATTAGTCCACCCGTCCATAAACAGAGAGACAGACAGACAAACACAAACAAACAAACAAACAAAACCCAAAAGAAGAAAAAAGTAACAATAACAAGAGCTAGACTAAATTTATGGCAACCATGATTTGCCAAAGCCCTGGAGCAGAAACTGGTAACGTGTGAGATGAAGTGCTTGAGGAAAGCCGTCAAGACCAGGAGAGACAAGATAAGAAACGAGGTGATCAGAGACATGGTAGGAGCCACACCCGTCCTACACCATATTGAACAAAAACGAACCAAGGGGTTCGGGCACCTCACACGGATGCTGCCAAACCAGCCAGCCCTGCGTGCTTACAACTTGAGGTACTCTGGCACGAGGGCCAGAGGTAGACCCAGGCGACGCTGGAGTGATTCTGTGGCAGAAACACTGAAAGTGCATGGATTGTCCCTCCTCCAAGCTACCCGCCTTGCAGCAGACAGACAGTTATATCTCCCCGCGACGCCACAGAGTACAAGCGGAAGGAAAAAGTAATTAAGTAAGTATGATTTGGGGAAGTGACTGACTTGGTAGCTTTGACCATATGGTTGGTTGGTTGTTTAGTTGGCTGGTAGGTTTCTTTCTTACTTTCTGTCTGTCTCTCTGTCTCTGTCTCTGTCTCTCTCTGTGTTTCTGTCACTCTCTCGCTCTCTCTCTCTCTCTCTCTCTCTCTCTCTCTCTCTCTCTCTCTCTCTCTCTCTCAGTTTTACTAATAAGATTTCCCTTCATTCCTCTCCTCCCATCCTCACCTCCTTCTTTTTAAAATTTTATATCTGTCTTTTCATTCTTTGGCAAACCCTTCTCTGAAACCAACTCTCTGTGACGTCATTTTTCGCCATGACGTCAAACCTGATGAGCCACACCAGTCCCAATGGCTCCAGTGATGTCATGCTCGTGTGACCAGGTCTGGGCCGAAGTCAAGGATCTGAGGGGTAGGTGTAGTGTGTGTGTGTGTGTGTGTGTGTGTGTGTGTCGTGTGTTGTGTGTGTGTGTGTGTGTGTGTGTGTGTGTGTGTGTGGGTGTTGTGTTGTAAGTCAAAGTCAAAGTCAAAGTTTTATTTTCAGATGGTACATTGAATAAGCAGTGCATTTGCTTTTTTTCACCAAGCCATCTATCTAAAGAAAAAAAAAGCGAGAATGTGTGTGATTGTGTCAAAGTCAAAGTCAAGTCAAACTTTTATTTTCAGATGGCACATTGTGTGTGTGTGTGTGTGTGTGTGTGTGTGTGTGTGTGTGTGTGTGATTGGGTGTGTGTGTGTGTATGTGTTTGTGTGATTGTGGTGATGGTGTGTGTGTATTGTTTGTGTGATTACAGGTGATGGGGTGTGTGTGTGTGTGTGGGTGGGTGTATGTGTGTTGTGATGGTGTGTGTGTTTGTGTGTGTGTGTATGTGTGTGTATGGTATGTGTGTGTATGTGTGGTGTGTGAGTGTGTGTGATTGTAGTGATGGTGTGTGTGTGTGTTTGTGTGATTGTGGTTATGGTGTGTGTGTGTATGTGTTTGTGTGATTAAGGTGATGGTGGTGTGTGTGTGTGTGTGTGTGGGTGGGTGTATGTGTGTTGTGATGGTGTGTGTGTTTGTGTGTATGTGTGTGTTTGTGTGTGTGTGGTGATGGTGTGTGTGTGTGTGGTGATGTGTGGTGTGTGTCTGTGTGTGTGTGTGTGTGTGTGGTTGTGTGTGTGTGTGGTTGTGTGTGTGTGATTGTGTGTGTGTGTGATTGTGTGTGTGTGTATGTTTGTTGTGTGTATCTGTGATGGTGTGATTGTGTGTGTGTGGTTGTGATTGTGTGTGTTTGTGTGGGGGTGTGTGTGGTGATGGTGTGTGTATGTTTGCATGTGTGTGTGTGTTTGTGTGTGTGTTTGTGGTGTTTGTGTGTGGTGATGGTGTGTGTGTTTGTGTGTGTATGTGTGTGTGGGTATATGTGTGTATATGTGTGTATGTGGTGTGTGGTGTTGTGTGTGTGATTGTGTGTGTGATTTGTGTGTGATTGTGGTGTGTGTGATTGTGTGTGTGTGTGTGTGTTGTGATTGTGTGTGTGTATGTGATTGTGTGTGTGTATGTGATTGTGTGTGTGTGTGTGATTGTGGTGATGGTGTGTGTGTGTGTGTGTGTGTGTGTGTGAGTGTGTGTGTGTGTGTGTGTGTGTGTGTGAGTTGTGTGTGTGTGTGTGTGTGTGTGTAGGTGTGTGTTTGTGATTGTGTGTGTGTGTAGGTGTGTGTTTGTGTGTTCTTCAGTTTAACGTCTATTCACATTTAGTGATTTTAGACGGGAAAAAGTAGTATAAACAAGAGAATGCAAACAATAACAAAAAGTGTCAATCAACAGTGCTTAAAAACTAACTTTAACATACTACAAAAACTGAATTATCGGACTTCTTATCAATCCTAACACAATGTCCAACAGTAACGATGGTTCAGACAAAATCTGATCCAGTGATAAACCTGGTATAGCAGGTAAAAATGCTTTTAATTGTCCACAATCAAAAATAACATGACTATTGGTAATCTTCTCCCACAAATACAGTTTACATCTTTCAGTACTTTGTCCTGAAAGCATTTAGTTTAAATCTGTACATAAGGGATAACATATTTCTACGATTATACCAACCACAGACATTGTTAGAAATGAAAGCATTTCGAAAATCTATCACATTGCTTGTACAGCCATTATAGAGACAATAGCCAGAATCATATATTTTCTTTCTGAAGTGCTTCCAGCAAGCGTTTTGTAGCAAGCTGTATCCCTCATGCAGAGATAAGGCAACGTTTATTTCACAAGAACTATTTTTATTTCTCGCGCCATATTTTGCAAGACTGTCAACTTTTCATTAAAAAAGATACCAGTGTGTGAGGGAACCCAACAGAAAGTAACAGTACTACCTCTTAAATCAAAAGTGTACCAGATGCCTGATTTCAATGATTAGGTCTTTTCTTACTTTAAAAGTAGAATTTCTTAAAGCATGTAAAAACCGATTTAGAATCAACACACTAAAGTATGTTGAATATGTCTTTAGGGAAGTCAAGTACATAGTTAAGTGCCAACACTATAGCAGTTAGCTCAGCTGTAAATATAGATTTATTTTTTCCCAGGTAGACAGCTCGTTCTACTTTTAATGATGGAATAATGAAAGCTGCACAGCTCATTAGTATTTTAAAACGGACCCATCAGTATAGATTTTGAGATGATCAGGATAAGTAGTTGAATATGTTCTTTTACTAGCGATGTAAGAATGATAACATTTTCAGCTTTTCTTACAGAAGAATAATTGATGTCAAAATGAGCTTTAAAAGTTCCCAAGGTGGGTAGGGAGCTGACTGTACTGATTTTGCTAATTCATTTGGTTTAAGTTCTGAATGTTTAAAAAGGGGAGAAGTGTAAGTATTAATTGTAGTAAGCGAGCTGATAGTTCTTGCTCTTTTCGGAAAGTGAATGTCAGACTTTATCTGGACTTCATTTTCAATGTTGCTGTCATTTGTTGTACTTCTTAAAACATATTTTGCCACAGCAAGCTGTCGATATTCATTTAAAGGAAGAACTCCTACTTCCTTATATGTACCTAGAGATGAGGCGTGAGCTGGTACACCTAAAGCAAGTCGAATGCTTTACAATCAAGACTCTGGATTTTCTGAAGCAAATAATTTGGAGCACTGAAAAATACTTCTTGTCCATAAGACAGTCTTGATCGCCAAGGGACAAGGACAGATGCTTTAATACAGTAATATCTTGTCCCATGGCTGTTTACTAGTAACTTTTAGAAGTTAAGAACTTTCTTAGCTTAGTTGCCATATATTCAATATGTTGATTCCACGTTAACTTAGAAGTAAGGAATACTCCTAAGAATTTCACTGCTTGTTTGTATTCTAGAGCTTCTCCATTTATTCGAAAATTAGGTAGAACTTGTGGGTCAAACACCGTTACACCGTGTGTGTTTGCGATTGTGTGTGTGTGTATGTGTGTGTGTATGTGTGTATGTGTGTGTGTTGTGATTGTGGTGATGGTGTGTGTGTGTGTGTGTGGGGGGGGGGGTGTTATGTGTGTTGTGATTGTGTGTGTTGTGTGTGTTGTGGTGTTGTGTGTGACTGTGGTGTTGGTTATGTGTGTTGTGATGGTGTGTGTGTGTGTTGTTGTTGTTGTCTTCAATTTAACGTCTGTTCACTCTAAGTGATATTAGACGAGGGAATAGAAAGTGTAGTGGAAGTTAAAAGAAGGAGAAGAAGGAGTGAAAGGAGAAAAGGTTAAGAAATAGCATGTGTTGGGGTTTGTTTGTTTTTTGGAAAACACACACACACACAAACTAACACCCCCCCACCCCCAACCAACCTAGAAAAGTAATAATACTTTTAAACAGGAGCAAATATAACTCAACAATGTGAGATGAAGTGCTTGAGGAAAGCCGTCAAGACCAGGAGAGACAAGATAAGAAACGAGGTGATCAGAGAACATGGTAGGAGCCACACCCGTCCTACACCATATTGAACAAAAACGAACCAAGGGGTTCGGGCACCTCACACGGATGCTGCCAAACCAGCCAGCCCTGCGTGCTTACAACTTGAGGTACTCTGGCACGAGGGCCAGAGGTAGACCCAGGCGACGCTGGAGTGATTCTGTGGCAGAAACACTGAAAGTGCATGGATTGTCCCTCCTCCAAGCTACCCGCCTTGCAGCAGACAGACAGTTATATCTCCCCGCGACGCCACAGAGTACAAGCGGAAGGAAAAAGTAATTAAGTAAGTATGATTTGGGGAAGTGACTGACTTGGCTAGCTTTGACCTTAGTTGGTTGGTTGGTTGTTTAGTTGGCTGGTAGGTTTCTTTCTTACTTTCTGTCTGTCTCTCTGTCTCTGTCTCTGTCTCTCTCTGTGTTTCTGTCACTCTCTCGCTCTCTCTCTCTCTTTTCTCTCTCTCTTCTCTCTCTCTCTCTCTCTCTCTCTCTCTCTCTCAGTTTTACTAATAAGATTTCCCTTCATTCCCTCTCCTCCCATCCTCACCTCCTTCCTTTTTAAAATTTTTATATCTGTCTTTTTCATTCTTTGGCAAACCCTTCTCTGAAACCAACTCTCTGTGACGTCATTTTCGCCATGACGTCAGAACCTGATGAGCCAACACCAGTCCCAATGGCTCCAGTGATGTCATGCTCGTGTGACCAGGTCTGGGCCGAAGTCAAGGATCTGAGGGGTAGGTGTGTGTGTGTGTGTGTGTGTGTGTGTGTGTGTGTGTGTGTGTGTGTGTGTGTGTGTGTGTGTGTGTGTGTGTGTGTGTGAAGTCAAAGTCAAAGTCAAAGTTTTATTTTCAGATGGTACATTGAATAAGCAGTGCATTTGCTTTTTTTCACCAAGCCATCTATCTAAAGAAAAAAAAAAGCGAGAATGTGTGTGATTGTGTCAAAGTCAAAGTCAAAGTCAAACTTTTATTTTCAGATGGCACATTGTGTGTGTGTGTGTGTGTGTGTGTGTGTGTGTGTGTGTGTGGTGATGGTGTGTTGTGTGTGTATGTGTTTGTGTGATTGTGGTGATGGTGTGTGTGTATGTGTTTGTGTGATTAAGGTGATGGGGTGTGTGTGTGTGTGTGGGTGGGTGTATGTGTGTTTGTGATGGTGTGTGTGTTTGTGTGTGTGTGTATGTGTGTGTAGTGTATGTGTGTGTATGTGTGGTGTGTGAGTGTGTGTGATTGTGTGATGGTGTGTGTGTGTGTTTGTGTGATTGTGGTTATGGTGTGTGTGTGTATGTGTTTGTGTGATTAAGGTGATGGTGTGTGTGTGTGTGTGTGTGTGGTGTGGTGTATGTGTGTTGTGATGGTGTGTGTGTTTGTGTGTATGTGTGTGTTTTGTGTGTGTGTGGTGATGGTGTGTGTGTGTGTGGTGATGTGTGTGTGTGTCTGTGTGTGTGTGTGTGTGTGTGTGGTTGTGTGTGTGTGTGGTTGTGTGTGTGTGATTGTGTGTGTGTGTGATTGTGTGTGTGTGTATGTTTGTGTGTGTATCTGTGATGGTGTGATTGTGTGTGTGTGGTTGTGATTGTGGTGTGTTTGTGTGGGGGTGTGTGTGGTGATGGTGTGTGTATGTTTGCATGTGTGTGTGTGTTTGTGTGTGTGTTTGTGTGTTTGTGTGTGGTGATGGTGTGTGTGTTTTTGTGTGTGTATGTGTGTGTGGGTATATGTGTGTATATGTGTGTATGTGTGTGTGGTGTTGTGTGTGTGTTGTGTGTGTGATTTGTGTGTGATTGTGTGTGTGTGATTGTGTGTGTGTGTGTTTGTGATTGTGTGTGTGTATGTGATTGTGTGTGGTGTATGTGATTGTGTGTGTGTGTGTGATTGTGGTGATGGTGTGTGTGTGTGTGTGTGTGTGTGTGTGTAGTGTGTGTGTGTGTGTGTGTGTGTGGTTGTGAGTGTGTGTGTGTGTGTGTGTGTGTGTGTAGGTGTGTGTTTGTGATTGTGTGTTGTGTAGGTGTGTGTTTGTGTGTTCTCTTCAGTTTAACGTCTATTCACATTTAGTGATTTTAGACGGGAAAAAGTAGTATAAACAAGAGAATGCAAACAATAACAAAAAGTGTCAATCAACAGTGCTTAAAAACTAACTTTAACATACTACAAAAACTGAATTATCGGACTTCTTATCAATCCTAACACAATGTCCAACAGTAACGATGGTTCAGACAAAATCTGATCCAGTGATAAACCTGGTATAGCAGGTAAAAATGCTTTTAAATGTCCACAATCAAAAATAACATGACTATTGGTAATCTTCTCCCCACAAATACAGTTTACATCTTTCACGTACTTTGTCCTGAAAGCATTTAGTTTAAATCTGTACATAAGGGATAACATATTTCTACGATTATACCAACCACAGACATTGTTAGAAATGAAAGCATTTCGAAAATCTATCACATTGCTTGTACAGCCATTATAGAGACAATAGCCAGAATCATATATTTTCTTTCTGAAGTGCTTCCAGCAAGCGTTTTGTAGCAAGCTGTATCCCTCATGCAGAGATAAGGCAACGTTTATTTCACAAGAACTATTTTTATTTCTCGCGCCATATTTTGCAAGACTGTCAACTTTTTCATTAAAAAAGATACCAGTGTGTGAGGGAACCCAACAGAAAGTAACAGTACTACCTCTTAAAATCAAAAAGTGTACCAGATGCCTGATTTCAATGATTAGGTCTTTTCTTACTTTAAAAGTAGAATTTCTTAAAGCATGTAAAACCGATTTAGAATCAACACACTAAAGTATGTTGAATATGTCTTTAGGGAAGTCAAGTACATAGTTAAGTGCCAACACTATAGCAGTTAGCTCAGCTGTAAATATAGATTTATTTTTTCCCAGGTAGACAGCTCGTTCTACTTTTAATGATGGAATAATGAAAGCTGCACCAGCCTCATTAGTATTTAAAACGGACCCATCAGTATAGATTTTGAGATGATCAGGATAAGTAGTTTGAATATGTTCTTTTACTAGCGATGTAAGAATGATAACATTTTCAGCTTTTCTTACAGAAGAATAATTGATGTCAAAATGAGCTTTAAAAAGTTCCCAAGGTGGGTAGGGAGCTGACTGTACTGATTTTGCTAATTCCTTTAGTTTAAGTTCTGAATGTTTAAAAAGGGGAGAAGTGTAAGTATTAATTGTAGTAAGCGAGCTGATAGTTCTTGCTCTTTTCGGAAAGTGAATGTCAGACTTTATCTGGACTTCATTTTCAATGTTGCTGTCATTTGTTGTACTTCTTAAAACATATTTTGCCACAGCAAGCTGTCGATATTCATTTAAAGGAAGAACTCCTACTTCCTTATATGTACCTAGAGATGAGGCGTGAGCTGGTACACCTAAAGCAAGTCGAAATGCTTTACAATCAAGACTCTGGATTTTCTGAAGCAAATAATTTGGAGCACTGAAAAATACTTCTTGTCCATAAGACAGTCTTGATCGCACAAGGGACAAGGACAGATGCTTTAATACAGTAATATCTTGTCCCCATGGCTGTTTACTAGTAACTTTTAAGAAGTTAAGAACTTTCTTAGCTTTAGTTGCCATATATTCAATATGTTGATTCCACGTTAACTTAGAAGTAAGGAATACTCCTAAGAATTTCACTGCTTGTTTGTATTCTAGAGCTTCTCCATTTATTCGAAAATTAGGTAGAACTTGTGGGTCAACACCGTTACACCGTGTGTGTTTGCGATTGTGTGTGTGTGTATGTGTGTGTGTATGTGTGTATGTGTGTTGTGTGTGATTGTGGTGATGGTGTGTGTGTGTGTGTGGGGGGGGGGGTGTATGTGTGTTGTGATTGTGTGTGTTGTGTGTGTTGTGTGTGTTGTGTGTGACTGTGGTGATGGTATGTGTGTTGTGATGGTGTGTGTGTGTGTTGTTGTTGTTGTCTTCAATTTAACGTCTGTTCACTCTAAGTGATATTAGACGAGGGAAATAGAAAGTGTAGTGGAAGTTAAAGAAGGGAGAAGAAGGAGTGAAAGGAGAAAAGGTTAAGAAATAGCATGTGTTGGGGTTTGTTTGTTTTTTGGAAAACACACACACACACAAACTAAACACCCCCCCCACCCCCAACCAACCTAGAAAAGTAATAATACTTTTAAACAGGAGCAAAATATAAACTCAACAATGTGGAAACATGAAATAACAATAATGTAACTACAATAAATATTCAAGTGGACTATGCAATAAACATCTAACAATGGCAAAGGCTAGCTTTGAATGTGTGTGTGTGTGTGTGTGTGTGTGTGTGTGTGTGTGTGTGTGTGTGTGTTGTGAGTGTGTTTGTGTGTAACTGTGGTGATGGTATGTGTGTGTGGTTGTGTGTGTGTATGTGTTGTGTCTCTCTTTCTCTGTCTCTGTCTCTCTCTCCCTCTTTCTCTGTCTCTCTCTCTTTCTGTCTGTCTGTCCCTCTCTCTCTCTGTCTCTCTTTCTCTATCTCTGTCTCTGTCTTTCTCTGTGTCTGTCTTTCTGTCTGTCTGTCTGTCTGTCTCTCTCTCTCTCTTCCTCTTTCTCTCTCTCTTTCTGTCTGTCTCTGTCTCGCTCTCTTTCTCTCTTTCTTTCTTTCTTTCTTTCTGTCTGTCTGTCTTTCTGTCTGTCTGTCTCTCTTATCACCCCCCCCCCCTTCCCTTTTGTGTCCAGAGACCTTGATTGCTGAGAACCGGTTACTGAGGGACCAGCTGAAAGCTCACAGTGGTCAGTGTTTAATTCATTTTGATTTAATCTAATTTAATTCCAGCTAAGTTCAATTTCAGTTTAATTTGCTTTAGTCTAATTTAATTAATTTTAATTTCAGCTTATTTCAATTTCGGTTTAATTTGGTTTAATCTAATTCAATTAATTTATTTTCAGGTAATTTCAATTTCGGTTTAATTTGATTTAAATTAATTTAATTAATGTAATTTCAGCTGATTTCAGTTTAATTTGATTTAATTAAAGTAATTTATTTGCAGCTAATTTCAATTTCGGTTTAATGTGATTTAATCTAAATTAATTTTAATTTAAGCTAATTTCAGTTTTATTTTAATTTGATTTGATCTAATGTGATTAATTTTAATTTCAACTAATTTCAATTTAATATGGTTTGATATAATTTAATTAATTTAATTTAAGTTAAGCTCAATTTCAGTTTAATTTGATTTAATCTAATTTAATTAATTTCAGCTAATTTCAATTTCACTATTTATTTCAAGTTATTTTGATCTAATTCAATTTATTCTATTTTTAATTCAATTGAATGTTTAAATTCAATTCAGTTTAACTTAATTTGATTAAACTGAAAACTGAAAAGAGATACAAACGGACGGATACCAACGGCAAACGACCTCGCAATGGAAACGGACATCGAGATAGGAACAGTGACTACATTGGAACATGGAACATCTGCGGCCTAACAAACAAGGAACCAGAAATTGTGGAATTCATGACCAAAAGAAAGATCTCCATCATGGGCATTTCAGACACTAGGAAGAAAGGACAAGGAACGAAAGAAATCCATTCAAACTTTGTTCTCATCTGGAGTGGAGTCAGGAAAGACCAGAGAGCAACGCATGGTGTGAGATTCATCCTACACTCAGACATAGCAAAGAATCTCATGAGCGCAGAACACATATCAGAAAGACTGATTAAAATCGGTATAAGAAAGTCCAACAAAATCGTCTACTATATCCAAGCATATGCACCGTGTAACGATTCGTACTCAGAAGAGGAGAAGGACTCATTCTATCAAGAGCTCTCCGACCTCATCAACAGCACCCCTGACAAAGAGGTCCTGTATGTCATGGGTGATTTCAACGGCAGAGTTGGTGAGAGAAGAAACCCGTGGACAAAACATCTTGGACCCCACAGTGACCACAGAACACCTTGCAATTACAACGGGAACCACGTGCTGGAACTATGTGCAGAGCATGATCTGATCATCACCAACACCTTTTTCCAACACCGAGCCTCCCAAATTTACACCTGGTACAAGTGAATCTTCGATTCGCAGACGATATTGATCTCATGGGCCGCAGTGAAGAAGAACTCCAGGATCTCACCACCAGACTAGAAACATCAGCCAATGCCCACGGTATGGAGATCAGCACGGAAAAGAGCAAGATCCTAGTGAACAGTACCACACCGACCACTCCCACCAGCATCAAGATGAGTGGCGAGACACTAGAGGAGGTGGAAACTTTCAAGTACCTTGGAGCAGTCATCACCAAAGAAGGCACGAGCACACAAGAGGGAAGATCAGACTTGCTGTGGCACTCTCCTCCATGACTAAGCTGGCGAAGTGTGAGAAACCACAACATCAGAACCCACACTAAGGTCAGACTCTACAAGGCACATCGTCACACCATTGCCTTGTACAGCTGTGAAGCATGGACACTTACTGCCGATTTAGAACGTCGCATTCAAGCCTTTGAGATGAAGTGCCTCAGCGGATCCTGAACATCACCTACAGAGACCGCAAAACCAATGACTACGTCTGTGCAGCAGATCGAGGCACTGGCTGGCAAACAAGAACCATTGCTAGATACAGTCAAACGGAGGAAACTGAAGTGGTTTGGCCACACAACAAGGCATAACAGCCTGTCAAAGACAGTCCTGCAGGGAATGGTGGAAGGAGCAAGGAGGCAGGGACGACCACGCAAAAGCTGGATATCCAACATCAAGGAGTGGACCGGCCTCACTGTACCAAGCCTCCTGAAAACAGCCCAGGACAGAACCATTTGGCGATCCACTTGCAGCGTCCGTGCGGGTACCCCAACGGTTGTCCCGACCAAGGGATGAGTGAGTGAATGAACAAGTGGAACGACCTCAACATCTCGTCTCAAATCGACTTTATACTTGCAAGATCTAGAACACGTTACGCCATCAAAGACTCAAAAGCCATCCCCAATGCCAACCTTGACACTGACCACAGGCCTGTCATTCTATCCTCCAGTACTCAGAAGAAGAAAATAACAACTGCTAGAAAGAACCAGCCTGAAAAGATCAACCTCCTCAAACTGGAAGAGAAAGAAGTGCAAGAACAGATCCATAGTGCTATCAAGGTGAAACTTGACTCCATTGATACAACACTTCTCAACATGGAGCAAGTCTGGGACACCTTCAAACCAGCTCTCTTGAACACCTTAAGGGAAGTTTGCGGGACAAAGAAATGTGGAGGTAAAAACAGGAAAGCTACAGCTTGGTGGAACCAAGAGGTGAAGGAAGCCATCAAGAATTAAAAAGCAGCTATATAAAGCTTGGGTCAAGACCAAGACAGAAGAGGACTACGCCAAGTACAGAATCGCAAGAAGACATAGTAAACGTGTTGTGAAAGCCTCTAAAGAAAAATCTTGGCGACTTATGGAGAGAAGTTAAGTGAAATTTGCAAGAACTCCCCAAGAGAATTTTTCAAAGTGTGAAGACGATGAGAGTAAGAGATGAGCCATTCAATCCAACAACAGTAGTAATGATGCGAATGGAGAGGCACTGCACAAAGAAGAGGAAATTCTGAAACGATGAAAGATTATTTTAAAGATCTTTTAAACCCATCTGAGCACAAGCCTCCAGCTCTCAGTTCTCACCACGCTATAAAGACCAGTTAGAGCCCCAAATCCTTGAAGCTGAAACAAGAAAAGCAATTAAGACCAGCCCAAAGGGCAAAGCAGCAGGCGAGACGGCATAACAACTGAAGCCATCCTTGCATGCGGAGAAACGGGAGTTTTAAGGCTCACCATCATCTTCCAGAAAAGCATGGAAGAGAGGAAAGTACCAATGGATAGGCAAAACATAGTGGTGCCAATTTGGAAAAGAAGGGCAGCAAGAGAGACTGCAGCACCTAGAGAGCATTTCACTTCTCAGCCATGTAGGAAAATGTATGCAAAGATTCTGGAACACGCACAAGAGCCAAAGCAAACACCTACTGAGCATGCCCAGTTTGGCTTTCGGAAAGGAAGAGGGTGACAGATGCCATTTTCGCACTCCGACAGCTGTGTGAAAAGCCATCGAATACAACCAAGACCTGCATACAGTATTCGTTGATCAAGAGAAAGCTTTCGACGAGTCAACAGAGACAAGCTCTGGAAATCCTGGAGCAGTACGACGTGGAAGGGCAGTTGCTGATAACATCAGAGCATCTATGCCAACATATGAGCGCAGTCCGAACAGCCAGTGAACATCACTGGTTCCCGTTACATCAGGGTCAGGCAAGGCTGCGTGCTCCTCCCCTTCTATTCGTAATCTACATGGACCAGATTACAAGGAAGCCAACCCAGATCTTGAGGCCTGAACGAACTATTATTTGCTGAGACCATCCTTGATGAATCCGAACAAAGCAGCTCTTCAGAACACACAGACAACTCAACACAAGCTGCGAGAGTATGACATGAAGATCATATCACCAAAACGAAGTTATGTCTGTCAGCAGAAATCCAGGAAAGCTGGAAATCAACATCAACGGCACCCAGTTGAAACAGACCAAAGAATTTAAATACCTTGCAGCCCTTCACTGAAGATGGAAAATTGACAGAAAGATAGAAACAAGATCCAGAAAGCAACGCAGTCAGTTACCAACTCGCCCCCCTTCTAAAACATTCCAGCATCCCAATGAGCACCAAGGCAAAAACATCAACGCCATCTCGTTCCAACACTACATACCAGTGTCAGACATGGCCCTAACAAAAGCCTTAGAGAGAAAATTGGTCACATGTGAAATGCGCTGCCTGAGAAAAGCTGTCAACAAGACCAGACGCGACAAGATCAAGAATGGGTGATCAAGACTGGTCGGACTAACGCCAATTCTCACATATCGAAACAACAAAGGATCAGTGGTTTGGTCACCTCACTAGAATGCCGCCCACCAACCAGCCCTACGGGCATCACCACCAAACTCAATGGTTGGAAAGCCAGAGGTAGACCAAGGAGAGATGGAGCGACTCCGTGGCTGACACCCTACGAGCCCATGACCTGTCACTACATCAAGCCTCCCGCCTTGCTGCAGACAGACGTCTGTGTCTCCCCGCGACGCCGAAAGGCACCAGCGGCAGATGAAAGAAAGAAGAAGAAGAAGATTAAATTGAATTCATTTTCAAGTCAATTCAATTGAATTGAACAGTTCATTCTTTTAAAATTTGAGGAGGATAATGAATAAACACTCCTTTGGTGATGGTAGTGTGCGTGCGTGCGTGCGTGCGTGTGTGTGTATGTGTGTGAATGTGTGCGTGCGTGCGTGCGCGCGCACGCTTTGATTTGTTAAACGCTTTGGTTTGTTTTACAACATTCAACGCAATATAAATTTTATACAGTTTGTATTATTATTTTACATCAAATCCCCGTGCGCATGCAGTTTTCCAAAATTTTGTTACTCGCTCCCACCGGCACACAGTGGCCTAATCTAACTAAAGGCGGAATAGGTTTAAACGTGTGCGGAAAGATTTTTTCTGCGTGCGTTCGCACACGGGACCTCGGTTTATAAATCTCATCCCAAGGACTTTTGGCGGGGAGAGTGGAGGAGTCCGCACTGATGTTAACTCCAGGAGGGGAAAAAATATCCCCTTGAACGAGATTCGAACCCGGGTCAGCAGATCACGAGCGCAATGCAGCAACATTATCTAACCACCAGGGTATCCACTACCCCTCCCCCCCCCCCCCCCCCCCCCCCCTACCTGTTTTTATTGGAAAGAGGCTGATCGCCGAAGTACCGTGCCACCTATTTTGTTTTGTCTGTCAGACCTACCCTCTTGCCGTGCGTCCTTCACTGCCCGCTTGAAGGAGAAGAGCGGGAAAAAGTTCTACAGCAACCATCCCATGATCTTCGATTCAGTGCTGTCCAACAAGGTATTTTGTCCTCAGTATCAGCGTCAGCGTCATCAGCATCATCGCTGACGTCATCATCATTAGCGTCATCAGTGACGTCATCGGTGTTGTCGTCATCATCATTATTATTAGCGTCATTAGTGACGTCATCTGTGTTGTTGTCATCATTGTTATTTTGTCACCCTCATCATCATCGTTGTCGTCATTGCGACTACTATTATTTCTTCTTCTGTAATTTTTGCTACCGCTATTGCTGTTGCTACTGCTGCTAAAGTTACTGCTGCTGCTGCTGCTGCTGCTGCTGCTGCTATTACTACTACTACT
>CM054164.1:21560277-21580277 GCA_028751875.1 Rapana venosa
TTTCGAAAAGCGGAACAGGATTTAACGTTTGCGCAAGATGTTCTGCATGCGTTCGAACACGGAGCCTCGGTTTATAGTCTCATCCGAAGGACTTTGACATTCAGTTCGATTTTTTTTGTCAAACTGGGAAGAAAGGGCGAGGCTGGGAATCGAACCCAGAAGCCCACGGTTTACTTGTTGGCAGGCGAACGTCTTAACCATCCTGCCACCTTCCTGTGTGTGTGTGTGTGGAACTAGAGTCTTTACTGACAATCTTATCGACCATTATGAACAGGTTTGTGTGTTCGTCTGTGTGTGTGTGTGTGTGTGTGTGTGTGTGTGTGTGTGTGTGTGTGTGTGTGTTGTTGATTTCTCTGTGTGTGTGTTTCTGTTTGGTTCTGTGTGTGTGTGTGTGTGTGTGTGTGTGTGTGTGTGTGTGTGTGTGTTTGATTCTCTGTGTGTGTGTTTGTTTGGTTCTGTGGTTGTGTGTGTGTGTGTGTGTGTGTGTGTGTGTGTGTGTGTGTGGAACTAGCATCTTTACTGACAAACCCATCGACCATTATGAACAGGTGTGTTCGTCTGTGTGTGTGTGTTGTGTGGTGTGTGTGTGTGTGTGTGTGTGTGTGTCTATCGAACTAGCGTCTTTACTGACAACCCTAACCACCATTATGAACAGGTTCTGTGTGTGTGTGTGTGTGTGTCTGTGTGTGTGTGTGTATGTGTGTGTGTGTGTGTGTGTATGTGTAAACCAGCGTCTTTACTGACAACGATACTGACCATCATGTGTGTTGTCTATCGAACTAGCGTCTTTACTGACAACCCTAGATTCTGACCCTGACCCTATGGGGATGTAAAACGCTGACCTTGACTGACCGATGTAACCTTGACCTTGACCACGGATGCCAACACTGACCATGGCTGATCTGTGTGACCTTGACTGACCTGTGTGACCTTGACCTTGACCACGGATGCGAACACTGACCGTGGCTGATCTGTATGACCTTGACCTTGACTGTGACTCATTTGGGCCTCACCTCTGGTCTTGACTGCTCAGGCCTCCCAACAGCATGTGGCTGCCATCTTGGAAGGAGAAGATGAACACTAGACACCAGCTCTATAAAAAAAAAACCCAACACCCCCCCTAACCAGCCCACCCCCTTTTTAAAAAAAAAACCCAAACCCATCAAACCATGACACATTTTACATTTTCTTTTGACCTTAACGTGACCTTTTGACCTTGACCTTTCAGGCTTCTACGGGGCTGGTTGTGACCTTGAAAGAAGGGGAAGAGGTCATGGTCAGGATCCAGACCAACTCTGCCGGGCAAGATTTACGGAGACGTGTACAGTGTGTTCAGTGGATTCTTCATCAGTGCTTGAGGACTCGACCCCCCCCCCCCCTCCATCCCCCCCACAGCTAGGTTGGACTTAACCCATTTTAGGCCATGTAGCAGTTTTTTGGTGTAGGGGTCTTTAGTGTCAGGAGCCACTGTTTTGGGGGTTGACTTAGTCTGTTAGCTAGGAATCAGGTTTGTTCCAGGTTATTTTTGTTGTTGTTGATGGCGATTTTATTTTATTGCAGTGATATCAGTATTTAATCATTCATTGTTTATATATATATGAATGATTTTTATTTGTTTATTATAATTTATTTTTTATCTGTTATGGATTTAAAAGTTTATTGGTATGTTGGGTTTTTTTTAAAAGCGTTTATTTTTCATAGTGGGAAGGGGTTAATTTCAACATTACAGGGTAATGTTTGAAGAAAATAAATACTATTGTGTGCCCAGTGTGATTTTGTTTCGTTTTTGTTTGGTGAAATTGTATGGACCATTTCAGTTTTGATATTAAGCTTATCTTTATTTCAAATATTAAAATACGGTTATATTCAGATTAATGTAAAAAATCCCCGAATAAACTGATGTGTGAACACATCAGGGAAGAATACTTTTTTTCTGAAGACAGTTTATGCCATTCAATTTTCTGGACAAAAGTTTCTTCCATGTTTAAGATAAAAATTTCAGGTGGTTCAAGATTATAATTTCAGGTTTTGTCCTAAGAGTATGAAGATCCTCTTTTTCTTTTTTTTTTCTATAACAAAGTCAGCATTCTTTGAATTTCTTGTGGAACAGACATTGACGGTACTATAAAATTATACACATTGAGTGATACTATATATAGACATTGAATGACACTATATATATAGACAGACATTGAATGATACTATATATAGACAGTGAATGACTATATATAAACATCGAATGATATTATTTGCGGACATTGAATGATACTATGTTGAGACATTGAATGATACTCTATATATACATTGAATGATATTGTATGTAGACATCGAATGATACTACATATAGACATCAAATAAGAATTACTTACAAACATTGACTGATATTATACACAAACATGGAACATATATACACACTGAACGTTAACGTATAATATAGAAAGTATCATAGAGGGGGGAAAATTGCAGACAATCTAATACTTTTTTTTTTCAATCTGAAAAAAAATGTATATAAAAATCGCAAGATAATCTAATACCATTTTCTTTCAATCTGAACAAAAAGAGACTGTATAATAAAAAGCTTGAAAATGGTTATCCTCAGAGTGCTTGAAGGGATTCTTGTTTTAAAATGTCCCTCCTTTACTTAACAGTGCCTTCTATCTGTGATGGTCTTTTCTGTTTCACTTTTTTCATATACTGGTGTATCTGTGTAATTATTGAGGTTGCAGTTGCTTTTTGTATCTGCTTTTCAGATTAACAAAGATATTTTGTATCAGTTGTGACTGATTTAATAAAAGCAAAAGGAAAGATTTGCAAGAGTGTGAAGTCTTGAGGGTGTGTGTGTGGTGTGTGTGTGTGTGTGTGTGTGTGTGTGTGTGTGTGTGTGTGTGTGTGTGCAGGGTGCAGATGTGTGTGTGTGTGTGTGTGTGTGTGTGTGCAGGGGTGCAGATGTGCGTGCGTGTGTGTGTGTGTGTGTGTGTGTGTGTGTGTGTGTGTGTGTGTGTGTGTGTGTGTGTGTGTGTGTGTGTGTGCAGGGGTGCAGATGTGTGTGTGTGTGTGTGTGTGTGTGTGTGTGTGCAGGGGTGCAGATGTGCGTGTGTGTGTGTGTGTGTCTGTGTGTGCAGGGGTGCAGATGTGTGTGTGTGTGTGTGTGTGTGTGTGTGTGTGTGTGTGTGCAGGGCGCAGATGTGTGTGTGTGTGTGGGGGGGGGGGGGGGTGTACACACAGAACTAATAACCACCAACACCTAATGCCTTTAAAAGACAGCTGTTAACATACTGTGTTTAACGCATACTGTACTGATATCAATACGTGCAGACAGCATTAATTTTAATCAGCTGAAAGAGAAGAGAACAGATTATGATCAATTACTGGTCACAGTTTGATGATTGAAATTGATATAAGCTTTGGGGTATCAAACAAGTATTGATGTAGCCAATCAATTACATAATAACATATCGATTATCACAGATTAACGAGTATTGGTGTAGTCAATCAATAATCATTAGATAATAAACTGAAGTGGTTTGGCCACACAACAAGGCATAACAGCCTGTCAAAGACAGTCCTGCAGGGAATGGTGGAAGGAGCAAGGAGGTAGGGACGACCACGCAAAAGCTGGATATCCAACATCAAGGAGTGGACCGGCCTCACTGTACCAAACCTCCTGAAAACAGCCCAGGACAGAACCATTTGGCGGTCCACTTGCAGCGTCCGTGCGGGTACCCCAACGGTCGTCCCGACCAAGGGATGAGTGAGTGAGTGAGTGAATAAAATATCGATTTTCACACATTAACAAGTATTGTAGTCAATCAGTAATCATTAGATAATAAAAATCGATTATCACGGATTACTGAGTATTAATATAGTCATTCAATAATCATTAAATAAACTGATAAAATATCGACTCTCACAGATTTGACTACACTTATTAATAAACAATGCATCCAGACGTTGCTTACATGTGTAATATGCAGAACATCTTGCGCACACGTTAAAACCCGTTCTGCTTTTCAGAAGAGTAGAACCATTGTGTGCCGGTGGGAACAGATGACAAAATTTGCAAAACTGCATACACACAGGGAGTGGATGTAAAAAAAAGCACATGAGTGCTTATTCCATTACCATCGAAATAAAAATAAATAAAGAATAACAAAAATCTTTCTTTCATCAGAAGAACTTTGGAAAAAAAATTGACCGAAACGCACGCCATTTCAGAACAGGATGGGTGCGAATCTTTGCCTGATTAATAAAGAATAAATATATCAACCAAAATCAAAACGAAGAACATGTTTTCTGTATTGATTTTCTAAATTGCCATCTTGCCAATAAACACAACGAATAACACTGGACCACGTGGGTCTCCCTGTCTCAATCCATATGTAGAATCAATACAATCTGTTAACTTCTTGCAACATCTGATCTTAGCTTGAACAGTGCAACACATACTTCTGTTTATCTTTTTTTATATACAGCTCGTCCTTCTACACATTGTGAAAAACGACTAAAGAATATTTCTAATTTATGTTATCAAAAGCTTTCTTAAAACCTATATCATTATGTAGTAAAAACTCTCTGAAACCTAGTGCACAAAAAGTGATCTTCAAGGAAGTGTCTTTGCAAGATACAGCGCTATATAAATCTCCATTTCTTCTTCTCTTCTTCTTCTTCTCTTCCTCCTCCTTCTCCCTTCTTCCCTCTTACCTCTTCTTCTTCTTCTTCTTCTCTCTTTCTCCTTCTTCTTCTTCTTCTTCTTCTTCTCTCCTCCTCCTCTAAATATTGTATTTTAAACTGCTTTTAGTCCGCTAACATTGTTCTGCGTGAAATTCAGGCTGTCTCCTAGAGAGCGAGTCCCACAAGATAGCACCACTCATTACAGAAGGAACAATTCCTGCTGCATGTGGTTTGTTTCCATATCAGAGAGGCATTATTACCTTTTGTGCCTGTGCAGTCTTGTGTCAAAGCCTTCGGGTTGAGGTTCACGAAGCAGTTGTTGGAGACCCGTGTGGTCGCCATCCTCTTGGGAGACTCACTCAGTCTGGTTCCGCGACTGAGCTATCACTGTCGTTTAGTAGGGGGGCTTAGTAGGTGTGTCCTGCGTATCTACGCTCAGAACAGGCACACTGAACACGCCAAGGACCAGCAGTAGTGCTAGGCCCTCTCTGCTTGTGCCCCACGTCAGAGTCCATCCACCTCTCAAGCATCGTGATTGACCAATTTAGTGATGAATTGTGCACGTGCAACACACGTGTTAGAGCGACAGATGAATAGCTAGATTACAAAATTGCTGTCCATGATATAGATCTCTACCTGCGCATACTGATTATAAATATGAACACAGCTGCTGCTTCTGATGTTGCTGCTACTGCCACTGCTGTTGTTGCCTCAGCTGTTGCTGCTACTAATGTTTTACTGCATACTGCTGTTGTTGCTGCTGCTACTACTGTTGCTGCTGTGCTATTAACTGCTATTGTTGCTGCTGCTACATGACCGCTGCTGCTAGTTGCTCGGCCTTGGCGGTAGCCTTGTTGCTATTGCTGTGCTTTGCTGCTCTACACTTTGCTGCTGTTGCTACTACTGCTGTGTTGCTGCTAAGCAACTACAGCTGCTGTTGTACTGTTGCTAGCTGCATTGCTGTTGTCGACTGCTACTGCTGTTACTAGCTACTGCATGTTGCTGCTACTGCTGCTAATTGCTGTTGCACTAGCTGTCGCTGACTCTAATGTTGTTGCTACTGCTACTGTTACTGCTGCTACTGCTGTGCTATGTTCTAACTTGTTGGCACATACGGCTCACTTGTGCTGCTTGTTGCTAACTGTGTGTTTGCTGCTACTACTTTTGTTGCTGCGTTGCTGCTACTACTGTTGTTGCTGCTGCTACTCCTGCTTGCTTGTTGCTATTACTATACTGTTGCTTACTACTGTTGCTATTGCTTTGCTGTTGCTGCTGTTGCTACTTCTCTGCTACTGCTGTTTCTGCTGTTTCTTTACTACTGCTGTTGTTGCTACTTACTGCTACTACTTTTTTGCTGTCTGCTGCTACTGTTGTTTTGTACTGCTAACTACTGTTGCTGCTGCGTGCTACTGTTCTATCGCTACTGTTGCTACTGCTGTTCTGCGCTACTCGTTGCTACTACTACTGCTGTTGTTGCTGCTGCTGCTACTGCTGTCGCTGCTACTGCTACTGTTGCTTTGTGCTGCTGAGTTGCTGCAGCCAAGAAGAGACTATCACCATGTATGTTCAAAGTAGTTCAATCAGTGTTTAGTTATGAGGTGCTCAGAAGTTCAAAAATCATCACGAATAAATAATTACGATTAATTGCTGCTGGTTGATATGTGGGATGGTGGGTGGGGTGCTGGTGCGTAGTGTGTGTGGTGTGGGGGGGGGGGGAAGGGTGGTGGTGTATGATGGTAAGTTGTGTGTGTTGTGTGTGTGTGTTGGGGGGAGGTTGAGGTGTGTTTGTGTGTGGGTGTGTTTACTTTTAAATTTTGTCGTAAGTATGAATAAGCATAGGCTTTATTTTATTTGTACACAGTTCGCTAATCTTGGGAAGTGATCCTCACGCACAATGTGGGTGTAGTGGTGGGTGTTGTTGGATGTTGTTTCTACACGCCTGCGTGCCTAATGGTATTGATTGTTTTGTTTTTGTGTATTGTGGGTTAGTGTGCTCTTGTCTTGGTGTGATGTTGGTGTGGTGTGTGATTTGTAGTTGTTTGTTGTGTGTGTATGTGTGTGTAATACCATGACTCTATGTGTTGCTGGCTTATATTTATCAAGACAAAGTGTTGATTGCTGTTCTTATTTGCGCAGCTGCTAAGTTCGTTACAATTGCCAACAAAAACATACAAACATATTAAAAAGAGAATACAATAATTATGAATAAAAAACATTCTCAATACAAACAAGTACCGCGATGAACTATAGGCTAAGCATTGGGAGATAGTGGGGAGAGAGAGGGGGGGGGGGGGGTAGGTAGATGTGGTGCACAGGGGAAACGAGAGGAGACAAAGATGGGAAGACAGGAGAGGAGACATTGATTATTATGATATTATATATATGGATAGTGTTATATAAATATAGAGAGAGATAGTGTATAGAGTAAGTTGATCAGAGACAAAGAGAAACAAAAGAGAGTAGAAGACTAGAGAGAGACATCAAGACAGACAAACGAGACAGAGGACAGATGGTAGACACAGAGACAGAGGCAAAGGACAGAAAGACAGGTGAGTAGACGAGTAGAGTTAGGCGAGGGAGACACAGGAAGGGTAGGAGACGAAGACAAAGACAGGAGATAGCAGAGAGGGGGCCGGTGTAGCAGACAAAGACATGTGAGGTGACAGGGAATTTTAAACAGAGACCAAAGAAAGACAGACGAAGACTAGTACTGATGACATAGTGACAAAACAGAAAGCAGAAAATAAAAACCCAATCTCTTTGTGTTCTCAGTCTCTGTCGCTCTACAGTCTGGTTCTGCCTCTCTACCTAATCTCGCATTCGCATCCTCTATTTAATATAGTTAAATATTATAGGATTATATATAAAGATGGACTAATATAATAAGCTTTTCTTCTATTCATCTTCTTCTCTTCTCTTATCTCTATAGCTACATCTCTATTCTGTGGACGGATAGCTGATGGTTAAAATGATGTATTGAACAGCTGGGCCACGGTTCAAATTCTCGTTCAAAGGGATTTTCCTGGAGTTACCATATGCCGACTCCACTCTCCCCAACGTCCTTCGGATGAGACTATAAACCGAGGTCCGTGTTCGAACGCACGACAGAACATCTGCGCACACGTGAAACCCTAGTCGCACGACTAAAGTTGAAAGATGCGCCCGTGTTAGCAAATCCTTTTTGGACATGTTAAAACACATCACACAAGACTTCCCAAAACAAAATGATCATGAAAGTACACAACTGCAAGTGCTGTACAGAAGTCAAACGAATTTATTCAACGCTTTGATCTCTGCAGATCTATATCGACAATTTCTCAAGTATCCATTTGTGCCCTCATGACAACTTGAACCTATGTGACTTTTCCAGAAGAAAAATACTCACCCAACTCAGTAGAGGAGTCCTCTGTCCTCGCCTCAAATATCGGCAGGCACGTTCGCAACTTGTTTTGGGAGCTTCCACGAAGACCCATCAGACGACGACACATACTGCCTGCACAGAGACAACTACCATCTTTCTACCACAGTGGACATCAGGCAGGAAATATTAACCCGTGGCGGAACCGTTATGAACAGTTGTATAACTATTGCTGACTATTTAGATGCTCCATTATTTCAGTCATCAAGCCTACAATATTTATTTTTGAATATCCAACAGTTCCAGTTCATCAGTAATGAAGTCATGTTTGTGTATAAACTGCATAATCTCTGTTTTTCAACATATTAACTTGTCAGTGTAACAGAGCTAACCCGTTTCATTTGAGGACGCACATTTTAATCTTATTATTCTGGACACTCTTTCCCTCCCCCTTTCCCCCTGCGTGAGTGTGTTTTGGTTCATATTGTTAATACTGTTAGAATCAGCCTTTTCATTTCTAGAGATCTAGTCAAGTTGTTCATTTTTCCTTAGTTTTATTTTGTATACATGTTTTTTTTCTCCAGTGTTTTTTCAAGGTTAGATCTGGGTTGTAATTTTTCTTGTATCATTCATTCAACAAACACTTATATTCACACCCATCTCCTTTCCATATCCTGTCTAAAATCCCCATAGAAGACTTAGTAGAGTTTTTTCTTTACTCATTATTGTTATTGCTTGTTTTTAAAAAAAATAATTTCTACCCTCTTTTCCTTTATCCTACTTAAACAATGGTCTCGAAGAAAAAGCAGGCTGTTAAAATCATGCAGTGGAATGCAAGATCTATTTCCATAAACCTGGCGTATTTGATCCACCACCTTTCAAAAAATGATTTCCAGGCCCTTGTTTTACAATCTCTAAATGTTAACAAAAACAAATTGCCCAGATTACCAGGGTACTATTACCCACCTATACATCAAAAAGTAGAGGGTCTAACAAAGATTAGTACAGTGTGAAATCTCCACCAATACCTGGTAACATTCCAGATCTACATTCATGTGCAGCGCGTGTCAAATTTAATGATCAGTTAATCTTAAATATTATTTCTTTGTATTTACCAAAAGGACCCAACAACTTTAACACAGATTGGATTCATAATCTCCAAGATAATGAAAAATGGTATATTGGAGGAGATTTCAACGCAATGCCCGTTTTGGGATAAATAAGATTGCATTTCAGTCACAGCAACAGGTCGTAGAAAACGTAGTTGATTCTTGTCTATGTTATTGAATGACGGCAGCATCACTAGAATTCCCGATGTCTCAAGTCACAGAGCTCGGCAATAGATCTAACTTTAGTGTCACCAACACTTGTTTCTGATTGCGATTGGTCAACCCATAAAGATACTCTAGGCAGTGATCATTTACCTATCATTATAACTTTTAATAACCAATTATGCCAGTGTGATATTACAAAGGACAAAGTTCCAAATATAATTATAACGTGCTGACTGGAAAAAGTTTCAACATATTCTTGCTTCTTACAATACAGAGTGCATAGATACACAGGACATAGATCAAATGTATTCTGCCATAACAAGTATTATACTACAAGCTGCCAATATATCTATTCCTAAATGCCACTCAGGAAAATCTATTAAACACTTTGGAAATGTCTGGTGGACACAAGCATGTGAAGCGGCTGTACATAAAAAACATTTAATGCATAAAGCTTTTCTAAAAAATAAATCCTCTAGTAACCATGATGAGCAGAAAAAAGCCAAGAACTACTGTAACATGGTCATAGCACAAGCTAAAAAACAGTATTGGTCATCTTTTTGTAGAAGTGAAATTTCAAATCATAAAGATATTCAGAAAGTATGGAAAAAATTTAATGAAATGAACAAAAGGTATTAACTTACCATCATGTCCAATTATTCTAAAAAAAACAAAGAGTTTCCATCTAGTTCAGAAAAGGCTGAGGCATTTGCACGATGTTTTCAAATACCATGCGTAAGGAGGGTCTATCGGCTAAACATAGAACATTTAGAAGTGAAGAAGAAGTCAAAAATGAATATGTAGACCAGTGCCTGATACCACTCTTTACATTAATGCCAATTACACTCCAGGAAGTAAAAGATGCAATTCTATCACTTCCTAGTAAGAAAACATCTGTTGGCGCTGATGCGATTTCCAATGATATGATCAAAAACTTACCAGAGAAAACTTCATTATAGTACTTCATAAACTTTTTTGTAAATGCTGGGTCCAGGGTGTCATTCCAGTACAATGGAAAAGTCCATTGTAGTACCAATCCACAAGCAAGGAAAGCCCAAGACAGATAAGGCCAGTTACAGGCCTATAGCATTGACCTCACATACATGTAAGCTCATGGAGAGAGTTGTTCTTGGGAGGGTTATTATACTATTGCCAGAAAAATAACATTATTGCAAGCAACCAAGCAGGCTTTCAGCAAGGTAGATCTGCTATAGATAACCTAGTTAAACTTACAACACGTGTTAAAAACAACAATTTGCACGTAGAAAAAAATGTCCTTGCAACGTTTTTTTGACATAAAATAAAGCCTATGATCAAGTTTGGCATGCAAAGTTATTAAGAAAGTTGAAGACAATTGGCCTTTCCGGAAACATTTATTATTACATCAAGAGCTTTCTTCAGCAATAGATCTATTCAAGTAAAGGTAGAAAAATAAATACTCAGATCACAGATATCTTGACATGGGCTTACCACAAGGCTCCGTTATTAGCACCAGTTCTATTTAATATCCTGTTACATGATCTTCCAAACATTTGTCTCAGAACGTTGTCTTAGTACAATATGCAGATGACATATGCATGTGGATGAATGTTACCATGAAACAAAACACAACGAAAAGGTCTTTAAACTATATTAAAAAACTATACCAAAAAGACCTTGATAATTTAAATAAGTACATAATTGGAAAATGGCCTAAAGTTATCTACAGAAAAAACGCATATGATGCTTTTTAATAATGGTAGTAATCCAGAAAAACTTGCCTGTGTTCAAAATTGAAAATGAGATAATTGAATATAAGCACTTAGTAAAGTTTTTAGGTGTTTTTCTTTCCTCAAAGTTAACTTGGAATGCCCATATTGAATATATTTAACTAAAGAAGAAAATGTTTAAATCTGCTTAGAGTTGTACGAAAGCAGTATTGGGGACAAGACATTACAGTTCTGAAAATCTGTCTACCTCTCTAATTAGATCTAAATTATCGTTTGGACAAGAAGTTTATTTTAGTGCACCTAAATACTTACTAAAGAAGCTTCAAAGTGTAGACTGCAAGGCAGTATAGACTCGCTATAGGTGTACCATTTCATGCTCTGCACTTGATACATATAGAGAAATTGGAATGTTACCACTTGATGAGTACCGACAACTTGTATGTGCCAAATATATTCTTAGAAGTTCAACATCTGAAAACTTTGCTTCAGAAGAAATAAAAAATGAGGTCTGAAAAAGATTTTCCCATAAAGAGCCCGAAACATAAGCTCTTTGATGACTATAAGTACCTACACATCAGATCTCTATGAGCGTTCTAACATTTTAAAATATGATGTGGACCCACAAAGGGCAATTCCAGTTTGTCCTGTTTGGGAAATGAAGCAAGCTCACTTTGATGTTGACTATATCAACATGAAAAAGAATGAAAATCCAAATATAATGGCAGTTAATGTTCATGCACATTTACAACAAAAATTACTGTCATTGTCTTAAAATTTATACAGATGGCTCACTTTTAGATAACCATCAAGCAGGTTCAGCATTCGTCATACCGGCACTAAAAATAGAAAGGTCATATCATGTTGGTAAAAATCGATCTGTTTTTACAGCTGAACTGATCGCTATTCTCATTGGCTTTGAATTTCATTTTAGATCATCCATACTCTTTCTTTCATATATTACTTTGTGTGGATTCAAAATCAGTATTATATGCCTTAAAGTCTACAACTTATAAGCAATCAGCTCAAACTTATACTTGACGTCAAATACTTCATAAATCTTCTGCGTTTAAGAGGAATTCATGTTTCCTTTTGCTGGATTCCTTCACATATAGGATTGTTTTCTAATGAGTGGGCTGATTAGGGCTGCAAAGAAAGGTGCACGTAATGAAAAGGGGGGTCTATAGTACTGCATGTCCCTCTATCCATTGCAGAGGGTTATCGGTTGTTAGAAGAGCATCCTTTAAAAAAAAATATAGAAAAGTATCAGCAAAAACAATCGGCTTTCACATTCAACTCTGAGTGTGAATAGTGTAGTTGAATATATTGAAGACTTAGAAGATTCATACAAATGCTGTAAAAGAAAGACAACTCAAGGCATTATTTTTTAGGATAAGATTAAATGCATTTACAACAAAAATTCAGCAAGGATGTTAAATGTTTTATGTGGTGATTATATTTCAAATACTCATATCATACTTGAATGTGAGAAGCTAAAACCTCATCTCCCTGCCTTTTCTGAGATTCCATTGAATGAAATTTTGAACAATGTTAAGTTAACAATTGATATTGCTAAGGGTTTATTGTTAAGTCCTATAGGGCATTTATTGTAGTTATTTGTAGTTATTTTTTAATTTCAATTTTTTAATTTTAATTTCTGTTCTTGATTTGTTCATGTTAAGAATACTATTTCCTTTGTTATTACTATTTATTACACACACGAGCGCGCATGCATGTGTAGGGACGCCCACGAACACTCACACACAAAGAGTAGATCTCTCTCTCTCTCTCTCTCTCTCTCTCTCTCTCTATTCTCTCTCTCTCTCTCTCTCTTCTCTCTCTCTCTCTCTCTCTCTCTCTCTCTCTCTCTATTCTCACATATTCAGTCTCCTATTTAAGGATCGTCTGGTATCACTTTAAGTGGAAAGACGTTAAAATTGAAGACTTACTTACTTACTTAAAACCCTGTTCAGCCTTTCGGAAGAGTAAACCATTGTGTGCCGGTGGGAACGGATGACAAAATTTACCAAACTGCATACACACGGGGACTGGATGAAGAAAAGCACATGAGTGCTTATTCCATTATCCTCGAAATAAAAGAATAAAATAAAATAAATACACAAATTAAATCTCTTCTCTCTCTCTCTCTCTCTCTCTCTCTCTCTCTCTCTCTCTTCTCTCTCGTCTCTCTCTCTCCGTCCTCTCTCTCCGTCTCTCTCTCTCTCTCTCTCTCTCTCTCTCTCTCTCTCTCTCTCTCTCTCCTGCGAGAGAGAGAGAGAGAGAGGAGAGAGACAATGACAATATGACAATATTTTATTGTAATAAGCTGTATAAAGCCATTTACAAGGGGACAGTAGGAAGGGGACTGGGCACAAAACACGTATTTTCAGAAATAACAGATGTATCATTTCTACAGCCCAAATGGTCGACATGGCATGGATTCCACGACATGGTGAAGTGTTTTACATTACGATTCAGATGAATTGGTGCCTAACACTTTCGCCCATTGCTAATGAGGAAAGGGAGGGGGGAGGGTAACAACAACCACAAACATCATTTAAACACTGAGTCTGTGACAGGGCTTCCTGTCCCTACATTCCGTCTGATCCGGTAACTCATGCTCTTTCCAACACGTGAAAAACCTAACTCACAATATGCCTAACCTCCTGTTTTGCTCTCTCTCTCTCTCTCTCTCTCTCTCTCTCTCTCTCTCTCTCTCTCTCTCTCTCTCTCTCTCCTCTCCTCTCTCTCTCTCTCTCCACACACACACACACACATATGCACACACATATGCATGCACGCACGCACACACGCACACACACACGCGCGAAACACACACACGCACGAACACGCACCACACGCACGCACAAACACACGCACGCACACACACACGCACGAACATACACAACACACACATACACACACGCGCGCACGTACGCACAAGAGGGGTGCGCATGCACACACACACACCACACACAACACCACCAACTACACGCACATATACAGGCAACCACAGTCACTTCTAACCCAGAAAAAATCTGATAGCATCCATCATAACATGTAAAACATCCAGTCCAGCACTAATTCTGTCTTTGATTCTGTCACGATCGGCAGGTGTCCACAGCTGCAGCTTGGAATAAATGTCTTTTTCCTCCTGAGTCAGTTGCCTGGTGTTCTTTTTTGCAAACCAAAAGTAATCAGCAGGGTTGTAAGTGTCATCTGTCCAGATAAACTGAAAAATCATATCTTCACTTTCACAAATGATAGTATCAGGTATTTCATCAGAGGTATACACATTAAGAAAGTCCTTGTTTCTAGAAACGTCCCTGAGATTTCTCTGCAGGGATCCGTTTCTCAGCCCACCCACATAGTTCTTTATAGTATCTCCACTGTAGCCTGCATCCCGAATCTGATCTAGATATTCGTCACAGTCCTCCCCCTCCATCGTAATGTCAGGTACAGGCACCTCAACCAGGTCAATTCCACCTTGTTCAGCCACTGTGTCAGCTTCCAACACTGTGACAGCACCTGACGCACAGCGATAATCATGTGTGGGAAGCACCGATTGCGAAGGCATGTGGTTTGGAGAGGCTGGGGTGTTGGTGTGTGAGACAGACTGGGTGATGGGGGGTGTTGGCATAAACAAACTTGGCGAAGTTTCGAATGGGAACAATGCACTTGCCTTGTCTTCTTGCCTTTCCTCTGTCTGTCTCCTCTCCTCTGCCCGCCTCCTCTCCTCTGCCTGTCTCCTCTCCTCTGTCCTTCGTTGGTCCCTGTTGGTCTGACTGGGCGGCTTTCTTCGGAAGTACACAGGTGTTTGTTGACCCGCCAAGTTCCCATCACTTGAGCCAGCCTTCAGTCGAAGCACAACAGTCGTTTGCTCGCCTTCTCCACAGACCTTCCATGAGGTGATGCAGTGTTGTTGCAGCAGGGCACCTAGCGTCACTTCCAGCGTTGTTGGTAACCCGACAACTGGCATGGTGCTGGTTTTATTTGGCAATTTAAACACAAAATTTACACAGCAAAAATTTCGCCCTGCTATATCCAAGGGAGATCACCAAGAGCGAGAGAGAGAGAGAGAGAGAGAGAGAGAGAGAGAGAGAGAGAGACGGAGAGAGAGAGAGAGAGAGAGAAGAGAGAGAGAGAGAGGAGAGAGGAGAGAGAGAGAGAGAGAGAGAGACAGAGATACGTGTGTGTCAAAGTCAAACTTTTATTTTCAGAGGGTACATTGAAAATGGTGTGTGTGTGTGTGTGTTGTGTGTGTATGTGTGGTGTTTCTTCGTTAGTTTACACGTCTTTTGACATAAAGGGATTATTAGACAATATTCATCACCGAGTCTCGTGCTATATTTATATACACACAATCCCTCCGCCCCCCCCCCCCCCCCCCCCCCCCCCCCCCCCCCCCCCCCCCCCCCCCCCCCCCCCGATGTCGGATGTTGCACCGGAACCATATTTAACTTCTTGAGAGAATCAGGCGTGATGTGATGCGAGTCAAAGAGCTACAGTTGGTCACTAAGAACAAGGCTGTTTAAAGGAATCTGGTTTTGGTTTTATCTCATTTTATGTGTGGTTGATGTGGTTTTTCCCACAACGCGGTGCCCGTCCTGGGTAGACCCTTATGGTTGGCCAGGGCGTTGCTACAAGGAACGACAGTTGAGTTTGTTTTATACCCAGTTTTAATCTGTACATAGCTGCACAGTTTTAATTTGAGATTTAAAAGTTGACGAGGGGTGGAACGGTGGTCTAGAGGTAACGCGCCTGTCTAGAATGCGAAAAGTCCGGGTCGGAAGTGTGCGGTGGTTTGAATCCCGTTTGGGCCCGAAACTTTTCCCCCATCCATTAGACCACGAGTGGTGGTGGTCTGGGCGCTAGTCTTTCGGATGAGACGATAAACCGAGGTCCTGTCTGTTACACGTACACAAAATTATTCCGCGCACGTAAAAGAACCCACGGCAACAAGAGAGTTGTCCCTGGCAAAATTCTGTAGAAAAAAAGCCACCCTGATAGGGAAACAAATACAGTTGCAGACCAAATAAAAAGGGTGGCGCTGCTCTTGTGGCGACGCGCTCTCCCCCGGGGAAGAGAACAGCCCGAATTTCACGCAGAGAAATCTGCCGTGACTTAAAGGTCAAGTCAAGTCAAGTCCAGTCAAAAACACTTTAATCATCCCATGAAGGGCAATTACAATACTGACAGGAAACATTGATAGCAGGCAGTGATAAAATGAAATAAAATGAAAATGAAATTTATTTATGTATTTATTTCATTTATTCTTTTATATCGAGGATAACGGAATAAGCACTCATGTGCTTTTTTCCATCCAGTCCCCGGGTGTATGCGGTTTTGTAAATTTTGAGGTGAAATGAGGTGACAAGCCCTGATATGGCCTCTGTGGTCGGCGGGGCTATAAACAACAGGATTGGATTGGATTGGGTTGGATTGGATTGGATTGGTCTGGATTGGATTGGATGGCTACTACCTCAACAGTGGATTAAAAACGGTCGCATACGCTAAACTTTATCATTGGTGAACTTTGGAGCCGTTGTAGCCAAGGAACAGAAAACCCCCCAAACAACCCCAAAACAAACTGCCAGACAGATAAAACAAACCAAAGTTTCATTGTTAATGTTTTGCACTATGGGATCAGTACCAAAAAAAACAACAACCCCACAAACAAACCCGTTCCCAAACAACCCCAAAACAAACTGCCAGACAGATAAAACAAACCAAGATTCATTGTTAATGTTTTGCACTATGGGATCAGTACACAAACTCCCCCCCTCCCCCAACAAACAAACCTGTTCCGTTTTATTGTAATTAATTCTATAAGTAAGCGAGCCAATAATACCTAAGATTTTATTAATTAATCTGAAAAATAAAAAAAATACGATGAAGATCATTCGGAAGTTAAAAGCTTTTCACTAGTGATGGTTATGTTCAACAGTCGTTATACTAATGATGGGTTTAATTTTTTTAAAAATTATTTCTTTTAGCAAGATGTATGTTAAATTTAAGCTTGTTGTTGCTGTGCTGCCTGCTATATACGTGTGTGTGTGTGTGTGGTGTGTGTGTGTGTGTGGTGTGTGTGTGTGTGTGCGTGCGTGCGCGTGCGTGTGTGTGTGTATGTGTTTTGTGCATACGTGTGTGCGTCCTTGCGTGCGTATGTGTGTTTATTTATTCTTTTATATCGAGGATAATGGAATAAGCACTCATGTGCTTTTTTTACATTCAGTCCCCGTGTGTATGCGGTTTTGTATATTTTGTCATCTGTTTTCATCGGCACACAATGGCCTACTCTTTCGAAAAGCGGAACATGATTTAATGTGTGCGCAAGATGTTCTGCATGCGTTCGAACACGGGGCCTCGGTTTATAGTCTCATCCGAATGACTTGCGTGCGTGTGCGTGCGTGCGTTCGTGCGTGCGTCCTTGCGCGCACGTACGGACGTGCGTGCGTGCCCTCATACATGTGTGCCCGCACGCGTGCATGCTTGAGTGTGCGTGTGTGCGTGCATATGTGTGTGTGTATGTGTGTTCACATAAAATACGCAAAATGCTCTGTTCCATAAAAAAAAAAAATCTACTAAAACTAAAGGGAGACTACCTCTGAGGATCTCAGCTGTTGAGGTTAATTGTTGACAGATGGCGTAGTTTTTGAGGGAGGGGTGGGGTGGGGGTGGAAGGGAGGGGGTGGGGTGTATAGATTGAGGGATCTTATTGGGCCATCTATCAATATTTGAGCTATTCTGTCAGAGCACGCGGTCAATCTGTGCACGCTGTTCATATTCCTACACGTACCTGTGGTAGGCTATCGTCAATACAACTACCCGCATTTACATTTTTTTTGGTCTCCAGACACACGTGTTAAAGGGCTCCCATAATTTTTTTTTTTTTTTTTTTACTAACTTAGGAGGCAACATTCTTTTTAGTGTGTGTGTGTGTGTGTGTGTGTGTGTGTGTGTGAAGAAGAGAATGAAAAAGCTGATTGGATCAAAACTGAAGACATGCACGTATCGCACAGCAACCCACAGCATGCACACACGCACACATGCATGCACAGAGAGAGATTGACTGATTGATTATCTTTTGATTATCTTTTGATTATCTTTATTCCCAAGGGCTACAGATAATAATAATAATTACAATAATAATAATAATAATAATTTTAAAATGGAACTTTTGCAAAGACAACTCAAAGCCTGATAAGTATTGGTAGCTTTCTTCATTCAGCCCTTGCCCTGAGATGGGACTATTTTAAAATAAAAATCTGACCTGAATAGTTTCAGTTAAACGTAAAAGTTTAAAAAAACACCTTTAAGGATTAAATAAAAAAGATTTTTAAAAAATCTAGATATGATGGTGCGGTAAGTAGATTACCTTCCATGGGATCAGAGTGACGTGTTACTACATTGGGACACACCTGCAAATTGTGCAGCGCTCTGTTTCCTTGGGTGGTGGTTGAAAGCTGTACATTGCATCCATGTCTACACAGAAAATTGAGGGATTAATGCAACCGCTTTTCAGAGGTGACATTCCAACTGTGAAACTATGCCTTGTACCCAGAAATAGTGCAGATATGGGACAAATATGTACACTGTTTCGCTCCTTAAGGGATTGTGGCCCTCTCTAAATATATTTTTCCCATGGCAGAAGAAAGTTCCATGCTTTACTTGTAAAAAATCCAAAATCCAATCTTCTACACAGTTCTGAAACCTGCTTTAGGAATGTTTTCCTCCCACTTACCTCACGGTCACCAGGGTAGGCAGAAGTCCTCATGGAGGGTTACGGGTGGACAGGGTAGCAGGGAAATAGGTCATGGGGAAAAGGGGTGGATGCAGGGGATAAACGGACAGAAAGTCAAGAATAACCCGTGGGCGACTCCTCAGGGCACACCAGGCCTGCACCCTCTCCAGGCACGACTCCACTGCTGGAGGCACCCACAAGAACGTGGAATAGGCAATGCTGTCACAGGAATGGAATATGGTGCACTCCTGCACCCCAGACAAGACGTTGGCAGACGGACACCACAAATGAAGAAAATAGAATGATCTCTGGAGCCCAAACCACTCAAAAAGGTGATTACTCCCCTCTGCTCTCCAAGAAGAGACACAGCACCGCAGGAAGAAAGGTGCACTCCTGCACCTCGAGGAAGACGTTGTCATGACGGAAGAACGAAGACTGGGTTCACAGGAGAATGAACTACTTAAGGTACTGCTTCCCCCCTGCTCTCTAAATAGACACAACACCACGCGGCGCCCAACATCCCAAGCTGGAACAGTGACCAACGAACTTCAGCCAAAGACTGAATCTCCTCCTGAATTCAAGACCTCCTATTTTAAAGCCGTTGCTACTCAGCTGATGAACAAAACCCTAACTCACGACCAGGAATTTCACGAGAAGCTAACCTGCATGCAAAATTGCAGAGAAAAGGGAACGTGCATGCCACTAAGCTGGAGTTCACCACGTACATACGTGGGGGAAAAAATGCGAATGTGAACACAGAAAGACACTGACACACAGAGGAAGAAATAGCACGGAGTTATGCACGGAATACGTGCAGAAGTAAGCATGAACCGTCATGTCATGAGAGAGAAAGACTATCATCAGAGAAAAACCCACCACCTTTCATTCAAGGTAATAGAAAATCCGATGACAAAAAGGTGGGTAAATAGAAGAGAATGAATTTGTATTTTTCGAGAGTAACAGAATAAGCATGCGCATAGTTTTTTTTCCATCCGGCCCTTGCCCTGATTAGGGACTATCGACAAAACAACGGAAAAACCCTACTACAACAACATAATTTCAGAGGACTCGGGTTCGATTCTCGCTAACCTAACCTAACCTTCGGATTAGACTATAAACCGAGGCCCCGTGTGCGAATGCACGCAGAACATCTTGCGCACACGTTAAATCCTGTTCCGCTTTTCGTAAGAGTAGGCCATTGTGTGCCGGTGGGAACAGATGACAGAATTAACAAATCCGCATACACA
>CM054164.1:21585277-21592777 GCA_028751875.1 Rapana venosa
CGCATGCATTCAACCTAATCTTACACAGTCATGCAATCAATGATAAATAATCAATAGTTTAAACAAACAAATATTACAAACATGGCGCGCTGCAGACAAAATCTGTGAAATAAAATTTCAATAGTCAAATGTTTTTCAAAAACACACACACACACACTCACACAGGTCGTATACTTTAGCAGGGTGATAGGACATGGGTTAGTGAAGGTGGGATAGTTCTGATATGAAACAGGAGGGGTGAAATCTTAGGTTTGAAATAATGTCTTGAGGCTGGATTTAAAAGTGTCATAACTAGGTTTCTGGCGAAGAGAGAGAGGGAGCTCATTCCAGGTCGATTTGCAGGGTTGAAGTCGAATGGTCTTAGTCACTCGGCTATAGCTAGCATCCGTCGCTGCTGCGTTTGAAAATGACCTTCAGCTTGCAGTTTAACCTTGGCAAGATTGCGCTAGGTGTCTGTAATATACCACACACACAGGCTGTTGTCTTTATTAGTGATTGCCATGCCAATTAAAGTGCAATCCCTCAGTATTCCGTGTCTTGATATTATTATTAGGATTATGGGACAGAGCTCTAGTCTAGGTGTCGGGGATACCAAAAAGAGTTACCCTTCCAATTTGTAACCCTGTGGTGATTTTTTTGGTAAAAAATGTGTCTTCTCTGTCTGTCTGTCTGTTTATTCTGTTACCTTTGAAAAATAAAAAAAGATTCTCTCTCTCCTCCTCTCTCTCCCTCTCTCTCTCTCCCCATCTCCTCTCCTCTCCTCTCTCTCTCTCTCTCTCTCTCTCCCTCCCTCTCCTCCCTCCGACTGATCAAAATAAGGTACAAGAAACACACACACACACACACACACACACACACACAACACACACACACACACACACACAACACACACACACACACACACACACACACACACACACACACACACACACAACACACCTCCTTCGGATGAGACTATAAACCGAGGCCCCGTGTTCGAACGCACGCAGAACATCTTGCGCACACGTTAAATCCTGTTCCGCTTTTCGGAAAAGTAGCCCATTGTGTGCCGGTGGAAACAGATGACAAAATTGACACAACCGCATACACACAAGGACTGGATGTAAAAAAGCACATGAGTGCTTATTCCATTATCCTCGATATAAAAGAATAAATAAAAAAAACCCAACCTTTTTATCTTTCCCAATATTATATAAAAAGGTATAGCTCAGTGGTCGGAGCACTCGCTTTCCCCCAGCCAAGTTAAGCAGCGTCGAGCGTGGTTACCAGTTGGATGGGTGACCGTTTGCGCGCCTTGGCTTCAGTACAGTTCCCCCAGTTCACCCAGCTGTAAATGGGTACCTGCCCTCTTTAGTGTCAGGGAAGGTAAAGCAGTGAGGGAGAGGAGATGGGCGCCGCCCTCAATATGCTGGCCCCTAGAGAAGTGAGGTCTCTGACGCCTCGCTCCCCTACGACCTTATAGGTTATGGGACTCCTTTACCTTTTACCTTTAATATTATATATATCTTTTAAAAAAACTGGGAAAGATATAGTTTTTGTGTTTTTTTTTTAAAGCTTTGTTTCTTCTCCAGTAAAAGCTTCGAAGTTCACTAACGGTGGAATTTTGCGCATGGAACCTTTTCTTTTTTGGTGTCAGGTAGCTGCATTCCATCTTCAGGGGATAACAAACTGAACGAGAACAAAAACCAAAAACCAAACCAACCTACAAACTTACCCCCCCCCCATCCCATGCCCCTAACCCCCCCCCCCCCCCCCACAAAACCCCCCAACCAAACCAACAGAAACGAAAGAACTCAAACAAACAAAAAAGAATAACACAAATTACACCCTCTAACACTACCCCCCTTTCAAATAAACAAAAAAAAACCCCACAAAAACCCAAATAAAAACAACTTCTCTTCTCCGTCTGGCACCCCCCCCCCCCCATCCCCCGACACGCCCTCCCCCCTCCCTCCCCCTCCCCTCCCCGCCCCTTCCCCCGACTCTCAACAAAAGTAGGCGGACAACTTTGGTACGAGACCATTTTTTGCCCCCTACACCGGTAATCTGACATTACCTTTGACTGCATATAAGCATTTTGTGCACACCCAACCAGACATACCACGTCGGGAAAAACCAACAGACGACAGTCTGTCAAACATTTAACTGTTTTTGTGAAGTCGACTTGATATTGTTTGTATTTGCTGCTTTGTAAAAATACGAAGTTGATAAATTCTCTCACGAGCGCGTGCTAAGTTTCGCTCCATAGCAATTTTGTGGTTTTCAATTTTACGTCTCTTCACACCACACAAAAGTGATATTAGACAAAATTGTGGGTGTAGAGTGCTGCTGCCCCCCCACAGCGTGTGTGTTCTGATTGGCTCAATTTTGGATAACTGTGCAGTGTGGCCTCTTAGCTGGTTGTTGAGATCGTACTTCTGGAGTGAGATTTGAAGGTATTGGAATGGATGTGTTTTTAGTTGGGGTTCTTTCCTTGCTGGGTCGTTTGTATTTGAATGAGTTATTTGATTTTGCATCAACCCTGGTTACCAGTTGGCTGGGTGACCGTTTGCACGCCCTGGCTTTGGTACAGTCCCCCAGTTCATCCAGCTGTAAATCGGTACCTGCCTCTTTAGGGTCAGGGAAGGTAAAGCAGCGAGGGAGAGGAGATGGGCGCCGCCCTCAATATGCTGGCCCCTAGAGAAGTTGAGGTCTCTGACACCTCGCTCCCCTACGACCTTATAGGTTATGGGACACCTTAACCTTTTTATTCCATTTTGACAAAGTTTCATATTGTATGATTATACTGTTGTTGTGTCGAACTACTGTGATGTGTTAAGATCGGGTTGGATATTTCATGTTTAGTGTTGTACTGCACAATACTGAGTTATGTCTTTTTTGTTGTTGTTGTTGTGCATTATATCATCTGTAACAGATGTTCCTAAATGAATTTTTTCCATTGCTCTATGAATGAAAAGCTCGTGGCCATAAAATAACACGTCTTATTATTTTTTTTGGCCCCTGTTTTCCTTGTGCCCATGCTGAAATGCAAAACATATATTTAATAATTACGGAACAGGTGTTTCTCTGGTGTGAGCGTGGGTACCTACTGTTTATTTATTTCATTCATTCTTTTATTCCGAGGATAATGGAATAAATACCCATGTTCTTGTCAACATCCTGTCCCCGTGTGTATGCAGTTTTGTAAAATTTTGTCATCCGTTCCCATCGGCACGCTATGGCCTACTCTTCAGAAAAGCGGAACGGGTTTTTAACATTATGCAAGATGTTCTGCGTGCATTCGCACACGGGACCTCGGTTTATAGTCTCATCCGAAGGACTTTTGGGGAGAGTGGAGTCTGCACTGATGTTAACTCCAGAGGAAAAATTCTCTTGTACGAGATTTGAACCCGGGTCAGCAGATCACGAATGCATCACTCTAACCATCAGGTTTTCCCCAGGTTCCTTTCCACAAGTTTGATGAACGCTTTACAAGGGTATGTTTCAAACAGGCCCTGTGTTGTCAGCGAGTTAGTAGGCTATCGCGTGTCATTATATTGTTAGATATTAGGAGCGTGTGTGTTTTATTTTTATTTATTTATTAATTTTTTTTATATTCTTTTATATCGAGAATAATGGAAAAAGTGCTTATATGCTTTTTTTTAAACATCCGGTCCCCGTGTGTATGCGGTTTTGTAAATTCTGTCATCTGTTCCCACCGGTACACAATTTACGAAAAGTGGAACAGGATTTAACGTGTGCGCAAGATGTTCTGCGGAAGATATGAGGAGTGTGTGTGTGTGTGTGTGTGTGTGGTGTGTGTGGTGTGTGTGTTGCGCGCGTGCGTGCGTGCGTGCGTGCGTGTGTGTGCGTGTGTGTGTGTGTGTGTGTGTTGGTCCTCAGCCACAGCCTCTGCAGTTTACCAATGTAAGATTTTGCGTATGCGATTGTTTACCCACCATCAAGATAGATTTTAAGTATTAATGCGGAAAGTAGTAATGGAGAGAAACAAGTGCAGGTAACTACGGTAGATTTTAGATTATAAAACTGGAGTATGGCCCTCCCACCATTGTTATTCTATCCGTAACGCTTTTCAGGACTATTGTGCATTGTTTTTGCAAGCTGACAAACCGGGTACCTTAAATATTTTGTTTTTACACTTGGCACTACAGTAGCATCATAATTCAGGGCTTTTGTATTGAAGCAAACGGTGATAATACACTCGATAATATTAAGGCTGACATATATAGTAAGGAGAAGATAATTTTTTTAAAAACCCACCAAGGGCAACAACCGGTACTAGGGCTAAAAGGTTGGACATCATTTTTTTCTTTTTTATGTGTTAAAGAACGTTACTTGTAAACGAAATTGGATGGAAAAAAACAACCCAACTTCATTTATTGAGGGGAATATGAATATTGAATGATACTAACCTTGTATTTTGTGTAGGGCATGAGACAATACACCGAGATTGCGCGTGCGAACGTACGCAGAACATCTTGCGCACACGGTTAAAACCCGTTCCGCTTTTCGGAAGAGTAGGCCATTTGTGTGCCGGCGGGAACGGATGACACAATTTACAAAGCTGCATACACACGGGCACTGGATGAAAAAAAAGCACATGAGTGCTTATTCCATTATTCTCGATATAAAAGAAAAGAAAAATCCTCGAAATAAAAGAATAAAATAAAATAAAACAATAAAGTTATTCTAAAAATTAAAAAATGTGCATGTGGTCTACCTCCACCACGACTACCACACCACTAGTAACAATGACAATATGATTATGATGATAATGATGATGGTAACAATGATAATGTTCGTGTAACTGCTTGCACGCCTCCTCAAGCTCCGACTAGCGTATGCACGCGTATTACACACACACGCACGCGCGTGCGCGCGCACACACACACACACACACACACAAAGTCAATTTTCTGTCCGAACCTGTTTCTTTCTTCCCTTGTGTAGTATCTTTCTTTCTTTTTCCTCCCCTCCTACTATCGCTTTATCTTCTTTTTGTTATGGTTTTCTTTTCTCTTTTCCATTCATTCATTCATCCTTCTTACCCCCTCCCCCTTCTTGGCAATATCAATATATATCCTCTGATCTTAAACAATTTTAATCTTATCCAGTTTATCTTATCTAGTTTCAACACTTTCATCTTTTGATCTTATTTAGTTTTAACACTTTCATCTTATTCAGTTTTAACCCTTTGATCTTATTTAATTTTAACGCTTTTATCTTTTGATCTTATTCAGTTTTAACACACTTTCACCTGTTGATCTTATTCAGTTTTAACAAGTTCATATCTTGATCTTATTTAGTTTTAACACTTTCATCTTTTGATCTTGTTTAGTTTTAACACTTTCATCTTCTGATCTTATTCAGTTTTAACACTTTCATCTTTTGATCTTATTTAGTTTCAACACTTTGATCTTTTGATCTTTTTCAGTTTTAACACTTTCATCTTTTGATCTTATTTAGTTTTAACACTTTCATCTTATTTAGTTTTAACCCTTTGATCTTTTGATCTTACATAGTTTTAACTCTTTCATCTTTTGATCTTATTTAGTTTCAACACTTTCATCTTTTGATCTTATTTAGTTTTAACACTTTCATCTTTTGATATTATTTAGTTTTAACACTTTCATCTTTTTAGTTTATTTAGTTTTAACACTTTCATCTTTTGATATTGTTTATTTCTAACACTTTCATAGTTTGATCTTATTCAGTTTTAATACTTTCATCTTTAGATCTTATTTAGTTTTAACACTTTCATCTTTTGATCTTATTTAGTTTTAACACTTTCATCTTTTGATCTTATTTAGTTTTAACACTTTCATCTTTTGATCTTATTTAGTTTTAACACTTTCATCTTTTGATCTTATTTAGTTTTCTCTTTCATCTTTTGTTATTTAGTTTCAACACTTTGATCTGATTAAGTTTTAACACTTTCATCTTTTGATCTTATTTAGTTTTAACACTTTCATCTTTTGATCTTATTTAGTTTTAACACTTTCATCTTTTGATCTTATTTAGCTTAAACACGTTTATATTTTGATCTTATCTAGTTTTAACACTTTCATCTTTTGATCTTATTTAGTTTTGATACTTTCATTTTCTCTTCTTCTTCATTGAACTCTCAGACAGCAACTATGTCTGTTATACGAGCAAAAATACGTTGCACGGCCGTTAAGTGCCTGACAAGTCAGGCCCAGCGCATCCGACATCGGCATAAGAGAGAAATGGTATCTTTTAAGTTTTTCTGGAAAAAAAGTTAAAGTCTTATGGAAAAAAATTGCAGAGAGAATGGGCCAAGAAGGCAGAAAATAGACACAGGAAGGAGGTGACAGGAAGAAAAGGAACAAGGCAGAAACAAAGAGAGTGATAGAAAAGAGGAAATTTCCAGCACAGAATTTCCAGAAGGTGGGGATGCTATTTATACTGACAGATTCCCCGGCATTCCCCGCGGGAGGGCGGGGGGAGGGAGGGGGGTGTTGTTCATTTTTTTGATTTCATTAATTATTGGCACTTTTTTCCTCCTCTCTTTTAGTTTAATTCATTTTTGAAACAATTATCATTTGATTTTATTCAGATTTGACACATATATCTTTTCTTTTAACCCCGCCCCCCAAAAAAAACCAAAACAACAACCAACCAAACCCAAACCAAACAACAACACCCAACAACAACAACAACAAATGGCAGCACACTAATCAAGCGTAAGCAGGCCGGTAAGCAGCAGTTTTGTGGAGTGCAAATCAAGTGTAAGCATTTCTCAGGCGGTGATCTTCTCTGTTTTCTGACCCCACCCCCCCAGGTCAAGAATGGGCACGTGTACAGTTCTCCTGGCTTTCCAACTACGAGACGGTGTCAAATCAGAAGGTGAGTTAGAGAGAGAGAGAGAGAGAGAGAGAGAGAGAGAGAGAGAGAGAGAGAGAGAGGGAGAGAGAGAGAGGAGAGAGAGAGAGAGAGAGAGAGAGAGGAAGAGAGGAGAGAGAGAGAAGAGAGAGAGAGAGTAGAGAGAGAGAGAGAGGGAGAGAGAGGAGAGAGAGAGAGAGAGAGAGAGAGAGAGAGAGAGAGAGAGAGAACTCGAACTCGAAAGACTTATTCACAAAAAGGCCATTGGCCCATACATGAAGGGGGGTTGCCAAACTGCTTAGTATTTTAGTGAGAAAAATAAGTAACACAAAAAACCAAAATGTTAATGTAAACCCACAACTACCACAATAAAAATCAGTTCCCAAAAAAGATGACTTAAGAAACCAATATATCTCTTATTCTAAAGGCTTTACACAAATATAAAGCAAGGCTGCGCACAATCTCAGGGTGACTAGATGCCATGAGTAGACAGAATCTAAATAAATTAGGCTGTCTACTATACTTTACCGGAATGTAATTCTGTCTTACATCTTCTAATACTGGACAGCACAGCACAAAATGTATCACATATATCTTTACTCCTCACATCCACGTCATCACAGATATATTTCATCACATTAACATTATCGCAGATAT
>CM054164.1:21602777-21605277 GCA_028751875.1 Rapana venosa
GTTCCTCTTTTTCGTAAGAATAGGCCATTGTGTACCGGTGGGAACGGATGACAGAATTTACAAAACCGCATACACACGGGGACTGGATGTAAAAAAAAAAGCACACAAGTGCTTATTACATTATCCTCGATAAAAAGAATAAAATAAATACCTGAAAATTTTTTTTAAAGTTTTTTTTTAAACCAATCTTTTCTTGCTGCCTCATCATTCCGTGACGTTTTCTGCCCTGCTGTAATTCCCACCCCACTCATGTATAGCAGGTCTGCACTTTAACTTGACCTATAAAATCATAAAGATCCAGATCCCCACCTTTAAGTCACCAGATACCCCGGTGGGGATGCCGTTGGGGTGGAGGTGGGGGGTTGGGGGCGGCGGGAGCTGTCAGTATAGATAGCATCTCCACCTTCTGGAAATTCTGTGCTAGGAATTCCCTCTTTTCTATCCCTCTCTTTGTTTCCGCCTTTGTTCCATTTCGTCTTGTCACCTTCTTCTTGTCTTGTTTTCTGCCTTTCTGGTCCATTCTTCTGCCCCCCCCCCCCCCCCTTCCCTTTTTCCTCCCAGAAAGACTTAAAATAACAATTCTCTCCCACGCCGAAGTCGGATGCGCTGGGCCTGACTTGTCAGGCGCTTGGCGGCAGCGCAACGCATTTTCGCTCATGGGACAGACAACAGTAGCTGCTGTCTGCGTGTTCGACGACGACGAAGAAGAACTAATTCACCAGATGCTGCTACCAAGATCTGAACCCGCGACTCCATGAATGCAAGTCCACTCAGCTGTAGAGGTCGTCCACGGGGACGGGATAGCTCAGTGATCAAACCGCATACACACGGGGACTGGATGTAAAAAAAAAAGCACATAAGTGCTTATTCCATTATCCTCGATATAAAAGAATCAAAGAAAAAGAAAAAGAGCACTCCTTTTCCCCAAGCCAATGTTAAGCAGCATCGAGCGTGGTTACCAAATGGACGGGTGACCGTTTGCGCGCCTTGGCTTCAGTACAGTCCCCCAGTTCACTCAGCTGTTAATGGGTACCTGCCCTCTTTAGGGTCAGGGAAGATAAAGCAGCGAGGGAGAGGAGATGGGCGCCGCCCTCAATATGCTGGCCTTTGGAGAAGTTGAGGTCTCTGATGCCTCGCTCCCCTTCGACCTTACAGGTTATGGGACACCTTTACCTTTGCTTTTACCATGTGATGTTTTATCTGTAATATAATACGTCTTCCCGAGTTTCTTGCTGCCTTAGTGTGCGCATTGCTGCATTTGTTTGCTTAATTTGCCGCAAGTGGCTAAACTTTGTCTGGGTTTATTGTTGCTTTAGGGTAGGGCCTAATGCTCTTTGCATGGTAGGATTCATATCAAGAATTGCCTTACATCTTTTCTTTTTTTATTGTTGAAATATCCCGTTTGTTGTTATGTTTTAATTTGCGACAAGCGACTAAAAGTTGTCTGGGTTTATCGTCGTTTTAGTGTATTATAATGATGTTTGCATGCACAGTATTTATACTAAGAATTGCCTTACATCTTTTTTCCCCTTTTCTTATTGTTGCCATTACTTTTTGTTGTTGAATATTTTTTCCTCTCTCTCTCTCTCTCCCCAGATGTGGCCCTGTTAGTTCCAGACCTTTTGGCCATCGTGATGAAGGACGTCAGCATCGTTTACCCTAGCAACGGAACGAAAATGGTGGACAGCGTCGCCATTGCTACGGGAAACAAGGGGAAGTAAGTACATGCACATCAAATTTTTATCCACGACACACTTCTTTAAAAAATTTCATTGCATTGCCAGAGATTTTTCTGAAAGCTAAGGGAAAAAACTGCTGGAGATATCCCCGAAGTCGTAATGCAGCGACCTGGATGGTGGGCAAAAAATGGTGGCATACGCGAAATATCACCATTGGTGAACCTGGGAGCGCTAGTCTAGTCAAGGAATGACACAAAAACGAAAAACAAAACAAACAAAAAAAAGATTTCTGCAAGACTGCTCAAAGACTAGGCAAAGACTAGAAAACGAGGCAGCCATAATCTTCTGGTTTTTGTGTCCTACCTGGAATGACCTCCCTCTTTCACTTCGCCAAAAGCCTTCACGTGATACCTTCAAATCCAGCCTCAAAACGCACTTATTTCCTACCTGACACTTACCCCCTCATATATGTTCCTACTTTTTCAACAGCATCCTTCATCTCCTTCATCGCCACCTATGTGTGTGTGTGTGTGTGTGTGTGTGTGTGTGAGTGAGTGAGTGTTTGTGCATGTGGTGGTGTGTGTGTGTGTGAGTGTTTGTGCATGTGTGTGTGTGTGTGAGTGTTTGTGCATGGTGTGTGTGTGTGTGGTGTTTGTGCTGCTGTGTGTGTGTGTGTGTGTGTGTGTGTGTGTGTGTGAGTGTTTGTGGTGTGTGTGTGTATGTGTGTGTGTGTGTGTGTGTGTGTGTGTGTGTGTACATAGATTTGAAATATGTTATTTGAGGAAAGTTGCATGCCTGTAACTGATTTGAGTGCAAGCGCT